>CM060957.1:6491819-7036819 GCA_030765055.1 Mantis religiosa | reverse complement strand
TTTTCTAGACACACCTGTAATATTTGTATTACAAAAATAGCAGTCATTTAAATGGTTAGATTGTTCTCTCCACACTATAGGCACAGCAAACGGCATAGATTTGCGTTTACCGTGTAGCCATTGATTAAGACCAGGTTTCCATGATATGCAGCAAACATGGGGAGAAAAATCCTTATCTTGATCACCAAGGGCACAACCAAAGTGTAATGAATATGCTGTTTTAGTAATACTTGTTATTTTTTCCGTTGTGGTTTAGGGATGAACTGACCACACAAATAACAAAAGTTATTTGCATCATTAGTACATTTCCTACACCTGCACTTATTCATAATTGTAACCTTTCATTAGCACCGCGAATAAACTACTCTACACTTTCACAGCTGAATATGAACTGAAAGAAAAATCCAAGACAGACGAAAACCACACCACCCAGAGGACTACTCAAGCCAACACATCTGTTTATTTACTCAGGAGGAGAGGAGCCTGATAAAGGGGGGGGGTTATCTGTGAAACTAAGGGCTCAAGATAGGAATCTTTTACATTAGAGAAAACGAAATAAGATGTGTTTAGGTCTTCGTGATAAGTTATGAAATCCTGCGTCAGTAGTTTATGTCAACTTAATTTATTTTGAGTTGCGCACACCCTTGTAAATACGATTTTTATAGTAGGAACTAAAATTAATGTTACTGATAAGTCTTACATAATGGAAAATTTGTTTCAGTTATTTCGAATAGTATTCATATTCTTTACAGATATAAAACAAATACTTAATAATAAAATGGTTATTATTTTAAATTAAGTCAATATGAGTTGGTATCATACATGATTTCTCTAATTTTATATAAAAGAATAAGAATATCTCAAAAACGTTACGCGATACAGTATTTTCAGAGACAGTTTTCGAATCAGCGAGTCATTTCGCATAAGAATTAGCCTATTTTGTTTCGGGTACAAAAAAAAACGTGTTTGCTAGTGATATTGGCAACATCAGCATCTAAACAGTATATTTGTGTAGGGAACTGGAGGGTTAATTCGTTTGGGCTAAGTTAAGTTAGTACTAGTTCAGACCTGACTATTTTGCGGCTAGATTTTATGGTCTGAATAACCTGGAAATATATCTACTGGGTAAGTACACTGCCTGTATTCAAATTCCCTTTCTTATCTACAGTCCGGCCGCTCTATCTCCGACTCTGAGAGTTGTCGCTGTTGCCAGTTCTTTAGCGGGAATTTCAAGCAGAGGAACATCAGTATTTTAAATATTTCACGCACTTGCAGATCGTAACTTGGTAAATGTACGTGGAAAATGTGTATATACATGATCCCAGAATAGTTACATACGGAGACAATATACCATTTACTGGAAAAGAAATAACAAAAAGCTACTTCGCACGAATGGGAAATTCCTTTCTCATATAATATTGATATACATGTCGCCTTATAGCATCCTTTTGAAAAGCATCAAGTGAAGCTTTAAGACTGCCTCGTTGCCTTTGCCTTCCCAGTGAACGCAGAACTGCAGACGGCGAACTTAAATCAGCTGCCACTTTTCCTTGGTCACATTCTTCCCACCTTCAAGGCATCACAGACTCTCTCCAGCATCTTGGTAGCATGTAGTAGAGGTCCACCACTGTCCCGCTCCTTCTCGAAGTACTCACGTAGCCTGAATATAAATTCATGGCTTTGGCTCTTATAAGAGTCTATTTTTTTTCATGAATTCTGACGAACCAGTAGCCATATTACTAAAATAGCGATAATAATACCTACAGACGCTGCAAATCGGAATTCACACACACAGAGAATTAAATCACCAGCGCGGGATACAAAAGCAACTAAAAGCCACGTGGTCTTCACAAAATTGCAGCGGCAACACGGTGCTGGATTTGCATGAAATAACAAGAAGCCATCATTTCCTTTGATTAATGTCAGCTTGAAATTCATGGCGACTTATTCCTTTATTTCTGCCGCTCGCGTTCTTGCTAAACGGGGCACAACAGTTTGACATTCGAAATGTAAAGAAAATGTGTAACTTGCCAGGTTTAAAACCCGGAAAAACTTAATGCGGACTTAATTCCCTGAATTGCTTTCAGGGAACCGAAATATGTACTTCCCGTGGGATTTTGGCGTCAAATAATTTAATGGAATACAATATTTCCTCTACTTATTCTTAGCAGAGAAAGTAAAACATTCTGAGAAGGGATTATGTGTTACAAACTGAGAAGAATTTTTGAAAAGTCCGGGATTTTACTATGGAAGTTAAACAATACTCGTAGCTACTCAGACTCTTAGAAAGCTAAGATGAGTTACAGCAAGATTTACGGCTTAGCTATTTTTTCTACATGAAGAATATTTTTTGTAATTTGAGCATTATTTCATAATAGTTTGAAGTCCCATTTGATACTAGGGAAACCATTTGTTAGCCTATTTATCCAACATTTGAAGCAAAATTGTGGGTGGCGAACAAAGGGTTCTACGTTGGGGCGCCAATTTGTAACTATAATAAATTGGCGTGCAAGTAAGTCGGCGAGCAATGAGGTTTCTCTCAGGGTATGCGTGGGTGGGTGTGAGAAGGAGATTTTAATAACACTGGAATGCCCGTCTCCAAATTATTTATTCACTGCTTCTTCTTTTCAAACATCGAAATGAAAGTTGCCGACCGAGGGTTACCAATGCAGAATGTTTATTACTCGATGAATTGATTCGTTCCTCATATATATACGAACCGACAATTATCAAACACAGAACAGGTTGACCGCCCTAATAGGCTTCACGCCTCGGACCGCTCTAATCGGCTTCACGCCGAAGACTCTCTCAATGACCACAGCTCCGCGTGTGTATATATAACTTTCACTCTCAGAAGCTCCTTTTCAAACAAAATCCCTTTGTGGTTGTTTTGTCGCCATAGTAAATGATCCAAAGACTTCCCTATTCATACTGGTCAAGCGAGCCACTTTAGAAATCTTCTAAGGACATTGCTTCTTATATTGCTTTGTTATACACTTTCCCCCAACTCCACTGGGCTTGCCCTTGTCGTAACAAAGAACCAATATTCCTTTGACATCTATCATTATTCTTTGCTTCTGGCAAACCTTAATTTCGGTATCACATTTTTCAGTAATATTTTGCACAGCACCGGATTTAATCACGGCCGACTGCTACTTCCGTACCGCCTCGCATACGCCACTAACATTCCAAATGGTCCTGGGTTATGTGCCATGATTATTGCTTTCTCCACATGGCCCTATCATTCGTCCATTGCATCCCCCCTTTGTTTATTTTTCTGTTTAGTTGTCATAGAGGTTCGTTTTATTTTTATTGGCAAAATATATGAGCGAGTTCTCTTGGTCCGGATGCTAGAAATTTTAATTAAGGAAAATGTATTTTGCTAGTTTCAGCATTGCTTCAGAAAGCGATTTTCAACTACAACTGCCGTTATTGATTATATCCATCAGGTCATTAGTTTATTAGAACAAAATCAAAAAGTTGGCAACTATTCTTTGACCTCTTAAAGGCTTTTGATAGCGTCAAGCATGATCTCCTTCTAGCTAAATTAGAAGCTTATGGAATAAGAGCAAAGTGAAATCTGTAAATCATATTTGATAGACAGAAAGCAGATAACGGAAATCCGTGTTAGAAGTAATAAGTCAAAACAGGGAATATTAAGATATGGGGTACCTCAAGGGTCAGTTTGGGGTCCCTTAATGTTTCTGTTATATGTAATTGACATTAATCATCCCACAAATTCCATGATAACATCATATGCCGATGATACTACAGTAAATTTTTGGGGAGCCTGTAACCTATCTTTAATGGAAACAATTGTTTTGGGTACCAATGAAATATTAGACTACTTTAAAAGGAGCAATCACATGTGCAATATGGCTGAAACAAAATTTATGAAGTATGGTCTCTTAAAAAGAGAGCAACTGGAACAGACACTTGTGATTGAGAATAAAAACTGTGATAAAATAGACACATAAGTTCTTAGAAATGTGGATAGAGAGTGGGCTAACATGGGTACAACACATAGTATATGTAAGAAAATTAGCAAATCCATTTATTTATTTTTTTATTTTATTTATTTATAGTTAGTTAGTTAGTTACTAGCACTCCCCACATGGCAACCTTGGCCTTCGGGGTAACCTCACCCCACCAAGTGATGACCGGACCCATTTCTCAGGTGGAGGCACCCAGAGGGCGGTGTCCATTACCTCCGATGATAGGGTGTTAGTGAAGATGGCGGTGAGGTGAGAGGACCTACAGTTTTTACCGTGGACTCCGAACCACGTTGGGCATAGGGGATACTTCACGTGTGCTAGACAGAGGTGAAGGCGTGGATAGGGCCGACTTAATTTTATTCATTTATTGTCATCAGAAAAGGTTCCCAGAGCCATAGCTCATGCAAGGGAACAATACAAAAATATATAAAATGATGGCAAACAGCCTTTAACAATACTTATATTACATTTTCATAGTAGGAATGAATTACCATACAAAAATAACATATATGAAACATACAAAAATACAGACATTTACTATAACTCAAGAAATAATAGTAACAAAGAACTTAACAGATACAAGCTACATATTCCATGGGACATTAATCCATATTAATTTTTAAACAGTTCAGCTTTCAAACCAGCTATAAATGTGTAACACTTTATCAGCTATCAATATATGTCTTCAGTAAATTTTCAGCAACTTTCCTTTTAAAACCTTTTATGTTCCTGCGGCCTTTCAGTTCCAGTGGCAGCGCATTATATAAGTTGATAACGTGTGAGGTTAAGCTGTTCAGGCCATAAGTAGAAGTGTTCACTGTTGGTTTTGTTAAGTTTCCTTTATTTCTTGTATTATATATATATGCGAGGAGCTTTCAAATGTTAGATTGGACTTAAGAAGATTATTTTTTATTTTCTGGAGATATATTATCAAGGACAACTCTATGTTTACTTGTAATGGTAAAATGTTAGTTACATGGTAGAGTGTTTTTGTGTTTGTTCTAAAGGGTAGATTGTAGATTATTTTCAAGGCACAATTTTGAAGTACTTTGAGGTCATGAATTAAATATTTAACAGAGTTACCCCATAAGACGTTTAAGTAATCTAAATGAGATTGAATTAAAGCATGGTAGATACTTCGTAAATGATTTACACTGAATCCTTTGAATTTCAGTCTGTGAATTACAGCTAACACAGGAAGAATCTTATTTTTTACATGCATGATATGGTCCTTCCATGTGAGCGTACTGTCTAGAATCAAACCTAGATATGTGATTTTTGTTACTCTTTCAATCACTGCGTTATCAACATGTATCTTGTTATTTACTACTGGTACGTATGATCTTTTATGAAATAACATATATTTTGTTTTACAGACATTTAATGTTAACTTATTGCCCTTAAACCAGCTATTCAATGCATTCAGGTCTTGCTGTATGTCATATATCAGCTGGTGCTCAGAGTTATCTATATATAACAAACATATATCATCAGCAAACATAGTCAATTTACCTTTTATTCTTAAACATCCTATGTCATTTATAAAAATTAGGAATAATATAGGACCTAATACAGAACCTTGTGGAGCACCATGATGAATTACTGACAGAGAACTGGAAATGTTGTTCATATTTACAAATTGTTTCCTATTACTGAGATAATTCTGAAACCAGTTGAGAGGAAGTCCACTTACACCAGCATACTCAAGTTTACTTAGTAATAAAGTATGATCTACAGTGTGAAGAGCCTTTTTAGGTCAATAAATAAACCAGCAGCTAAACGATTTCTATCCAGAGCTCTTTGAATAGGTACGATAATATCTACCGTGGCAGCAAGAGTACTAGATGTGTTAATAAATCCATACTGATGATTGCGAAAAAAGTTGTGTTTTTCTAGATGCTGTAATAGCCTAACTTTTACTACTTTTTCCAGAATTTTGGCAAATACAGGAATAATACCTATTGGTCTGTAATTATCCATAATTACTCTATCACCTGTCTTATAAATTAGGACAACTCTTATGATTTTACAACCATCAGGTACTGAACCTGAACTAAATGATAAATTAATAATGGTTACAATGTGTGGAACCAAACTGTAGTTGCACTTTGTTAACAATTCATTTGATAAAATATTATCTGTTTTATTATCTTTGTTTTTTATTGTTGCTATCATTTTTAGTACCTCATTATTATCTGTTGGATATAGAAAAAGACTATTTGGAACTGAACTATAAGGTGGTGGAGTATATTGTGTAGGTATATATATCTTCACTAACTGATCAGCTATATTTACAAAGTATTGGTTAAAACATTCACATATTTCTAATTGATTTACTATTTTTTGATTACCTACCATTATTGTTTCTATTTGATTGCAATGTACTGGGGTTTTATTCCTTAAGATTCCATTTATTGTCATCCATACCTTTTTTGGATCACAGGAGTTATTCAGTTTATTTGAGTAATATGCTTCTTAAAGTTCCCTTTTCATTTTAATTATTTCATTTGCACACTTTTTGTACAGTTCAATTGCTATCGGAGAGGGAAATTTGTTTTCTGTTTTGCTATACAGTAAGTTTTTCTTTTTAACTAGAGCCAAAAAGTTACTATTATCCCATGGTTTATGTGTCAGTTTATTTTATTTATTTATTTATTTATTGTTATCTGAAAAGGTTCCCAGAGCCATAGCTCATGCTAGGGAACAGTACAAAAATATATAAAATGATGGCAAATAGCCCTTGACAATACTTATATTACATTTTTAGAGTAGGAATGAATTACCGTACAAGAATAACATATATGAAACATACAAAGATACAGACATTCACTATAACTCAAGAAATAATAGTAACAAAGAACTTAACAGAAAAATAGAAGCTACATATTCTATGGGACATTAATCCATATTAATTTTTAAACAGTTCAGCTTTCAAACCAGCTATAAATGTGTAACACTTTATCAGCTATCAATATATGCCTTCAGTAAATTTTCAGCAACTTTCCTTTTAAAACCTTTTATGTTCCTGCAGCCTTTCAGTTCCAGTGGCAGTGCATTTTTACACAACCTTTCTGCACCTGTAGGAGCAGACTGAAACCCCTTTCTTTATAAACTGCATTAATGAGTTATAATATTCATTAGGGTCATTTGTGACACAGTTAAATCCAGTATTTTGTATAAAAATGGAAAGTCTATTATGATTTATAGTGTTAAATTCTTGAATTGACATTCTGGTATTGATATACTTGTCATGAAGGGCCTTGCAAAGTTGTTCTTTTATGTCGATTATAAGTATGTTATGATCACTGATATCATGTATTATGTTTAGATATCATTGTTATTTATAAGTACATGGTCAATTAGTGTAGCTGAGGTATTGCCTATTCTTGTTGGGTATATTTTATTATTTTGTACAAAATTGAAACTTGTAATTAATGTATTATAGTTTTCAAGACTTTTACTCTGAGTGAGGTAATTAATATTTACATCGCCTATGATCATGGCTGATTTTGCAAGCTTCCTACACAGTACAGTTTCCATATCAGTGAGAAAGTTGCCAGTATTTGGATCATTAGGATTATAAACTGCAATGATATCAAGTGTTATTAGATCCTTTTTCAGATTTATGTGCAGGATACTGTGGACACTGTTTACTATGTTTTGTACCGATGTTTTCCTTACATCTCTAATATACACTGAAATTCCACCTCCTGTCATTTTCCTTATAATATGATGTGCATAAAAAAATTTTATATTAAAAAAGTGAATTATAATTTCCCTGAGCCAGTTTACTGCTATAACAATCACATCTACTTTAGTTATTGTTGCCACAAGAAGCTCAATATCATCTAATTTGTTTACAATAGACCTAGCATTCAGGTACACAATTCTTACCTTTGGGCTCGGTTGATCTCTTGTAATGTTTAAATAATCATCTACAGAATCATATTTGAACTCACCTATAATGTTATCACAATCACACATGAAAGGTACAAATATTGCACTTCATCACAAAATAGAAACCTAAGACACTGCGCTTCACTGAGCTTCTCTTGTTTCGTTCTGCACTGCTGCTGTGGTTTTTGTATTATTTGAGGTTATCTTATTTTCATATGCCAGAAGGTGATTCTTCCCCATGATCCTTATTGAAGGTCCAAACTGTTTTTCTCGTATGAAGTTTTGCCATCCCTGGTCCACGCTCCTACTATCTTCCCTTCTCTCCTTAAGTCCCTTGTTTTCTGCTATGCCATCACTGAGAGCCGTCAGGTGATCATTGACGAAAATTAGTTGAGGGGGTCCAGGTAATCCCATATCTTCAGTGGATACTCGTCTTTTTGTTATTCTGGCTTGGACAATTTCTTCTTTCTTCCAATGGTATGTAAAGCGATCCAGTATAGGCGGATTCCTTAGATTGGTACTTACTTCATGTTTTCTGGAGGGAAGTCTGTGCACTGCATCGATGTCATTGTACGTCAAATGGACATCTAAGGCATTTGCAAATTGTATAACAGTATCAAATACATCTTCCCTTTCCACTTGTCGTATGCCACTGATAATTAGGTTATTCTTTCGCTGATATTGTTTTACATCCTCGATGTCATTTTCCATCGCATCTATCTTAATATCATAGATCGATCTTATGCTTTGCTCCATCTTGATGTGTAATTCACTAATTTTGAGTTTCAACGCTTCAAAGCGCTCATTCATGAATGAAGCTGCTTTCTTCACTTCTTCATTTTCTTTTCTTAATTCCTGCACCCTGAACTCTATTTTAGTTATTAAATTTTGGATGAGTCGTATTTTTTACACATCTGCTTCACTTTCGTACCTATTTTGAGGACATGTTTCGCAAATCATCGTTTGCATCTAGGGCTCTTGTGCGACTGAAGCTTGATCCAGCGGTGTGGGTAATTCTGGGGTTGCTGCTGCCATCTGTTGATTTAGTGATGAACTTAAATGTGGGATTCTATTCTGGCGGGATTTCAAAGTTCA
This sequence comes from Mantis religiosa, assembly GCA_030765055.1. Lineage (NCBI taxonomy): Eukaryota > Metazoa > Arthropoda > Insecta > Mantodea > Mantidae > Mantis > Mantis religiosa. The sequence goes on along the minus strand of CM060957.1, from coordinate 7,027,832 downwards.
TTAGTTGATTTTTATGTTTTTCTATGTATATCCTCTCCCATATGACGAGTTCACTATGTTTTTATACGTATTTTAGTAATTCTGTGCTATCTTCAATTTCATGATTTTCAGACCAGAAATGAGCTGCTATTGCGGACTTATCAATATTTTTGTATCTTAAGTGCCTGAAGTGTTCTTTCTTTCTAGTGCCTATGTTTCTTTTTGTCCTCCCTATGTAAATTTTTTCACAGTCTTTACACTTAATCTTGTAAGTGCCTGACTTTTCCTCTGGTTTTATCTTATCCGTATTATTACTGTGAAGTAGGTTTTTAATGTTGTAATGGTTTTTTTTGGTGCCAATGTTATATTGTGTTTCTTGAATATTTTTTGGAACTTTTTTGTGGCCCAGGGGTGGTAAGTAAATTTAGCAAATCTAATTTCTTGTTTTATTGGTGTGAGAGCTGTGATCTGTTTTAATCTCTTTTGAAGTTTGAATAATTTTAGTTTTTTATCTACAAGGTTTTTTCCATATCCATTTTTAATTGCAGTTTTTAAGATTTGATGGTATTCGTTTTGATATTCTTGCTGGCTGAGGGGTAGATTTACTAATCTGTATGTGAGACTGTTGATGGTTGCATGTTTGTGTGGAATTGGGTTGAAACTATTTGCTTTGATGTAATTATCTGTGTGTGTTGGTTTTCTATGGATGACAAATTCTAGTTTTTCATTGCTTTTTCTGATTTTAATGTCTAAAAAAGGTAGAGTACAGTCCTCTTCAGTTTCCACTGTGAATTGTATGCTGGGTTCTTGCAGGTTGAGTAGTTTCAAAGCATCATCTATTTGTTTGTAGGGCACTATTGCAAAGATGTCGTCTACCTATCTGTACCATGTTTTAAACATATGAGGGAAGGCTTTAGTTATATGTGTTTCGAAAAAGCTCATGTATAGATTGGCCAAAAATGGTGATAGTGGGCTTCCCATAGCTAGTCCTGAAATTTGTTTATAATATTTTCCATCGAAGACAAAATAATTTTGATGTATACATATTTCAGTCATTGCCAAATATTCTTCTATTGCATTGGCATCTAGGTTTATAGAATTTAGCTATTTTTTCAGTTGAATCAAAAGTTTGTCTAATGGAATGCTAGGGAAGAGGGAGCGGACATCAAAGGATACTAAAGTGTCATGAGGTTTTAGTTTAAGATTTTGAATTTTTTCTACCAGGTCTAAAGAGTTTTTTATACTCAGAGTATGGAATTGTGGAAAGGACTGAAATTTTTTGGACAGCCATTTTGCCAGAAGGTAAGTAGGAGTGTTTATATTATTTACAATGGGTCTCATGGGTATGTTGGGTTTGTGTATTTTAGGCAAACCATATATTCTTGCAAGGGTAGGGTTGTCCGGTTTGATAGTTTTTTGTTCTGTAGTTGTTAGAATTTTGCTATTAATGATGGTTTTTTGTACATCTTTTATGCATCAGTTGAGTGGATTAGAATCTATTTCCTGGAATTCTTTTTGTTGTAGTAACTCTAACATTTTTTCTTTGTATGTAGCTGTATCTAAGATTACTATTTTGTTCCCTTTATCAGCCCTTGAGAAGATTACATCCTTTTTCCTTAAAGATTTAATTATCTGAATTTGTTTCAAATGTTTTTTTGGCTTTTTATTTATTAAGTTTTCCAATATAGGAGCTGATTTTTTCCTAATTATATTTTTGTCCATGGTTTCCAAGCCTTCTACTGCTAATTCTATATCTGCAATGAATTCATCCGGGTTGCTGGAGTATGTTATACATGTTTTAGGCCTTGGTTAAGTACATCTATTTCTTCATTGTTAAAATTTTGCTTTGAGAGATTTCAGCAGCTAATTGTTCTATACTGTTGTTGTTAAATTTTACTATTTTTCTTACAAATTTCAGAGAAATGTTTTGTTTTAGGCAATTGTTGATAAATTTTATGTCCGCTGATATTAACCTTCTTTTTGTCTTTAGTTTCAAATATTGTTTTACTTTTTTCTTGTTGCCGAAATGTTCGTTGAAATTTTCAAATGTGAACGATCTTACCTCCATATTGTCCGGTTTTTAAAATTGGCTGGATCTAACTTTTGCGTGTTCCTCTTGACTTAACGTCACTTCAATATATCGAGATTTAACTGTATTGGAACACCACAGTGAAGCGAAAAATTATTAAATTTTAGATGAGTCGTATTTTTTACACATCTGCTTCTCTTTCGTACCTATTTTGAGAACATGTTTCGCAAATCATCGTTTGCATCTTTAGCTCCGCTATTGATGACTGCAGTATTTGTAGGTTAGGTTGCGCCAAGCAGTCCTCTCTCTCACTCATCCAGTTTGCGTCACAATTCCCTGATAATTCTTTATATTCTTCTTTTGAAACTTTTACACATGTAGCATGGAACCATCTCATGGACTCCCCATTACACTCCATTCTCATTTGCGAACTTTTTACTTGTTTACCACATGCAGCACAAATTTTAGCACCTGTTGCTGCTGCCATCTCGAATACTTAACGAATACCTTTAAGATTTTTTAAACAGTCATTATGTAGTGAAGAATTAAAAATGATTTATCATGGTGATATCTATCTTCACCTACATTATAGGATTGAGGTGCGGGGAGGTGCAGCAAAGGTGCATATGAATAAGATGATGGTTCTACAAAAGAAAGCATCAGAATTATTAGTAATTTGAAATTTGGGGAATCTTGTAGGAATACTTTTAGGAAACACAAATTGCTAACAACTTATTCTTTGTACGTATATAGGACTGTACTGTATATACAGAATAAGAATCCTACTAGAAATAATGACGTTCATGTGTATAATACAAGAGGTAGCATTAATTACCATAGATATAAGTGTAATAAGCAAATTGTGTTTAAGGATATAAATGTTATTGGAACAATTTTGTATAATAAATTACCTATAGAAATCAAAACTGTAAGAAAATGCAATTTTAAAACTAGCTTAAAGAATTATTTGATTAAAAATGTCTTTATTCTCTGGATGAATTGTAAATATGTTGTACTGTTTGTAAATGTAAATATTAACATTTTCAATGTCTGAAACTTGTATACAGGTCTAAATTCAGTAAAGTATATTATTGTTTTATTTTCATTTAACATAAATATTAATTAAATAAAGTTATAATATGTCAAACTAGTAACAACTCTGTTCATAATTGTTTGTTTCACAGAATGCATTGTCGAATTTGCAACGTCTCCGATATAAATAGTTCACTAACGAAGTCTACTCCAAATACACGAATAAAAACAGTTTGGCAATTTTTCCTGGAAATGTCACATTTGTGGCTGTGGCGTCGACGAGAACATCACCAACATTACCCAAAGATGTAGCAGAACCATGTACAACACAACAAATATCCTAGCAAGAGGATGTCGCCTGAGGAAAACTCCTGTTCGTATACCGATGGCATCAAATGACGAATATGCTCGCTTCCCACGAAGTGTCTTTCCTGTAGCAAACGGCGACTCCAACAGGAAACTCGGAACTCTTGTCTTTGCATCATCTGTACCATTCATGTTGATGACCCCCGTGTGCAACTGATGCAGCAGTACCAGGCTCTCTGTTTTTGCTCTCCAGCTTCTCCAACTGCAGTCACAGTGCATTCTTTTCTGTGGTGAAAGTCTCCAGCGAGGCTTGTTTGTGGACAAGTGTCTGTGTTAATAAGTGCAGACGAGACTCAAGCTCTTCGGTGCCAGGTGGAGACACTGGTCTCTGTGCAAGCTGTGCTCGTAACCTTGTTACTTCAGCTTTTAGCAATAGGAAACGATTACATAACCGCTAATTATGTCTCGAACGCCCTTCTCATACGGAATTTAGTTCCTCTGCAAGCTTTCTGTATTCATCTTGAGCTTCCTGTCTCTTTTTCCGCTCCTCCTGAAGAATGTCTTGCAGCAGATGAATTGATTGGCTTGCTTGTTCTCTACCTTCCTCTAATCGCTTCTCCATTTCCTACAGTTCCTCACGACTTGCCTGAAGACCAGCTGTCAGTTGAGATACTTCTTCACAAAGGAACTCTCTTTCCTGTTGCAGTTCCTGCAGTTCCAACTCGACCTAATCGTCCACTGGGGTGACCCTTTCTGTTGAACCTTGTCCTCGTAGTTCAGCAACAAGCTTCTCTTTGCAGAATGCGCTGCGCACGGTTCCTTTATTGATCTAACTGTGTGAGTGCTTCGTCTAGCTCAACACGTGCACGTTCCGATTGTTGTTGCAGCACCAACTTCTCTTCTTCCACTCGCTTTAACTGTTTGTGTACTTCATTAAGCTGGTTGGTGTACTCTACTTGTAATGTTGTCAATTCTGCTTATCGAACACCAACTAGGTTCTCATGAGCAATTCTGAGTTCTACGTCACGCGCTGGGAGACATTCCTGCAGGTTACGACTCTGTTAGCTAGTGGTCTGCAGCACTCTTTTATTATCAACCTGAACACCGTCAAGTTTAATTGCTACATCAGCTGGCTGCTGGCGTGCTAGTTGAAGTTCCCTTTAAAGCAAGAAAATCTCTGATTCTTTCTCTATGAGTGTCTGTGATTGCAGCACATGTGATATTTGTAGCGATGAAATTCTTTTCTGGAGCGACCAGGTCTCTTTCACAATAGACCTGCATCGCTGAAGAGGCTAGGTTACTTCAATTTTTAGTATCCGCAGTTCAGTCTTGAGCATGGTATTTTCTGTCCGCAAGTCTTCTTCAGAAGTTGGGGTGACTATGCGGGGCTGATCGGTCTGCAGAGATCCTCGTTGTGATCAATTGGCGTGAATGTTTCATGCAAACTGTGACCATTCACTTCCTTCATGTACATCACCTATTGTACTTCTTCCATAGCGGCAACATCAGTCCGAGGCTTTGATCCATTTAGGAAGTTTATAAGCTGTTTATCATTTCTCGTCTTCTTTGTCTTCGTCCGCTTGATGAAAATTACATGGGACTTCTGCTTACCCATATAGATGAACATTTGAATCTTGGGTGAAGTAGATCAACAGTCTCCATGTGCTGCTACGTTGCTCTTTGTATTTTACTTCAATAAGAACACTATCAGTTGAATGTGATTGCATTCTGTCCTTCTGCGGAGATGCTACAGCATTGTGATCTATTTATTTCAAAAATCTTCTGCTTTTCCTGCCAAACCCTGGAAACAATGGTCTTCATTCTGCTCAAACTGTTGACAAATGCAAATCGCTAGACTAGTAACTCTTTAGAATAGTTGGTAACACATTCTGTAATTAATAGTACTGTTTTGTTTTGTTGATTATAGTGAAAACATATGTGCTTCATCGTAACAAAATATAAAGAGTTTCTTAAATGTGGTTTTAATCCTTTCCGTAGCACAAACAGCATGCACATTAAAATATACAAATGTATCAGTTCAATAGATATGAAACATCGGCCAACATTTTCTGAGAAATCAGGAATCCCTCGGAGCTAGTTAGATGTTCTGTGCTATAGTTGCGTTGCTACTGGTTATTCAGTTGACTTTAACACTTTACGAATTACAAGCTTGACATTTAAGTATTTTGGCTTTTCATATATCTGTTACTACAGACGTCTTATGCGTCCAGATAAGATTGGAAATGAGGCTGATATGACTAGAATCCTCCGTATATTGCCGACAGACAGCTTCTCGAGGTACAGGACCGATATTATACTCAGGTCGTTTCCGCACAACACAACCTTTAAATAAATTCAAGATTTCTTGTTATTGGTATTTATACTCTTTGGTGTTTCTATGCGAACAGATATTCTCTAAATAAGGATGGCAATTATTGCTCTAGAAATTATAAGTGTATATAAAATGTGAAATCTTTTTTAATAAATCAGTTGTTCTATAGTACTCAAGAGTTCTTTGAATATTTTAGACTCCAGATTAAGTAGAGGAAATGATTATATGAGAATAATTTTATGATAAGAATGGTTGTCAATTGATTAAGTTTTCTGTATTTTCTGCCTTTGATACTATTTAATGTGATTATTGCATTTAGAATTAATTAATTCTGTGTTTTCTGTATTTCCAATTTGTATCGTTTGTACTGTATCTTGAATAAGCAAATATTTCTGTATAGAAAGTAAATGCTAAATAAATAAGTACATTCTGCTGGCTAACTTGAAATGTTGTTTTAATCTTGCATATTTGAATTTCCTGCATCATAATCTTCACTTGCTCGCTTTTTGATACCAAATCATCATGTTGGTACTATGACTATTAAATATTATGAACATCAGCATCTAAAACGTTTATTGGTGTAGGACCTGAAGCATTGATTCGATTGGGCTAAGTTGAGTTAGTACTAGTTCAAACCTGATTATTTTGCGGCTAGGTTTTATGTTCTGGATAACCTGGAAATATATCTACTGGGTAAGTGCACTGCCTGTATTCGAAATTCTCTTTTTTATCTAGTTCTATAATCATTTATCAAATGCTCACTGTACACAATTAAGGTGTTTTAATTTGAATTTGACACAAAACCTTCGCATGAAATAACAAGAAGCTATCATTTCCTTTGATTAATGTCAACTTGAAATTCGTAGCGACTTATTTGTTTATTTCTGCCCCTCGCGTTCTTGCTAAACGGGGCACTATAGTTTGGCATTCGAAATGTGTAAATAGCCAAGTTTAAGACCCGGAAGTACTTAATGCGAATGTTAATCGTATTATTATCCTTTTTATTAATATATCTGAGGGACCTATTTATTTTAATGAGTGCACCTACACCCATCAAGCTACGAGGCAGTAAATAGCAGCTATGTCCATTACAGTAACAATGCTTGTTTTAACAAACATCTGTAACTAAAATAAAACTAGCCTTTGTATTCTTATTTATATGTTTCTAAAACACTTAACACTCGAGACACGCTGTACTTCACGCGTGATCACAATAAGCTGTTGTTACATTCTAAAATTGTAATCGTGTTGGACTACTCATAAGGAAATTCCTTATCCCAGGTAAATGAGCAGGAATTCATTTAGTCGAAGAAGTTAATTTTAAATAAGCTTGTAATTCTTTTCCAAAATTATATATGTTACATAAACACATTTTTTTTTACTTTCAACTGTCACTGGTTTAGACATTCCCCATTTGACCAAAAAATACAATTAGAAGTTCTGCACTTTCTCCCTCTGTGTTTGTTTTAACAAAGGGGAATTCATAATCATTTTGTTTAATACTCATCCAAAAATATCTCGAAATGAATTTCGGATAGATCGAAAATAATTATTTCTAACACTGTAGTCCTTCCGCCTCTGTCACCCCTATTGGATGCCCTGAGCGTCTTTTGGAGTCCACTCTCGTACTGACTTGCCGTAACACGCAGCCTCAGGTTCTTCTGAGAAGCGCCAATGTAGTGCCAAAGCTATAGGTGATTCCACTTGTCAGGGCTGACCTCATAATCTGAAGTATTTCCTGGGAAATGGTGACAACCCCAACGGAATCCTTTTGAGGGGGAGTGGACGATATGGCACAATATTACCCCCGCCCCCAAGAAGGAGGTTAGCTGCAGTGACGGCATAGAATCAGAGAAACTTCTCGCAGAGTATACATTAAAGAGACATCGTCATCAATCTAGGCGGTCAGAGGGGTAAGCTACACCAATAATCTATCCATTTAAAGGGAGGGAAAAACATTTAGTGAGGAGAAGTGAAGTTACACACAAAAAATATTGCAATATGCTTAAACAGTTTAACCTGGTCAATGGGAAGCAAATTAAAAACAATAAACCAGTAACTATCAAATCAACAATGCGAACCTCAGGAAAGAGAATCTGCAAGAACTATAACAATATATAAGGTTACAATAACAATAAAAGTACAACGGAGGTAGCAATGAAATATGACTATAACCTTACTCGTTGGGAGAGGACAAACAAACTAATCGAGCGAGGAGCACGACAGAAAGCACATCCCCCTGCGAACCGATGCGAGAAGGCAAGCCAAAGAGACCAGAACTACAGGTAGTTTCAAGTGGGAGGCATGGGCCGTAGTCTTGGCTGCAGAAATACAGTCCTGTAACAGATAAGAGACGTCGTTTATTGTTTTGAGAATACGGTATGGTCCTACAAAACGAGGCGCGAGTTTATGTGTGAATGCTTTTCTTGATTTTGAGACCTTAAAACGCGTGTTTTCATTCAAAGTACAATAGAAATAGTTTGGTCAGGAACTGTTCCAACTTGTCCTGCGCCGTGGCGTAGTAGGCTAGAGGTGTGCTTTGGTTTTCATGAATGCCGCGGGATGCCCCGAGTTCGACCCCATCCCTAGGGAGTGTGGGTTGCGCTGATTCGAGATCGGTTCGTCAGTCAGAATAAAATTATTGCTAAGTTTTAATACATGTTTATGTTTTCACGGCCAGAGTAGATAAAATAAAACGTAGTTTCCGGAGTTGTAGGTCATGGTCTAGTCGATATCTAACGTTTCTTCGATAACTCCATTATGTCTATGTCTACATAGTTATAAATCAGCCAGGAGTCTTCTCTGAAGATACGCAACGGGGTTACGAGCGAAACGTTAGATGATAATTCAGCAACTAGACCATGGTCTACAAGTCCGGAAATACATTCTATTGGTTATTGTTGAGTGCATTAATGTCAGATTTCTTTATTGTGCATGTTCATCTTTATCAGATATTAATGTAGAGCACTGGAACAATATTATTACTTCTTATACCTATAGTTTGTTCAATTTCTTGACAAACTTATTTCCAATACAAAACAATAGAACTAAGCAGTGTTAAGAATTTGGACAAACTATGCTTTAGGTAAGGGGTAGAGAATTTAAAAGAGAAGGGATATTGCCAAGGAAAAACAGTTTATATTTAAAGGCATCCCCAAGAATTTCACCAAATTTCTGATGAATTCGAAGTTCATAAATAAATCACGTTAAGTAAACGGTAGGAGTTACTTATGCTGTTGTTGTATTAGAAAATATTGTATTTCCTCAAGAATAAAATGCCAATGCAATTTCATTTGTTATAAAATACATATAACGTCTTTCCATTTAGTCATAATAGTTTCTGTTAAACTAAATGGGCTGAAAATCTATAATTTTCTGTAAAATAATCTTCCGAGACTACATATAAAAAGCGAATTCAAAATATGTGTATAGAGATCAAGAGAAAAGAAACGCCTTTTTGGCAGAAGCAGCCTTCCCAGATCATTCACGCTTGTATCAACGCTTTTAAATTTGCCGGGTATGGTGTGACTTTAACGCATAATTATCTGACGCGGGAAAGCGACGCATATAATTGTACAATTATCAGATAAATATCCAAACATTCTACTGAAAACCAATGAATTGTAATATTTTGCCATGTTATCGCTCTCCTTCACATTTCTCGGCCCATAGTTTTATTGAAAATAAAAACTTTGAAGTAGTAGATATTAAATTACTTGTACAGTCCATGTGATCGTACCACACGTCACGTGTTGTTTTTTATTTGAGTGTATTAATTTGCATCTAAATAACAGGTGCATTAATACTAGTGATAAGGGCGGAGCTCTACGTACGTAGAGCACTAATTATAGTGAGAGTTTGAATTTCTAAATAAAGGGGTAAGTTGAATAATACTTTTAAAGAAAATGTAAGTAGTACCGGCTAGTTACTCAATTCAGTATACTTGACAGTTTCTTCCAAAGTTAAGTTTTTCTACTTTTGAAGGTCATAATTCAGAATCGAGGGCCGGGAAGTAAATCCAGACTAGTTTCTTTGTTACATAATCGAGAAGTAATGAAAGGAAACCCATAAATGTGTAAATGCATGGTTAGGAAAGTAAATGTATCTGGACAACTGAGTTCTTTACAGTTACACCTCGCAAATGAAAGAGAGAAAAATCAAAATGGGTCAGAACTCCTAAAATCTAGAAAATTTATCTCTGGTAAACTGTGTCAGAATGTAGATATAAACCTATTTTACAGATGTGGGCACTAGGTTAGTGCAGACACCCATAAATAATCGGACAAAGCAGAGTACTAAGTTTTGAAAGTGAAAATCAGCATTTGATGTGCTATTTTATTGAAATTAATGATAATCAACACTTACACTTTTCGTTCTTGTAAGAAAATAAATGTTATTTTACATAACAATTATATAATGCATGCTTTTTTAAGAATTAAAAAGAAATATGGCATTTTTGGTTCTGAAAAGTAATCAGACATAACTTGAAAGTGATACAAAATATGGCTTAGTACTTTGTGACTCTCCCTCTTCTTTTCCCTACTTCTCACAACCTATTTGTCATGTGAACCAGGTTTTTCAGGTGGGCTATAGAAAGATTGCTCCATTTCTCTTGCTACCTCTCGTTCAAGTGTTGCTTGGAGGTGATGGGGTCTTCCGCACAGCCTTCTCCAGTTTATCCCATACTGCTTCTATGGGATTAAGATCCGGGGACTGAGGGGGTGGATGCAGTACATGAGGTCAGTTGTAAAGTAACCATAGCTACACAATGTGGGACGTATGCTTCGGATCATTATCCTGATATAATGAGAAGCTGTCCAAAATACCCATCATTTCTACACTTTGTTTTACATTTTGCTGTAATAGTCTAAGATAGACTTCCTTGTTCATGGTTGTGTCTATGAAAACCAGCTTTCCCACTCCCGTAGAGGAAATACAGCCCCATACCATTACACTCCCTCCGCCGTGTTTGACTGTGCTCTTCCAGCTCCGTGTTTGGTTTCCTCCACACTACCACCCTGCCATCGTAACCAGCAAGGTTGTATTTGCTGTCGTCACCAAATATAACTTGATCCCACCAATCGGTTGTCTTGTTAACAAAGTCTTTGGCAAATTTTGATCGCTTCCATTTATTCTTGCTGGAAATGTATGGCTTTTTTCTGGCTACGCGACCACTAAAATCTTGTATTCGCATGGCCCTTCAGGGCTGTCAGTCCCAGTTCTTCCTGAATCTCTGCACAAATCACTGGAGCACTTATACGCAGATTCCATTTTACCGTCAACATAATGTAGGACTTCTGCCTATCGGCAAGAAGTTTTGGTCACTCTGGCTTTGCTCGAGATTCAATTCTGTCTTCATACCTATACCGAAATTGTCACTAATTGTACTTCTGTTAACATTCACAATCTCTGCTATTTCCCGGTATGTCTTTAGATCACACCGCCTGCGGTGCCGTATGTAGTAAAAGCGGGTGTTAAACACTACACACACACATCTTTAGATCACTGTCTCTGTTCAAAGGTACTCTGCTTACCTCTGGACCCCATACTATGCTCTTGCCTTCTTCTTGGTGAACAGTTGACGTACTTCTGCTACGATGTTGTTTTGTCTACTGACATACTTCATCTACTCGTTTGTATTGCATTTCATTTGTGCTGTCCGATTCTTTTTGTGTTATAAACTCATAATATAAACAAGGTTGAATGGGGAAGCTGTTAGTTTAGTCACATTTACAGTGTCTAAAATGTATATTCATAGCAAATGATTTTTGCTTAACACAAGGAGTACCTTGAGATTGATACACGTAATCTATCCTGATTTATAGAGCACTCCATAGTGAAATGCAAAGTCTGTCCGATTATCTATGGGAGTCAATGTATATCTATCATTTATCAGCAGTTAGACATTCTCAGAAGTTAAGGCAAAACTTGCTTCATGCTTTGATTTTTGTGCTGAAAAGATAGTGCAGTGGTTCTGAGGACAGTATGCGATTTCACTTATAACTTTCACCTGTAGCATGCGGTCTGCCTTACATTCAAGAGGTCCCAAGTTAGAATCTCCAATAGGGATTATCTTGATAAGGTTTTTTGGGGCTTTTCCCTTATCCTGAAAGATGAATGTGTGGTAACTTTAAACTCTATAGACTCTGGGCTTGTTTCAGCATCATTTCGACCATTTCATTCATTGTCTGGTATGACTTACATTGGAGGATGCTAAATAAGTTATAGTCAGCTCAAGGGCAGTGCAGCTTCCACTGCTGATTGAGTCTTTTCTAATCTTTCCTCATTTCCACTTTGCTTTTCTTTCTGTTATCTCTTATTCAAATTCTTTAACTTCATTATCTTTTATTGATCTCTTCTGCCATGAACATGTTTCCAGCACTTATTTTAGCATTCAGTGTGCCAGCCAAACCCTTCCTTATTGCTTTAAGTGTTATAATTTCATGACTGGTATCCATTTTAAATAAAAGATAAGCATTGTTCTTCCTTCACTAACTAAAACAGTTTCCCAGTTCATCCATCGGTTCTTTAATCCACATTCCAGTTGCTTCCAGTTATTTATTTTCCTACTTCATTGCAGCATCCAATTTCCCACATTATATACTGCTACACTCTTTGCATAATATTTCACTGATTTCTGTATTAGTTTGTTCCTCAAGACTATTAAAAGCTTCTTCTGTCATTTCTATCCTTTGATTTCAAGACAACAGTCCATGATGCTGTTTGTAATACATCCCAGGTATTCAAAGCTACCTATTTGCTCTACTATCTCAGCTGAAGTTGCACATTAGCCTTTCTTATACTGTAATCATTGATCATTTATCTTCAATTTCACACCAAAGCTGATTCCTCTGAAGATGTTTCTGAGAATCATTTCCCTTTCTGTTATCACTGACCTACCATTAGAAAATTAGATTAGATTGATTTGCGTTCAGTAGGTTCACTTGTTGCCAGAAAAGGCTGTAAACATTGAACATGTCCAGAGCTATAAAGTTTAATAGCATATATATATGTACTTGGAAAGTTAACATTTTTTACAAAGCGCCACACCCCCGCAGACTGCCCCAACTTCAGCTACCGAGGTCTAAGGATAGAGTAAACCAACTCTGTCCAGTACCTAAGTGTTAACTTAGACAGGGGTCTAACTTTTCGCCAACACATCAGGGACCGAGCGGCGAAGGTACAGGGAGCAATTGCTTCCCTGTATCCAATGTTGGGGTCAACCTCGATGCCAGTTGGCATGAAGTTATACCTCTTCCGAGCGCTGGTGACCCCGGTGATGCTATATGTCTGCGAGATCTGGGGCATGGCTGCAGACAGCTGGCTAGCATGGCTCCAACGTGTACAGAATAGAGGACTCAGATCTATGTATTCTGTGGGATGTTATTTTCCTACCAGGTTGCTTCACGAGGCCTCGAGTCTTCCATACGTGGAGGATGAATTTAGGCGCCGGGCATCAAAATTATACGCAAGTTTACCCAACCACAGAAGCGCCCTTGTCAGATCTTTGGGAGATTATGACCCCACTAGATGCCGTACTAGACAGCACTGGTTACCCCGCATGGCTTGCGGGCATCCGAGATAACCCAGGAGCTAATCCGAACAGCAGCTAAAGCTGAGCTCCATATAATCCTTCCAAACTGCTTGGCATCAAAATTATTCCCCAAAGTAAAAACAAATAAAAACACCAGGGTGCAAGGTGTTGCATCCTGTCCTTCAACCCCTAGATACATCTTGTAACCTCATAAATAACACCATTCTAAAAACCCACATTTCACCCTACGACATCCCGAAATCTACCTTACCTGCGGTAAAACCCTTAACGGGTGGGCACCACATGGCATGGCATGACACATATTATACAGGCAATATGAACAGCAATATGGAAAACAGCAGGGATAATTATATATGATACAAAATCAAACGCTTTTTAAATCAGCTTTCACTTGGCTTATGCCAGTACGTCTCAACCTTTTTGCAATGCATATCATTCATTGTTATTTCTTAAATACATATACATTAAAAATAAACTTTCAACATGGTTCAAAGATTAATTGGTAATTGTCATTGGAATAATTAGATACTAAATTAAATTTAAAGGTAGTCGATTAATGACACTAAACACCACTTACTTTTAAATTTTTCCGGAACATGTTTCAGAGACTTTGCCTCTATCCTCAGCCGGCCATCGACTGGTTCTCATTGGTGTATTTGACGATATTTTGTCACAGGTCTCCTCTGGTGGTGGTTCAAGGACCTTGCTGAACAAATCTTTCTGTGGGATGTCGAAATTGAATAGTTTGTTCCTATTTTTTGAAATGAAGATTTGTTCCCATGTGGATAGTTCTTGTTTTCCTGTTCTATGTTTTAGTAGTTTTGGTTCTGGATTTATGTTGTGGTTTTTTTCCCCAAAATGTGTGGCAACTGCTGATTTTTCTAATTGTTTGTATTTTATGTTTCTAAAGTGTTCCTTTGCTCTTGTTTCTAATTTTTTTTGGTTTTTCCAATATAAATTTGACTACAGTCACAGCATTCAATTTGATATATACCAGATTTTTTGTTAGATGGAATGGCATCTTTGATGTTTGAGCAAATTAGGTTTTTTAAGGAGAAATGGTTGACTGGTCTAGTTGAATGTTTTGTTTTTTGAAGACTTTTTTGAATTTATCATAGGCCCATGGATGGTAAGTGAATTTTTTGAAAATCATATTAGTTTCTGTAGCTGAGAGGGTTGTGGTTTCCTTTATTAGCTTCTTCTATTTTGCTAAGTTCACTTTTTTGTCTACTAATGATTTGGGAAAGTTATTTTTTGTGCTATTTCAATTATTTTGTTGTATTGTGTTTTGTATTCTTCTGCTGTGAGAGGGATCTTGACCAGTCTGTGTGCTAAACTATTGAAGATTGCCTGTTTGTGGGATCTTGGGTTGTAGCCATTAGCTTTTATGTAGTTGTCTGTCTGTGTTGGTTTTCTGTAGAAGCCAAAGTTTAGTCTGTTTTTATTTCTCATTATTTTTAGATAAAAAAAAATTTAAAAGTGTTGTTTAGTATCCTTAATCGACTCCCTTTAAATTTAATTTATCATAACAACACTGTTTTCAAGACTTCCAAAAAAGGAATTGCAATTAGATACTACTTACAGAGCTACAGAAGCATTATCAGGATAATTTGTCATTCAGATAATCTTGTACAGAATAAAAAAGATTTTGAGCAAAGGTACTCTCAAACAGCATTTTTAAAAGCACCGAAATTATCAACTTTTTCTTTAAGAACATTAGGAAGTGCGCCAAATACTTTGATAGTTTCATAATGCACACCTTTCTGGAAGTAAGAAAGTTTAGCACTGGGATAATGGATATTATACTTTTGTCTAGTGTTTATTTTGTGAATTACATTATTTGTTGCAAATAAGGCACGATTGCATACAAAGAATTTTAGGATCGAGAATATATACATGCAAGGAAGCGTTAATATCTTCAATCTTGTAAAAAGATCTTTACAGGAGCATCTGTTGTGGGTGATAGAATGATTCTTATAACCTTCTTTTGCATAAGAAATATTTTTTACTTTCTACTGAGTTGCCCCAAAATAATATTCCGTATTCCGTATTCTTCTTTCTGCTAGCTCTCCTCACTTGATCTAGAAAGAGTTCTTAACCAAAATATGCATGCACTAGATTGTGTGGCTTTAATGTACAATAATGGTTAACATTTATTTTCTATATCTAATATGCAGGAAAGCAGCTAATATGTCTTCCAGCGGTGACACTGCAGAAAGAGGCAATCTACTATCAGGAACTCAAGTGGCAAGGTAACAATCAGTTTATCTCGCTTACCAAATGTATTATTTAAGTAGTAGTAGTTTTATTCATCCGTTAAGTCAATACAATGACATTGGATACGTCAATACAAATACTTAGAACAATACAAATAATATAAGTATAAAAATAAGTTGCATCAAGTGTAATTAATAAGATCTAAGCATGAACTCATAGATATATATAGTTTCATGGCTCTACAACTACACAGCATTTAAAATGCATCACAAATATATACAATTATATGGCCAGCTACAGTGTATCTAGAAATTCACTTACGTCATAATATGAATTGCTTAATAAAATTTCTTTCAACGATAGCTTGAAACACTGCATGGATTTTATGTTTTTCAGATTGGCCGGTAGTTTATTATACAGAGTGACTTCTGAATATCTAACTCCTTTGGAATAAAGTGTAGTTCTATGTGTTATTGTTCTTAATTCTGTTTTACTTCTGGTGTTATGATGATGTATTTGATTATTTGTGGCAAAATTTTCAAGGTTTTGTTTTGTATAACATAGCAAACAGTATATGTACAGACTGGGCAGAGTCAAGATTTCCAATTCCTTAAAGAAGTTCCTGCAGGAGTCTAATTTTTTTTCCTGACATTAGGCATCTAACAATCCTTTTTTGTACTTTAAAAACCAAGTGACTGTCTTTACTATCCCCCCAAAATATAAAGCCATACCTCATTAGACTTTCTGCATATGCAAAATATAAGGTTCTCATGTCACTTGCATTCAACTCATTTTTTATTACTCTTAATGAGAAGTAGAATTTATTTAACTTTATTACTAGATATTTTATGTGTGCTTCCCAGTCTAAATGCTGACCTACCCATACTCCCAGAAAATTTGCTTCTGTCTTATAAGAAACACACGCACCATACAACTTGATGTCAGGTTTGCCAACATTTTTATTTTGTTTGTGACGAAATGATATTGCTGAAGATTTGTTTGTATTAATAAGCAATTTATTTTCAGCAAACCAAGTTTCAATTTTACTGGTTATGTGTTTTGCATTTTCATTTCCCTTTATTATAACATTTGTGTCGTCAGCAAACATAGTTACCCGAGTTGGATTTAAATAATTTGGGAAGTCGTTTATGAATATTAAAAAGAGGACGGGTCCTAGTATGGATCCCTGGGGAACTCCATATTTAATTTGTTTCAGTTTTGAATAGTGATTACGTACGACATTCCGCTCATCGACATTTGTGATTTCCACCATTTGATTCCGATTTTTTAAATATGATTGGAACCAATCCCATACTATTCCCCTTATCCCATAATAGTACAGCTTTTGTAACAGAATTTCATGATGAATCATGTCAAATGCCTTGGTTAGATCTATTAGTAAGCCTGTACAGTTATTATCATTGTCAATAGCCTCCAATATATGATCTGTAAACTCAAAAATTGCTGATGTTGTGGATTTTCCTCTACAGAACCCATTTTGAGCAGGGTTAACTGCATTATGCTTCTCCAAAAACGAACTAAATCTTACTAGCATAGCTTTTTCTACAATTTTGGATAAGCTCTAGAATTTGTTACATTGATGAATATTTGTTTTCTTATTTAGGTTAAGCTATCAAATATGTAACAAAGCTTTACCCAAGAAGTATGCAGATCTTTGGCATGTTAAAATAGGCTCGGAAGACATCAATATTTATATTGATGTACTGGATTATATTTGTTATATGTGTAACTTGTTTAGGCTGGACAGCATTTTCAGCATCTTCTGTAAGGTAAGAGTCTTATACATGCAGGGTTTATGTAGGAGCAAAGCTAGCTGTGGCACATCCAATCACACGGGTGAAATGCTGTGTGCATTAGGTTTTACAATACAATACACGTTATATGAACCCTGCATATAAAACATATCAGAAAACCAAAACAAACATAAGCACAAGACTGAAAGAATGCCTAAAAAATATTAATACAAACAATTAAATAATTAAATCATAACATAGTCACTTTTGGCAAGAAAATCACAATGTAGCATAGTAAGTGTCTGTGCATGCATGTGTGCGTGTGTCTAATGGTCAGAATTTAATAAAATCATTCTCCTTGCTTCTCAGTATTCAGAGACTACATCTTTTTGATTTTTGAGAATTTCATAATTGATCAATGTTCAATAAGTCATCTTTACCATATAAAATGCATTGTGGGGAAAGTCATTAATCCGATCTTGAACAAATGTCCAGTCAGATAGTTATGGTCAGTGTAGGATAAAAAGTCAATAAAAATCACTATAATATAACCCTGTAGAGGGTTAATCCTGAAGTACAGGTCACTGTTTGCAAGTTCATATTCTCCATCCTAATTTCTTCTTTGTTTAACTTGTAGAATGCCTCCCTCAGAGGAAGTTGTTTCTCCCAAAACATCCCACAATGTAACTTAATTGTAGGTGAATACTCCCTTATAAGTTATCAATTCTATCTTCGCTGCTCCAAAGTACTTTGGAATGCCAGCAGATAGTTTAAGCTCGATATTCACCAACTCCACATCGTATAGTGTGATCCATATAAATCTGAACCGTTTCAATAGGCCGTAACTTTTGAACCAATAATAGGACATACGTACAACTTTGGGAGAATATAATACACAATTGGGAGATTACATTACACTATTTACATCTCAGAGAAAATGTTGGAAGTGTCCTCCACCAGCATCTATACATGTTTGTACTCGTCTCACCATATTCTCTGGAGTTTTACGGAGAGTACCCTCGCCAATGTTACTTATTTCAGTTTGAATGGATTCCTTAAGAACATTAATTGTCCGTGGCCTATTCTTATACACCCCCGCAATAAAAAATACGGTGAGGTTTGGTCAGGGGATCTGGGGGGGGCCACAGACCTTTTGAGATTATTCGATTATCAAAGAAACTGGTTACAAGTTCCATGGTATCATTAGATGTATGGCACGTTGCTCCATCTTGCTGGAAATAACCTTCTCTCAATTCAGGATCATCCAGCTGCTCCACAAATGTATTGAAGATACCCATATAAACTTCAGTGTCTACAGTCATATCAAAGAAACTGGTTACAAGTTCCATGGTGTCATTAGATGTATGGCACGTTGCTCCATCTTGCTGGAAATAACCTTCTCTCAATTCAGTATCATCCAGCTGCTCCACAAATGTATTGAAGATACCCATATAAACTTCAGTGTCTACAGTCATATCAAAGAAACTGGTTACAAGTTCCATGGTGTCATTAGATGTATGACACATTGCTCCATCTTGCTGGAAATAACCTCTCAATTCGATATCATCCAGCTGCTGCACAAATGTCTTGAAGATACCCATATAAACTTCAGTGTCTACAGTCATATCAAAGAAACCGGTTACAAGTCCCATGGTATCATTAGATGTATGGCACGTTGCTCCATCTTGCTGGAAATAACCTTCTCTCAATTCAGGATCATCCAGCTGCTCCACAAATGTATTGAAGATACCCATATAAACTTCAGTGTCTACAGTCATATCAAAGAAACTGGTTACAAGTTCCATGGTGTCATTAGATGTATGGCACGTTGCTCCATCTTGCTGGAAATAACCTTCTCTCAATTCAGTATCATCCAGCTGCTCCACAAATGTATTGAAGATACCCATATAAACTTCAGTGTCTACAGTCATATCAAAGAAACTGGTTACAAGTTCCATGGTGTCATTAGATGTATGACACATTGCTCCATCTTGCTGGAAATAACCTCTCAATTCGATATCATCCAGCTGCTGCACAAATGTCTTGAAGATACCCATATAAACTTCAGTGTCTACAGTCATATCAAAGAAACCGGTTACAAGTCCCATGGTATCATTAGATGTATGGCACGTTGCTCCATCTTGCTGGAAATAACCTTCTCTCAATTCGATATCATCCAGCTGCTCCACAAATGTATTGAAGATATCCATATAAACTTCAGTGTCTACAGTCGTATCAAAGAAAATTAAGACCTGACTGTCAACTGTCAACAATTGTCAGTGTTGTGAATTCTCCCAGAGCCACTGAGATCATTAAAATATATTTCTACATTGTACGAGCTTTCAAAGGGAAATTATGGCCTATTGAAATGGTTCAGGTTTATATGGATCGCACTGCATAACAGTGCATATACCCAGTAAAGAATAAGATTGGCGAATCACCAGTTAGTTGTTCAGCAGCTGAAAATGCTGCCTGACATAGCACTTAACTAATGTTTTGCAAACATTATACCCAGGTTCTTGTTATGAACTTAAATATTTATATATTTGTTTTTGCAGTGAAATTCGTGCAGAGCTTGCAAAAGATGTTGCTAGACTGGGTGAGGAGTTGCCAGGATTTAAACCTGGGCTCGCTATTGTTCAGGTGGGTGGTAGGGAAGACTCCAATGTGTACATTCGCATGAAGATAAAAGCTGCCACTGAAATAGGTATCCGAGCAGACCATGTGAAGTTGCCGAGAACTATCACTGAAGCTGAGGTATGTTTCTTATAACACAAAAACTGTTTATTTGCAACAGCAGGTTATCTTCAGAGTGTATGATTGTTACACATTTATGTTCCTAGCTCTTGATGAAGCTGAAGAAATTGAATGAAGACCCAAATGTTCATGGCATCATTGTCCAAATGCCACTGGATACTGACAATGTTATTGATTCACATCTCATCACAGACTCAGTATCGCCAGATAAGGATGTTGATGGGTAAGTTTTGTCATCACCCTTATTATGTCCATTGTTACAATAACAAAACAATAACATTGTTTCATTCAGGAAACAGAATATCAGTTTTTTAATACTTAAGGGGAAAATAAGTGATCATTTATTAAATTATAGATGAGTCGTATTTTTTACACATCTGCTTCACTTTCGTGATGTGTAAAAAATACGACTCATCTATAATTTAATAATTTTTCGCTTTACTGTGGTGTTCCAATACAGTTAAATCTCGATATATTGAAGTGATCATTTGTTTTTAAATTTATGTGCAGTGTTATAAATTGGAATAATAATTTTATCCTGCCTCTGTAGCGTAGATGATAGCATGTCTGCCTCACGTTCAAGAGCTCCCAGGTTTGAATCTGTCAGGGTGAGTTACCTGGATAAGGTTTTTCCTGGGTTTTCCTTTTTGCTAAAAAGACGAATGTCGAGTAACTCTAAGCTCCATGGACCCTGGACCCATTTGAGCATTATTTCACCCATTTCATTCATCATCGTCCGATATGACTTAAAAAAAGTTAAAGGACGTAAATTACCCCCCCCCCCTAATTTTTTTCTTTCCATTTTTTACTTTGAACAGCTTTTTCTATGAACAGCTTTTTCTGATATAAATATTCATTCTCAGAAAGTTTGGCTATTAAATTTTGAGATGGTAAAACCAATCAGCAAGGGTGCTGTTGTGGATCTACTTTTGTGTTAAAAAAAATAATTGCAATTTTTATAAATTTTAATCAAAAGAGGTCACAATTTAGAAAATAATTTTATATTACTTAATAAAAAAGATTTATTATACAGGATGCTAATGAATTACAGCAAAATATTTCCAGAACAAGTGGAGATATCTTAAACAAGTAATTTATGACTGTCGGTTAAAATGTAGAAGTTATAGCTATAAGTTTCTAAAGCGCTAGTACACCACTGCTAATGATAACACTTGAGTGCACAACACATGAAAATGAAGAGATGTGCCAGACCTATAGCACAATGGTTATGACCTTAGCTTTCAAGTGAAGGGTAAACGATTTCAAGTCTCCTTCACTTTTTTGTCATTCTTTCTTTTTTTGTTTTATCTTTGTTTTATTTGTTTTGCCGTATGGAATAATTTCACCTTGTCAGTGCAATTAATTGTAATTCTTTCTAACAGAGGTTGAATCTACTTAATACTTTCACTTGCTGTACATCTAAACAGCAGGTAGTTTAAAGGATGTACAAACTTCATAAAATAGAAAGTAAATGCATTTCTTTACGTCAGGCTTACAGGAACTGCTCGAAATGGTGACCTGTGTTTTCAGTGCAAAGTTGACAGCGGCAAAAGAATGACTGTCATACTCTGTCCAAAATTCCTTGTGTGTGTCGAATAACTTCACATGCTGCTATTATTATTATTATTATTATTATTATTATTATTATTATTATTATTATTATTATTATTATTATTATTATTATTATTATTATATTTATTATTATTATTATTATTATTATTATTATTATTATTATTATTATTATTATTATTATTATTATTATTATTATTATTATTATTATTATTATTATTATTATTATTATTATTATTATTATTATTATTATTATTATTATTATTATTATTATTATTATTATTATTATTATTATTATTATTATTATTATTATTATTATTATTATTATTATTATTATTATTATTCTGTGGTCATACTTGAGGTGACCCAGGAAAAACAAGAAATCAATTGGGTTGAGGAAATCATAGCTCTGGCCAATCAGATTCACATTCTAAGTTATGAATCATGCCATTTCTCTTTATCAGAATTTATGTATTAAAAAAATGAAGAAAAAACTTAAATACCTGTTAGAAACCGAACCATTGACCTTTAAAACAGCAGTTTTCAGCATTACGGATTGGGCCACCAGAATATTTATGGGAGATAATTGCTGTTCAGTGTCATCCAGAGATCTTGAGGCATTAAATCTTGAGAACACCAATAACAAACTACCAAAAATCAAAATTTCTATACTTGGGAAGCAGTTTTAAAGTCATTCTAATCCAACAAATTCACCCACCTTTTCTAAATACCAATTTATCAGCATCTGATGCCAATTAGATTTAACACAATTTAACTGCGTTTAGCTGCAGACTATGTATTGCCTTTCTCCACTTACATTAGTCATGTCTACAATTTCTGAAATTATTTTGCTGTAGTTCATTAACACCTTGTTTAAAGTAGATCATTGAACATAGAAGTCATGAATGTACATCGTTTTAAAAATATAGTCTGATATGTTAAATAGTTTCTTAGACGATGTCATGAATTTAGCAGATTTATATATGCAATATAGGATTTCTAATTCCCACTGAAGGTTCACTTAACTGGTGACATTTACATAGAAATGTGATAAGCTCAAGATTTGTTTGTCGAATGAATGCTCAAGAATGTTTGTCGAAATTCAGATACTATGTACATGTTGACGATATGTGAGAGTTAATCATCGTAAAGATGATTGTAATTAGTTGAATGATTGCTTTTCAGATTGAACACAGTCAACGAAGGAAGAGTTGCAGTTGGAGACATGTCTGGCTTCATTCCGTGCACACCAAATGGAGCTGTGGAACTTGTAAAAAGGTGGGATTTACATTGATTAAATATCAGAAACGGGTAAATTGGTGACTTGCTGAGGTATCTACTGTTTGTCATGATGCTCTTCATTTGTGTAACACACAGATGTGGGTTGCAGGAACATTTTTATTGATTCATTAAGGATATTTCAAAATGTAATAAACATTCACAATAAATAGATAGTCAACATGAAAAATTCAATGCCATGGCCGGGATTTGAACCAGTTTCCGTTCAGTCGCTCTAACCCATTGAGCTACCATGGCCAACTTGCCGGCACGACACTAAATTCTCCATTTGACTTGTATATTTCCCCAGTAGACCACAAGGGGCTCTGGGATTCGAGATACACCATTTGTGGTGACTTACTATCGTCCCCGTAGGGGAGGGAACCTGTCCTCTTCAGCTGCTGTGGTGCGAGCACAGCAGAGCCCTAGCACTGTGGTACCTCTGACGTTACTAGAGGAACATCCGGCCGAACTGCGAGCCCCTCTCGTAGGGGAGTTTGGATTGGGTTGGACTCGAGGGGGGCAGTGGTTCCTGATACCTGTGGGAGATCTGGTATGTCTTCGGACGGGGCTGAGGGAAGCTATTCCTGCATACTGGCCTGCATAGCTAGATCAACAGGTGGCCCTACCGTGGTTGATCGGTAGCCTTCCCTTTGGGGTTGGTGCACGTAAGTGGCATATTCACTTCCATCCCGTCTTGTGTTTTCGGACCAGATGGGGGGGGGGGGCCCTTGTTAGTCTCTAGGTCTTGCCCTATGGAGAGCCCCACGCAGGCGCTGGGTGCCCTTCGGGGACAGCTCGGTAACTCCCTGGTCGTTAGAGGGGGGGGGATTGGTCTTCACTTTGTGTGGACTGCCCTGGTAGATACCCTCGCATTATTTATATATATATACACTTACTATCGTAAGTACTTGAGTCCCAGGCTTCATCATTTAACTCTTATTATTGTAGTTAATCGATGGAAATTAATCATTTCTTCACACTAGCCATATATAGACTAAGATTTTTGATAGTCAGCATGAAAAATTCAATGCCATGGCTGGGATTTGAACCACGGATCTCCATCTTCTTCTTTCACTTTCCCTGAACCGTTAGGCATCGGGTTCCTTCAGCCACTTTCTGTATTCGATCCTATCCTGCGCCAACCTGTATATTCCTCTCAATGTCGTCCCATGTCCAACTGCCACTCTTTCCATATATTGTCTCCATTCCATCCTAGGTCTTCCTATTCATCTCCATCAATTAACTAAAATAATAAGAGTTAAATGATGAAGCCTGGGACTGAAGTGCTTACGATAGTAAGTCGCCACAAATGATGTATCTCGAATGCCAGAGTGTTTTACCAGGGAAATATACGATCAAATGGAGAATTTAGTGTCGTGACGGCAAGTTGGCCAGGTAGCTCAACAGGTTAAAGTGACTGGACGGAAACCAGGAGATGTGTGGTTGACTTATGTTGACTATCTATCAAAGATCTTAGCCTATATACAACTAGCAAGTGTGAAGAAATGATTAATTTTCATCAATTAACTAAAATTCACAAATAAACTAATTAACTAAACGATCTTACCATTCTAAAATTAGACCATTAAAGTGCAAACAATTCCCTAACTCTAATTACAACAATTTAGTTAATATAGGCTCATTATTCATTTACTGAATACTACTGTTGTAATGCTTTTCTAATACTCTTTTGTGTTACTTGGAGCAGTCTTCTGTCTGTTCTTTTCCTGTTTAAAAACGGAGTATGTAATGACCATTTAATGTTTGTAACTAGTATATTTTAAGGATGAAATAAACTTATAGATCTGTTAACTAAAGTTAAAGGGATAATTTATAGAACCCATTCAAAATATTGTCTTTTGCACAACCATGTACCTGCTATAGCAAATGTAACTGTTTGTGATTTTAATACTTTGATTTTTTGTATCCTAACTCAATATAATAAAAGTTAAGGTTAGAATTACCTATTATTGATTGCCTCAATAAATGGAAAAATAATAAAAGATAACTGAAAATATCTATAAAGAGAAAAGTTATATGTTCTTTTTTTTTTCTGTGTATCACAGAGAAATAAACCTTACAAGGAAAATAATATGTATGAAGAAGTATTGTTGTGTTTGCAGAAGTAAAGTCCAAATTGCAGGCAGCAAAGCTGTTGTTTTAGGCAGAAGCAAGATTGTGGGAACTCCGTGTTCAGAATTGCTGAAATGGCACCATGCAACTGTCACTGTATGTCACTCCAAAACTAAGGATCTGGACAAAGAGGTATGTGAAGCTTACAGCCAGTTAATTAAACACAAATTTACTCCTGTCGCACTTCATAAGGATTATTTTATGTTTACAAATAATGAGTAACCTTTGTGCCATTGATTCCAAATATTGTATCTCTTGAATAATTTTTACATCTGAGATATAACACTTATGCCCGATTTCACCAACAAATGTTAAGACTTAACACGAGTTTAGCAATAGTTAAAACAAAAATTGCCTGTGGGGTAACAGTAGCCATATCAACAAAGTCCTCTTATTGCAGAAAAAGATTGTGCGTATAATAACACATTCAGACAAATTAGCACACTGTAAGCCTCTCTTTATTAAATTAAGAATAATGACCATTGTAAACCTGTACATTTATACTGTCATATTACATCTAAAGAATAATTTAGCTGACTACCAATTTAGGCAAGATATTCACAATTATAATACAAGGAATAACAACTGCATCGATACACCATATTATAGATTGTCGAAATCGTACAACAATTTTGAAGTGTTAGGCATCAGACTGTTCAACACACTACCAGCTGACTTAATTCATTTACCTTACACAACTTTTAAACGCAGACTCAGAGACAAATTGCTAGCCAATCCCTATTATTCCTTAGATGAATACTTTGAAAATATATCTTAAAAGCTGTAGGAAATGTTTGCCATAATTCAATTACAATCTGTAATGATTCATGAATTGTACAATAGGAAGCTTTTCATATACATGTATATATTATTATAAATATTTTTTGACATTGTCTATTGCTATACTTAGCTTAACGACAATAAAATCTTATCTTATCAAGTGTTAGCGTAACACAAGTGTTAAATCTCATAAACTAACACGCCGAATTTCTAATGTTAAGTCCTTAACAATTGTAAATAGTCAAGATGGCAAGCATGAACTCAGCTGTTGATGTCGATTTGCTATATTTAAGACCGTCTAAATGGCATTAGTAATAGCGTACGGCCTATGAAGAGAAATGATTTTGAGGAACTATCCGAAGAAAACTGTTTTACGGAGGTATAGACTTCGAAACATGTTGCTATGAAAGTTACTGCGGAAGTACAAGAGAGGTTAGAACATGCATCGAAAGGAATATAGCAATCTCGCCTTTGCTTCAAGTATTAATAACTTTGCGATTTTATAATTCACTGAATTATGTGGGTAATACACTGTCCACCTGCCGTCTTGAAACGTTCAAGTCACTTGTCCTTCTTCGCACCTCGTTTTAAATTTACAAAATAATGAGTTAGAATATACATCGAAAGGAATATGCCAATCTCACCTTTGCTTCAAGTATTAATAACTTTGCGATTTTATAATTCACTGAATTATGTGGATAATACACTGTCCACCTCCCGTCTTGAAACGTTCAAGTCACTTGTCCTTCTTCGCACCTCGTTTTAAATTTACGAAATAATGAGTTAGAACGTGCATCGAAAGAAATACGCCGATCTCGCCTTTGTTTCAAGTATTAATAACTTTGCGATTTTATAATTCACTGTATTATATGGATAATACATTGTTCACCTCCCGTCTTGAAACGTTTAAGGCACTTGTTCTTCGCACCTCGTTTTAAATTTACGTAATACTGACAAGTTGTTTAGTGCTTGTAGTAGTGACACATTCATTTGAATTAAATTTGTTTCCAATATTTTCCCTGCGACATCTTTCTCTTTTACATTCACCACATCTGTCCTCTTATTTTCCACTATATCCTTACACTTCGTCACCATTTCAATTAACAATTCTTTCTCCGTCGATGAGAAATTTGTCTCACGGCTTTATTTATGATTTTGTTCATCCGCCATTTGTGCAGACGAAAATGAAAACAAAAACGCATCAGAGTACGTTCAGAAAATCATCCATAGCCTTCTATAGCTGTGATATTTACAAGTTTCTTGACATTAACACAGGTTTGTTAACATTTTAAGAAAACAGGTTGGTCAAATGCAAGAAATTTAACATTAGTTTTAGCGCTGTGACAATTGTTACGTTACATTTGTTAACTTCGATTTTAACATCTGTTGGTGAAATCAGGCATTAAAAAGCTAAATATCGCAGGATGCTATAAAATAATAAATTATTTAATTTAAATAAAATATTAATACTTTAATGGATACTAGCACATTGCAGAATACATGATGATGAAACAATTGACTAGAAAATAAGACCTGAAGCGACGAATATGTTCAAGTTCTTCTCAGGAAACAAGCCAGGTGAAAAGAGATTAAAAATCAACGTTTCGGGAGTGTACATCTCTCCCATCATCAGAATATTTTAAGAAATGTTATAACCACAAATGAATCACTGGATTTAACAACTATACACAAAGACAAAACACTATAACAATTCACTTTACTGAACAAAAGACTGTTTTCAGTAAATTAAATGCCAGGTCAGAAGATGGTGTGAGATAGAAAATTAATTGGGTCAAAGAAACGTAACTATTTAACTTGATTATCAAGCTGTATGGATCTGTGCTTCTTAAGTCGAGGATTACCATTTTTAAGGCCGGTTTCCAAGAGGAGCTGAACTGAAATCCAGCATCATGATTGAGCATGCTCCTCTCAGAGGAAATGGTCAAACCCTCCTTAATTCTCCACTCCCAGTAACTTGCATTTTGCCAAGATGGTCAAAACAATGCTCTGCCAGCCCAGACTTCTCAGGTTGTATTAAACGAATGCTCCGTTCAAGTTAGTTTATTTGGTAGTGATGGTCCTTCCAGTTTGTCCTATATACGGTGTCCCATATGCACAAGGAATGCGATACACTCCTGGAACTTGGAAGTCCAGTTTGTCTTTTACTGGTCTCAACAGATGTTTAATCTTCGGAGGTGGCTTGTGGATGGTCCTGATGTTGTATTTCGTAAGAATTATGCTGATTCTGCCAATCACAAATATAACATCAGGGCCATGCACAAGCCACCTCCGAAAATTAAACATCTGTTTAATAAACATTTATTTATTTAACATTAGAAGTTAATTTGGTAGTGTTTCGGCTTGATTGTCGAAATAAAGCATCTATCTCTCTATGTTTGCTACTGCTTGTGTGTGGATCATAACACAGCTGGTTCATCAATACTGTCTGATACTGAATACTCTTTATTTTTATTTTCAGTAACACTGCACGATGCAATAATGTCTTCCTCTGTAATTGGTTTATAACTTCAGTCATTGTCAGTGTCTTCTTCATCCACATCGGATGAGCCATCTATATTTTTAAAAATGTCTTTCTTCTTCTATACTTATTTTTTCTTCTTCAGTCTTGTTTCCTGGCAAGTCACACACCAGGCCACAACTTTTTCCATGACTTTGTCAAAGTTTCTCTTCCAATCTGGTCCCATGCTGGTGGGGTGACTGCAATGAACTCACTCCCTGGCAAGAAAATTTGAGTAATGTACCTACAGAGAATAATAATTTATTGTCTGTAAAACAAGTCTTCATTTAATATAAAAATTATTTGTGGTTGGTTTATTGACACTCGTCACTTACTTTTTCATATATTTATGAGAGACTAGTTTCAAAGGCCCTGGCCTCCATTTTCAATCTCTTCCCAACTGGCAACTGTTGTTATCTGCTCTCTCTGGTGGTGGAACTATGAACTTTTTTGTCAAATTATCTGCTGGCGGGATTTCAAAGTTCATTACGCGATCCTTATTTTTCCAGATGAATATGTTCTCCCATGTTGTCAATCTATTTTGGTTTATCACTCCTTTTAATAATTTTGGATTTGGATCAATGTCATGGTTTTCATTCCAAAAATGAAATGCTACTGCTGACTTGTCTTCTTGTTTCAATCTGATGTTTCTAAAGTGTTCTTTGACTCTGGTTTTTAAATTTCTTTTTGTTTGACCTATGTAGCATTTTTCACAATTGCAATTTATTTGGTATATTCCAGATTTGTTACCTGAAGGAATTTCATCTTTTGTTTTTGAATTTAGTAATTTTAAAATTGAGTATCTATTAGTAGGTGCCAAGATGATATTTTGTTCCTTGAATATCTTTTTAAATTTATTAAATGTTTTTGGATGATATGTGAATGAACTGAATATGCTGTTGCTTTCTTTTTCTTTAATAAATGTGGTTGCTTCCTTAATGGTTTTCTTTAGTTTAGATTTTCTAATTTTCTTCAACACCAAACTTTTGTTGTATCCGTTTTCTTCTGCTATGTGTATTATTGCTTTTTGTTCCTTGAAATATTCTTCTTTTTCCATGGGTATGTTGACTAGTCTGTGTGTAAGGCTGTTTATTATTGCATGTTTATGTGTAATTGGGTTGTGGCTATTATTTTTTATATAATTTTCTGAATGTGTTGGCTTCCTGTAAATTCCAAATTTTATTTTTGTATCATTCCTGATGATATTTAGATCCAAGAAAGGTAGTTGTCCATTGATTTCCTTTTCTATTGTGAATTTGATAGTCCTTTCTTGCAGATTGAGTAATTTTAATGCATCATCTAAATGTTTACTTGGTACAATTGCAAAGATGTCGTCAACATATCTATACCAAACCTTGAAGATCAATGGGAAGGACTTTTTAATTTGTGTTTCAAATGCACTCATAAATAAGTTAGCCAAAAAAGGTGAAAGTGGATTGCCCATTGATAATCCTGATTTCTGCTTGTAGTGTTTTCCATTAAAGCTAAAGAAGTTTTGTTCAATGCATATTTTTGTTAGAGAAATATATTCTTCTGCTTCTATTGCTTCCATATCAATTGTAGCTAGCCATTTTTTTAACACAGTCTGCAATTTTTCTGTTGGTATGCTTGGAAATAAAGATTTGACATCAAATGAAACCAGTCTGTCATTTTTGTCCAAATTTATATCTTTGATTTTTTCTACTAAATCTAAAGAGTTTCTTAAATTTGCACTTTCAAATTTTGGAAAACTATTAAATTTACTTAGTAACCATTTGGCCAAATTATATGTGGGGGCATTTATGCTACTAGTAATAGGTCTCATGCCTTTCCCTGTTTTATGAATTTTTGGCAGCCCATATACTCTTGGTAATGTTGGATTATCTACTTTAATTTTGTGCAATTCTTTTTTGTTGATTATTTTGCTCTCTTTTAGCGTTGTTTTTTTTTTTTTTGTGGTTTCAATGCAGTACTTTAATGGATTAGTTTCTACTTTTTGGTAATTACTGTCTTCTAACAAATCTTCCATCCTCTTTGTGTATTCTTCTTTTTCCAGAATTACTAGTTTATTTCCCTTGTCTGCTTTAGTATAAATAACCGGTTTCTTTTTAAGAGCTTTTATGATTTGGTTACTAAAATTCTTTTTCTTTTCATTTTTAATCTCTTCTACTTACTAGTAGCATAAATGCCCCCACATATAATTTGGCCAAATGGTTACTAAGTAAATTTAATAGTTTTCCAAAATTTGAAAGTGCAAATTTAAGAAACTCTTTAGATTTAGTAGAAAAAATCAAAGATATAAATTTGGACAAAAATGACAGACTGGTTTCATTTGATGTCACATCTTTATTTCCAAGCATACCAACAGAAAAATTGCAGACTGTGTTAAAAAAATGGCTAGCTACAATTGATATGGAAGCAATAGAAGCAGAAGAATATATTTCTCTAACAAAAATATGCATTGAACAAAACTTCTTTAGCTTTAATGGAAAACACTACAAGCAGAAATCAGGATTATCAATGGGCAATCCACTTTCACCTTTTTTGGCTAACTTATTTATGAGTGCATTTGAAACACAAATTAAAAAGTCCTTCCCATTGATCTTCAAGGTTTGGTATAGATATGTTGACGACATCTTTGCAATTGTACCAAGTAAACATTTAGATGATGCATTAAAATTACTCAATCTGCAAGAAAGGACTATCAAATTCACAATAGAAAAGGAAATCAATGGACAACTACCTTTCTTGGATCTAAATATCATCAGGAATGATACAAAAATAAAATTTGGAATTTACAGGAAGCCAACACATTCAGAAAATTATATAAAAAATAATAGCCACAACCCAATTACACATAAACATGCAATAATAAACAGCCTTACACACAGACTAGTCAACATACCCATGGAAAAAGAAGAATATTTCAAGGAACAAAAAGCAATAATACACATAGCAGAAGAAAACGGATACAACAAAAGTTTGGTGTTGAAGAAAATTAGAAAATCTAAACTAAAGAAAACCATTAAGGAAGCAACCACATTTATTAAAGAAAAAGAAAGCAACAGCATATTCAGTTCATTCACATATCATCCAAAAACATTTAATAAATTTAAAAAGATATTCAAGGAACAAAATATCATCTTGGCACCTACTAATAGATACTCAATTTTAAAATTACTAAATTCAAAAACAAAAGATGAAATTCCTTCAGGTAACAAATCTGGAATATACCAAATAAATTGCAAGAATTGTGAAAAATGCTACATAGGTCAAACAAAAAGAAATTTAAAAACCAGAGTCAAAGAACACTTTAGAAACATCAGATTGAAACAAGAAGACAAGTCAGCAGTAGCATTTCATTTTTGGAATGAAAACCATGACATTGATCCAAATCCAAAATTATTAAAAGGAGTGATAAACCAAAATAGATTGACAACATGGGAGAACATATTCATCTGGAAAAATAAGGATCGCGTAATGAACTTTGAAATCCCGCCAGCAGATAATTTGACAAAAAAGTTCATAGTTCCACCACCAGAGAGAGCAGGTAACAACAGATGCCAGTTGGGAAGAGATTGAAAATGGAGGCCAGGGCCTTTGAAACTAGTCTCTCATAAATATATGAAAAAGTAAGTGACGAGTGTCAATAAACCAACCACAAATAATTTTTATATTAATTTTGACGTCACTGTTACTAAATTCCTCCAAACACACATCAAGTCTTCATTTACTATGCTAAACAACATTCCTTGCCCCCCTCTCCGCCCCAAAACTGGTTCAGGTTATCTGAATGTCTGAGTTAACAAGATTTTACTATTGTTCTGAGATATATACCTTATTTAGAGGAACTGTATATGTGAAGGTTACAGGAAGGTGACTTCACAACTAAGGCCATTTACCAACATGTTACCTAAGCAGGTATACAGCTATATGCACACTCAAACAGCCAAGAAATTTCAAGATCCCATAGTTCATGTTCTGTCCCACCTTACCAATAAAGGCAATCTTAAAACACAGTAAAGTAATTAAATCCATGTACACAATGACTCAGGTAAACCAACAAACATACACTAGCCTTTGCAATATTATCAGGAAGTTGGAAAAAAATAGTCTGCTTAGTATAGGTAGTTGTTAGAGAAAGGGAAATATAAAATAGATTACACCTTACATGCTAACTGATTCTCATTAAAAGAAATGCAAATTATAGTGACATATTTTACAAAAGTGACTGTGTTTTAAAATATTTATTTTAACACAGATATTGGTTTCCTAATATTTCCTGTACTTGATACTTTACATGCATTAATGTCAGTTTGATGGAAAGAATAATAACCATTTCTAAAGTACAGTTATAATTGTTAATAACAAACAAATTAACAGTGAACCTTGTACTAATACATAATTATGGGTTTCCCAGACAGCCATGGCAGACATCCTGGTTGTGGCCATAGGACGTGCTCAGATGGTAAAGGGTAGCTGGATAAAACCTGGTGCTGTTGTTATTGACTGTGGAATAAATGCCATACCTGGTGAGTAATAGTTTTATAACAATTTTACTCTGCCAATTTTGTGCATACTTCTCACCAAACACCTTAATGTTTTGCTTTGGTTAAAACTTGGACTGTCTACAAAATTCTTATGTTTCATCAGAATTTACCATTTTATCTAAAGTCAAATTAAAATAACAAATGTATTTTAGAAAGGAAAAACTCAAGATAATATCCAAAAATACCACTCTCACACCACTTAAAAACACAAATTGGCAATATAGAAAATGCACCTACCATCCATGGGCTTTTAGAAAATTTGAATGAATCTTCAAAAGACTAAACTTAAAACTAGCACCCCAAAACAAATTCAGTCTGAGGAACCTGCTAAATAAACAACTAAAAACTTCAATCCCCAACAATTTGAAATCAGGAATTTATCAGATAAATTGTGAAACCTGTGAAAAAAGCTACATAGGAAAAACTAAGAGAAACTTGTTAACCAGGCAAAAAGAACAC
This sequence comes from Mantis religiosa, assembly GCA_030765055.1. Classification (NCBI taxonomy): domain Eukaryota; kingdom Metazoa; phylum Arthropoda; class Insecta; order Mantodea; family Mantidae; genus Mantis; species Mantis religiosa. The sequence continues at coordinate 6,994,602 of CM060957.1, read as the reverse complement.
CAAAGGAACATTAAGTTGAAACAAACAGAAAAATCTGCAGTTTCACAACATTGGCCACAACATTAAACTGTTAAAATCTTTAAGTACACCCATAGAATTGGATATTTGGGAAAAAATATTCATAACCAAAAACCTTGAAAAGTTATAAATTTTGAAATCCCAGCATTAAATGAAGTATTAAAACTTAGTGCCCCTAACACCAGATGGCAGAGTGATCGGAGCTCCGTAGTAGTGGAAGAAGAGGAAGGTTCATTTAGTCACCAAACAGCTGAGGATGAGATTGAATGATCTTGAAAACGTTTCAATTATACAACAAGTAAGTGAAGTTTGAGTGTAAACATAGTGACTCATTGTATATATTGACAAAATTTTCTGCATAATTTTATTAACATCCCTTGATCTTGGATGGATAGAGTCAACTTGAAAAATTCAATACCATGGCCAGGATTTGAACCACGGATCTCCTGGTTTCCATCCAGTCACTCTTACCCATTGAGCTACCATACCAACCACTAGGGGCTTTCGCATTCAAGATATACCATTTGTGGTGACTTACTATCATAAGCCACAAACTGTGTATCTTGAGTGCGAGAGCCCCTAGTGGTTTACCAGGGAAATATACAAATCAGATGGAGAATTTAGTATCATAACAGCAAGTTGGCCATGGTAGCTCAATGGGTAAGGGCGACTGGACGGAAACCAGGAGATCCGTGTTTCAAATCCTGGCCATGGCATTGAATTTTTCATGTTGACTCTATCAAAAAACTTAGCCAGGTATGGCTAGTGTGAAGAAATGATTCATTTCCATCAATTAACTAAAATTCAATTATAACTATATAATTTTAAAGTTCTAATAACCTAGATAGAGTCAACATGATAAATTCAATGCCATGGCCGGGATTTGAAACACTGATCTCCTGGTTTCCGTCCAGTCACTCTAACCCATTGAGCTACCATGGCCAATGTGCTGTCCTCCATTTGACTTGTATATTTCCCTGGAAAAACCACTAGGGGCTATCGCATTTGAGATATACTGTTTGTGGTAACTTACTATCATAAGTATTTGAGTCCCAGGCTTCATCATTTAACTCTCATGTATCTCGAATGTGATAGCCCCTAGTGGTTTATGAGGGAAATATACAAGTCAAATGGAGGACAGCACATTGGCCATGGTAGCTCAATGGGTTAGAGCGACTGGACGGAAACCAGGAGATCCGTGGTTCAAATCCCGGCCATGGCATTGAATTTTTCATGTTGACTCTATCAAAAACCTTAGCCTATGTACAGCTAGTGTGGAGAAATGATTAATTTCCATCAATTAACTAAAATTCTAATAACCTCTTTAAAACAAATTAACATTATTGATTTTCTCCTCTTAACTCTTTCACATGGTTTTCTTCCATTCATTACATAATCTCGTTCTCTTCACTGTTACTTTCAACTATTTGTGATATTTCTTTTCTACAGATTTTTAAAATAAATTAAAAATAACAAATACAAAATTAATAATAATGTTTTGGGGTTTGAAATTAAACTGTCTGATATTTAATATCTATTTGTATACAGGTGGACACATAAGTAGGTTAGGTTATAATAATCCCTCCAGCAAATGTTTCTATTTCAATTTCCAAAGGTTGTGCTAAAGTTTTATATTTTTGGTTGGTGTCGCCCTAAAACTTTGTAACTTTGTAATTTTTGGTTTTGACAGGATAGATCTCAGTTAGGTTAATAGTTTCTCTCTCCAACATATATACTGGTTTTTTCAATGCCTTACTCGTTCATCATCCTGATAAGAGAGATGTATGGTACCGAAATGTCACTGGCTCATCTCTACATCTGGCTTGAAGCCCAAGAACATTGAGAATATGTTCATCACCAGCAAAGCTTCAGACCTTATATAAAATGTGTTAAAATAATCTTGTGTTAACCTTACATATAAATGTTTCTAGATGCAACCAAAAAGTCAGGCCAGAGATTGGTAGGAGATGTTGATTTTGAAGAGGCAAAGTTGGTGGCTTCATACATCACTCCAGTCCCTGGAGGGGTGGGTCCTATGACAGTAGCTATGCTCATGAAGAACACTGTATTGTCAGCAATGAGAGCAGCTGCAAAGATCAAGAATGTCATGTGGAATCTGCGTGTATTGCCACTAACACCCGTGTCACCTGTACCCAGGTATATATAAGTTTCTAGGGATTTTGGTTTGTTGTGTAGATATAGCTAGCAACTTGGACATTTGGAGCATGTCTTGAGTATATATGCAAAGTAAAGTTAGAACAGCAATGTTTTTACACAAATATAAATATTTGTGTAATATTTATTGCTTCACTGTAGCTAGCTTCATTTTGTACGTAAGCAATCTTTTTATTTGTCTACCACATGTCTATGCTAGGTGGAGGACTTATGATACTCCACACAAAAATTCTAAATTGAAATTTCACCAGAAAAAGATCCATCTGCCTGCACATACTCAAAAAATGTCAGATGGATACAGCTTGGTTAACAGTAAATTCAGTGAAATCTTGATATTTAGTGAGCCATTTGCACTTTCAACTCTATTTATTTTTTATTGCTAAGACTAGATTTAAGAGCTGTTGTCCCTATCATGAGCTAACTGGGCAGAAATAGCTCTCAAAACTAGTCTCAGGAATTAAAAATTTAAAAATGGATTACTGATTTGTTAAATATTATGCCAATATATTAGTTGAGCATCTTCAGAACAAGTTGTGCAAAGATTTAAAAAAGAAAACTCCCCACCTCAATCTATTACAGTAGAACCTTGTTTACCAGTATCAACTGGGACCCTGCTGATCTGAGCTAACAAAAATCCAGGTTATCTAGAGAAGAATGACAGAAAAACGATAAAAAACATGTATAAAATCACCAAAATATTTTCAATGGACTTTAGTAATTACTATTGCCACACTTTCACCTAAAAACACATACTGTATGTACTGTAATAGCCTATGTATTTGTCTTTCTTCTTCCACACTTATTTTTTCTTCTTCAATCTTGTTTTCTGGTAAGTCACACAAACCAGGCCACAACTTTTTCCATGACTTTAACAGAGTTTCTCTTCAAACCTGGTCCCAGGCAGGTGAGGTGAGTGCAATGTATTCGCCTGCTGGCAAGAGAATTCTAGTAATGTACCTACTAAGAATAACAATTTATCAATTTATCATCTATAAAACAAGTCTTATGAGACCCATCATCAATGGCATCAATTCACCTACATACCACATAGCAAAATGGTTAGTAAGAAAATTAAAATCATATGACAAATTTCAAAGTTTGGGAATAAAAAACTCCTTAGAATTGATAAATCACCTACAGAAATACAACATCCCGGAAAATCACATACTTGTTTCTTTTGACGTTAAGGCACTTTTTACAAGCATTCCAGTAGAAAAAATACCTACATTCCTCAAAAAATGGCTAACCCAGACTACAACGGACCCCAGAGAAATAGATGACATTATCAATCTTACAGATTTATGCATAAGGAATAATTACTTCATGTTTAACCAAAAATTCTACAGACAATCAAATGGATTAGCTATGGGGAGCCCACTTTCGCCTATTTTAGCAGATCTATACATGAGCTATTTTGAAACACACATAGTAAAGGCCTTCCCACAGATTTATAAATTTTGGCAGAGATATGTTGATGTTTTTGCTATCATTCCGGAAAAACTTAGAGAAGATTCTCTAAAGATACTAAACCTGCAAGATAATCACATCCAGTTTACTATGGAAGTAGAAGGAGACAACACCCTACCCTTTTTGGACCTCAAGATAACTAGAAATCGTCATGGTGTAGATTTTGGAATATACAGGAAGCCCACACACATAGATAATTACATAAAGAAAAATGAATACAACCCAGTTTCACATCCACTAGCTGCCTTTAGAAGTCTAATTCACCAGCTATACAACATCCCACTGAGTAAGGATGAATTTTTGAAAGAACAACAACACATAAAAGACATAGCGGTATTAAATGGATTCAACCCAGCCATCATAAGGAACATGATGAAGAGGAAAGAAAAACTGAAGATAAGATCAAAAAATACCACTCTCACACCACTTAATAACACAAATTGGCAATATAGAAAATTCACCTACCATCCATGGGCTTTTAGAAAATTTGAACGAATCTTCAAAAGACTAAACTTAAAACTAGCACCCCAAAACAAATTCAGTCTGAGGAACCTGCTAAATAAACCACTGAAAAATACAATCCCCAACAATTTGAAATCAAGAATTTATCAGATTAATTATGAAACCTGTGAAAAAAGCTACATAGGAAAAACTAAGAGAAACTTGTTAACCAGGCAAAAGGAACACCAGAGGAACATTAAGTTGAAACAAACAGAAAAATCTGCAGTTTCACACCATTTTTGGACAGAAAACCACAACATTGGCCACAACATTAAACTGTTAAAATCTTCAAGTACACCCATAGAATTGGATATTTGGGAAAAAATATTCATAAACAAAAACCGTGATAAAGTTATAAATTTTGAAATCCCGGCATTAAATGAAGTATTAAAACTTAGTGCCCCTAACACCAGATGGCAGAGTGATCGGAGCTCCGTAGTAGTGGAAGAAGAGGGAGGTTCATTTAGTCACCAAACAGCTGAGGATGAGATGAATGATCTTGAAAACGTTTCAATTATACAAGTAAGTGAAGACTGAGTGTAAACATAGTGACTCATAAATTCAAACTTAAATATGAAGAATACTTCACTGTTAATAATGCTTTTGCTTTTAATATTTACTTCATTTACTATGCTAAACTTTTTTTATTTTAATTTTTCAGAACTAATCCAGGTTATCCAGACGTCTGGGTTAAAGACGTCCAGATTAACAATGTTTCACTGTACTTGGAAAATTGTTATCTTTTATTTACTTATAAATAACAGAAGAGTTTTGATTAAAATACTGTATGTTTAAGATATTTTCTAACTAAAGAACTTTTCTGTAAATAACACATAAAGTTCTTTAAATCTTAAGTTGTTGTGTAATTACTGCTAATTCATAAGAGTAGACAAACGCTTATGCCACAAAAACATAGATCTCGTTAAAAGTTTTTAAAAGGCATTTTTGGATTCTTGCATTAGCAAGACAGGAAATATGGGAAGGGCTAGAAAACAGAAAGCCATTAAAGTTTTATAGGTTAATAAAGAGAAAGTGGGGAAGAGAAAGATATATAGACCAATGTAACAGACAGGAGAGGAAAGGAATGACCTGGATTAGAATGGGATCAATGTTCTTAAGGGGACTTAGAAGTAGCAGGGTAGAAATATGTGAATTACGTGGAGAAATAGAAAGCATAATTCACATTCTGACAGAGTGCAAAGAGCTAGCAGTATGGAGATATAAAGTATGGGTATGGGAAAAGAAATGCGAAAAGATGCAAAGTGAGGTGTTTCTGTAATTTATGTCCTCGGACAATGAATAGAATGGGTGAAATTGTGCTAAAATGAGCCCGGGGTCCATAGAGCTTAGTTACCCGACATTCATCTTTCAGGATAAGGGAAAATCCTGGAAAAAACCTAATCCGGGTAACTCCCCCTGACTGAGATTCGAACTCGGGACCTCTTGAGCGTGAGGCAGACATGCTACCACCACGCTACCGAGGCGGGCAAAACAAAGCGAGTTGATAGCTATAAAAATGGTTACAGAGAAAAATGAAAGTAGAAATAAAAATATGGGGAACCTATTTTGGAAAGCTAAAGAGAAGTAGGTGAAAAAAGTAAAGACAGCAAAAGAAAGTTGCTGGGACAACAAGAGGAAACAACTAGAGTAGATGACGGAACAGTGACTATGTTACTCAGGAATGCTAGAAGACCTGGGAGCCAAGCAGGCTGAGCTAGCTGCTGGGCCGCACCGTGGCTCAGCGGTTAGACCGCTTGGCTCTCACCAAGGCAGCCCGGGTTCGATCCCAGGCGACCGCAAAGTGAGATTTGTGGTGGACAACATGGCGCTGGGGCGGGTTTTCTCCGGGACCTCCGGTTTCCCCCGCCATCTCATTCCACCGGTGCTCCATCTTCATCTCATGTATCATCAGTGTCACCGCCTGCGGTGCCGTATGTAGTAAAAGCGGGCGTTAAACACTACACACATAGTGTACACTGGGCAATTTATAAAACTAGATTAAGTAAATATGTATGTAATGTGTATAAAAATATTGTAAATAGCAAGTTGTGTAAATAAATTTTATTCTATTCCTAGCATTTATTTTCTCTGAAATATTTGCAGCTCTTGGTTTGAATTTTCCTACTTTTATATTTTTAAACTGTTTGGTCACTGTTGCTGTTTCATGTGGTATGCAAAGAACATGTGTAATTTCAAAGGGGTCACTTCCTAAAGAATTCAATGGCTTCATTCAGTTTTCCCCTTGTACCTAATAAAATGTATAATAAACCTTTATATTAACATATAATAATAATAATAATAATAATAATAATAATAATAATAATAATAATAATAATAATAATAATAATAATAATAATAATAATAAAATAATAATAATAATAATAATAATAATAATAATAATAATAATAATAATAATAATAATAATAAAATAATAATAAAATAATAATAATAATAATAATAATAATAATAATAATAATAATAATAATAATAATAATAATAATAATAATAATACTAATACTAATACTAATAATAATAATAATAATGATTTATTGTCATTAAGCTTATTACAGCAATAGACAAAGTCAAAAATAGAGTACAAATTAATACAGTTATAATACAGTGAAGACAAAAAAAATCAATAAAATACTTACATTAGATATACAAATATAGAGACTTAAAATAAAATAAGGAAATAAGAATACTTCATGACATAAGCCAAAGTTTAACTACACCTGTTAAAGTATTCCTGTAATGAATAATAAGGTTTGGAAACTAACCATTCATATAATTTGCATTTAAATGTATTACCTGATAATTCAGTTAATTCTAAAGGTAATTGATTATATAGTTTAATGCCCAATACTTCAAAGCTGTTAGAGGTTTTAGTTAATCTATGATATGGTATATTGAGTTTATAATTAAACCTAGTATTATAATTATGAATATCCTGCCTGAATAGCTGGTCGGTTAAGTTACTTTTTACATAGATGAGAGTATTATAAATATATACATTTATCACAGTCATAATTCTTAATTTTATAAATAGAGGTTTACAATGTGCAAATTTATCTGAATTTGAGATGGTACGAATTATTTTTTTTTGTAATATTAGGATAGTAGAAATATGACTGCTGCTTCCCCAGAGTTAAATGCCATATGGGATTATACTGTGGAAGAATGCAAAATAGGCTGTTCTTAAATATGAATCAGGTACATGACTTTTCAAATTTCTGATTAAATATATAACTCTGGACAGCTTCGCTGTAATATAGTTGATACGGGGTTGCCATGTCAGCCTATTGTCCACAACCACACCTAAAAATTTTACATTCCTTGAAATAACCTTCTGTAAGAACAGTTTGTAGAAAGGATATAAACATAAACAATAGATGAAGAAAGTTATGTCTCTCGCCAAGATACTAAACAAATTGGTGGTCACTGTTGTAACTCACTCATCATTAAATAACAAGGTAAATGAGTTGTGAGAAAATCCAAATAAATCTGATTATTCAGTTGAACTTATATTCTTAAGCAGTTTGTCTTAACTGGAATTGAATAGTGACCCTTTAGTTTAGAAGCTTGGGATATAGTGCAACAGTTCTAGTGAATATCATTGTGTTAGACTTAGAAATAATGTAAAACATCTATTTGTGTTTCTTTTGTGCACAGTGATATCAAGATAGCACGTAATCAACCTCCGAAGCCCATCTTCCAGTTAGCAGAAGAAATTGGGTTATTACCGAATGAAGTCCACCAGTATGGACAGTCCAAAGCAAAGATAGATCTGTCAGTGCTGAAGAGACTTGAACATCAGAAGAAAGGAAGATATGTTGTCATTGCAGGGTATGTTCATTTTAGCTATCTGTAAGGTTTACCTTCTACCAAACATAACGTAACTCCAAATACAAGGGATTCCAAATGTTTCTTAAATCTAATTTAGGAATTATTAACATGGGGGGAGAGAAAAATAGAAAGAATAAACAGTTAAATTAATTGGGAGTCGATTAATAACACAAAACAACACTCACTTTTAAATTTTCCCGGAACCGGTTTCTGAGGCCTTCCCTCTATCTTCAGCCGGACATCGACTTGTTCTCATTGGTGTAGCTGGCAATATTTTGTCATCGGTCTCCTCTGGTGGCGGTTCGAGGAACTTGCTGAACAAATCTTTCTGGGGGATGTCGAAATTGAATACTTTGTTCCTATTTTTTGAAATAAAGATTTGTTCCCATGTGGACAGTTCTTCTTTTCCTGATGTATGTTTTAGTAATTTTGGTTCTGGATTTATGTTGTGGTTTTTTTCCCAAAAATGCGTGGCAACTGCTGATTTTTCTAATTGTTTGTATTTTATGTTCCTAAAGTGTTCCTTTGCTCTCGTTTCTAAATTTCTTTTGGTTTTTCCAATATAAATTTGACTACAGTCACAGCATTCAATTTGATATATACCAGATTTTTTGTTAGATGGAATGGCATCTTTGATGTTTGAGCAAATTAGGTTTTTTAAGGAGTAATGGTTCACTGGAGCTAGTTGAATGTTTTGTTTTTTGAAGACTTTTTTGAATTTATCAAAGGCCCATGGATGGTAAGTGAATTTTTTGAAGATCATTTTAGTTTCTGTAGCTGAGAGGGTTGTGGTTTCCTTTAGTAGTTTCTTCTTTTTTGCTAAGTTCACTTTTTTGTCTACTAATGATTTGGGAAAGTCATTTTTCTGTGCTATTTCAATAATTTTATTGTATTCTATTTTGTATTCTTCTGCTGTGAGAGGGATGTTGACCAGTCTGTGTGCTAAACTATTGAAGATTGCCTGTTTGTGGGATCTTGGATTGTAGCCATTAGCTTTTATGTAGTTGTCTGTCTGTGTTGGTTTTCTGTAAATGCCAAGTCGATGTCCGGCTGAAGATAGAGGGAAGGCTTCAGAAACCGGTTCCGGGAAAATTTAAAAGTGAGTGTTGTTTTGTGTTATTAATCGACTCCCAATTAATTTAATTTATACAACAACACTGTTTTCAACACTTCCATGAAAGAATTTAAGAATAAACAGTTTCCTGCTTTCTCTGGTACCTGTAATCAATGAACCATAATCTGGGTTTCATGTAAACATAGCATTTTGTATCCTGCATTAGCCTTGTATTCATGTGAACTGTAAAGAACAAAATATAAGCAAATGTCACATGAACTCGTGTCTTGTGGTAATAAATTAGAATGGTGTACTATTCAAATATGACAATGAGGTGAAATTAAATACAGCTTAATTGCAATAAGCTTACTTTAACCAGAAATAGGTGTAAAATCTGGATATTCATCACACTATATCCTCTCTGTCAATTATTTTCATTGAAAAAATAATTTGTAGTAGGTTTTTAACAAATTATAAGAATTGAAAAAAGCATAGATCCAGTGAAGCACAAGTTAAAATAAAAGTGAATCGAGAAGATATTGATACCTTGCTTCACTAACACGGTTAGGACATGTTTCAAGAGCTGTTGCTGCCATCATCTGCTGAGTCTCGACTAGTGCAGGTTGTAGTGGTTTCCGTATCATTGATAGATGGCCTGATGAATTTGTTAAAGATGTCCGGTGGTGGAGTTTCGAAGTTCATAATTCTATGACGGTTTTTGTTAGTGAAAATTTTTTCCCATACGGAAAGGTCTATGGGATGGTTAACTTGTTTTATTAAAGTTGTTTCCAACACTCCATCACTTACATTTCTATATTGTTCAGGGACTAAAATCAGAAGCTGTTGTGTCCATTCTCAACCTCAAAGGTCCGACTATCATCTGTTGTATGCTGTCTTCTCTCTGATGGTGACGGCCACGCTGTGGCTCAGTGGTTAGACCGCTTGGCTCTCACCAAGGCGGCCCGGGTTCGATCCCAGGCGACCGCAAAGTGAGATTTGTGGTGGACAACACGGCGTTGGGGCGGGTTTTCTCCGGGATCTCCAGTTTCCCCTGCCATCTCATTCCACCGGTGCTCCATCTTCATCTCATGTATCATCAGTGTCATCGCCTGCGGTGCCGTATGTAGTAAAAGCGGGCGTTAAACACTACACATTTCACATTTGTCTGATGGTGGAACTATGAACTACTTTATCAAATTATTGAGTGGTGGGATTTCAAAGTTCATTACTCTGTCCTTATTTTTCTACATTAAGATGTTCCTCCCTTATTGTCAGTTTGTTTCGGTTTATTATCCTGTTTAATAATTTTCGATTTGGGTCAAGATCATTGGTTTTTGTTCCAGAAATGAAATGCTACTGCTGACTTATCTTCTTGTTTCGATTTGATGTTTTTAAAATGCTCTTTGACTCTGGTTTTCATACTGGAGCTGTCCTTAGTTTATATGATGATGTAAACAAAGCGGGGAATATGTATTATTCTGCAGGTGACAGTGATTGGAGGGAATAGTCACATCATTTTATCAACCACGTGTCAAGCATGTGTGCTGTCAACATACTTGAAAAGTTCTGCTTTGCCATTTTCGATGTTTGAGTGGTTTATGTGCTAGCACTTTTACGTTAAGATTAAATGCAAAAGGTGTATCTACTGTGTAATATATTTTTCCTTTTGTATGCTAACAAGTGACTGAATACTTACAACAGTTACTCAAATATTTGATTTTATCACATAACCTCAACTCATTTACAAATTAAAAATTAAAACACACATCTTTTTGCGGAATAACTGTGCTAAATAACTGCATATAGTCGCTTTGGCAATGACTTGAAAGTTCTACTGGCATGCAACTGAAAAAAAAAATTTTACGTACCTTTTTGGAATCTGACAACAGATGAATTCCTTAAAGATTTCCACTTCCAAACTTTTCTTCGATAATTCCTTCACCACAACAATATATCTTCATGCCCAACAATTATAAATAAATAAATCTACAGTTTTAGAGAAAAGTGGACGTGATTATCATAGCTGTAACCCAACTGTGCATAAACATGCAATAATAAACAGCCTTATACATAGACTAGTCAACATACCCATGGATAAAGCAGAATACTACAAGGAACAAAAAGCCATACTTCGCATAGCAGAACAAAATGGATACAACAAAAGTTTGGTGTGTCAGAAAATTGGAAAAAAGAAAATCATTAAAAAAGCAACCACATTTAAAAATGAAAAAGAAAGCAACAGCATAATCAGTTCATTCACATATCACCCAAAAACATTTAATAAATTTAAAAAGATCTTTAAGGGACAAAATATAATTTTGGCACCTACTAATGAACACTCAATTTTAAAATTGCTAAATTCAAACACAAAAGATGAAATTCCATCAGTAAACAGATCCGGAATATACCAAATAAGTTTTAAAAGTTGTGAAAAATTCTAAATAGGTCAAAGTAAAAGAAACCTAAAAACCACAGTCAAAGAGCACTTTAGAAACATCAGAATGAAACAAGAAGATAAGTCAGCAGTGGCATTTCATTTTTGGAACAAAACTCATGACATTGATTGAAATCCAAAATTATTAAAAGGAGTGATAAACCAAAATAAAATGACAACTTGGGAGAGCATATTCATATGGAAAAATAAGGACCGAGTAAGGAGCTTTGAAATCCCACCAGTAGATAATTTGACAAAGAAGTTCATAGTTCCACCACCAGAGAGAGAACAGATGACAACAGATGCTAGTTGGAGAGAAGTTGAAAATGGAGGCAAAGGCTTACAAAACTAGTCCCTCTCTAATATAAAAAAGTAAGTGACGAAGTGTCAATAAACCAACTACAAATGGTTTTTCTGATTAGTTTTGACGTCACTGTTACTAAATTCCTGCAATGATGCATAACATAATAGTTTGCTAAAGTTCTTGATTAAGCAATACAATAGCGCATCCATTAGAATTCTTTTACTTACTAACAGGTTTAGCTCGTGCAATACAGCTTGATTCTTCCCTTTTCATATTATGAAATAAACAGTCTAGAAACCCTTCCCTTCTGAAGACTGATTTACATCAGTATACTTTTTAATCAAAAAATGTGTAATTGTACTAATGTAACATATTTATAGATAGATGAAAGAGTTATTCACAAACTCATCTAGTATCATTGACTTTACTTCAGTTTCACTCTGTGTTCATAATTATGTATTTATGCACCCAGCATCACTCCAACACCTCTGGGAGAAGGCAAGAGCACAACTACATTGGGTCTAGTACAGGCACTGGCAGCTCATCGGCAAAAAAATTCTTTTGCCTGTGTCCGTCAGCCTTCACAAGGACCGACATTTGGAATAAAAGGTGAGATTAATTGCTTTGAGTTCATGCAAATGGTCCATTGTCCTATTATATTCATTCATTCATTCATTCATTCATTCATTCATTCATTCTTTATTCATCCTTTTAAAACATATACATGTTTTTGGACACGTCATGGTTACAAAGTATATGTACAAAACAAAGAAATAAAATGGTCCAAGCTATTTACTATAGTGCATCAATAATCATACATTATTTTTTACAAATTTACTGTATTTACAATTCTTTGTTTAAAAGTTCTTTTATTGAGTAGAAACATCCATTTATACAATACTTTTTAAGTTCCTTTTTGAAAATGTTATGGTTTTGGATGCTTTTTAGGTATGGTGGAAGTTTATTGTAAAGTTCACATGCTGATGGTTTAGTTTTATATAATTTTAATGAATGCATTTGTGGGGGATAGTTGACTTTTTTTCTTGTAAAGTAATCATGGTTGTTTCTATTCAGTTGTCCGTTGCTGTCTTTAATTTTTAAGTACAGTATTGTTTCATGTAATGAATACAAAGTCATAATTTGTAGATTTTTAAATGCTTCTTTACATGATTCAGTTTGCTTTAATCCCTGGATCAACCTCACTGCTCTTTTTTGCAGTAAGAAAACTCGGTTTGTATGTTTCTTTTTACTACGACCCCATGCTATAATACCGTAGGTGAGGTGAGGATGGATTTGTCCATAGTATATTGTTGTTAATAACTCTTTATTGCATAAGCCTGCGAATCTTTTTATGATGAATAGACTAGTACAGATCTTTTTGCATATTTTATCTATATGATTATACCAATTGAGATGTTGATCAATTATTACTCCTAAGAAGTTGCTGTATTCTACTTCTTCTTCTTCTATTTTGTCATTTTGTTTTTATTTTGTGGGGTACGGAAGTGTATACATTTCGTTTTGTTTATATTGAAGTGTAAGTTATTTGACTGCAAGTGCTGGATTAAGTGTCTTGTATTTTGTGATGTTACTGTATCTAAATTTTTTGCTCCGATGCCTGTGTTAATAATTGATGTATCGTCTGCGTACATTGTAATTTTGCTTCCAGGTAAATTTGGCATGTCATTTATATAAATAATAAACAGTAGGGGTCCAAGAACAGATCCTTGTGGTACTCCATATTTTACTTCGAGACTTTTTGAGTAATAATCTTCTCAATGAGTATACATAGGAGGGCGGTTCAGTGAGTACCCGTGTTTCAAAATATATGGCATTGCTAAGAGAAGTTTGTGTTATCATGTACTGTCATTTGTTAAATGTTGTCAAAACAAATTTGGTGCTGGTTAATTTGTATTGTACAACATTTTGATAACTTTTTTTTTGTTCCATTTAACTCCAATGATCATATTGGTCGCCATTCTCTTTTGGAACATATCGAAGGCGTTAACTTGTATTCATTAGGTTTTAATCATTAGATCACGCACACATTCACACTCTCATTCATACTTTTCAAACTCTGGGGGAAGATGAGGAATTTTCTTGGTCAGAGAAAAATCTCCACCCCCACCGCCAGGAATCGAACCCAGGACCCCTAGCATGACAGGCAGGTGCTCTACCGAGTGAGCTATGGGCCAGCCTTTGATAATTTGTTCAACGTGTTTTTGCTAAAATGGAAGAAGTGCAGTATCGTTCAGTGATTTGCTTTTTACTTTTAGATGGGAAAACTTGTGAGAAGATAAAATCAAAATTGGATGCTGTTTATGGAGACTTTTCGACTTCTATGACAAAAGATATTGGTATAATGACTTTTAGCATAGTTGAACATTTATTTTTGACAAGCAGCACCCAGGATGCTCTGCAGATATGATTACCAAAGAAGTCATTGAAAAAGTCCACAGCATGATTCTCACTTGTAATCCAAACATCATTACATGAGCTGGTGTCATTGACACTGCCAGTTTCTATTGCTTTTAATTTGTGTTGTAACATATATTATGGAGGGAAGTGTTATTCATTGAAGTAATGTAATTACTAATTACTTAAGTATATATTTTAAAAGAAAAATTTATTTTTTTATCAAAAGAATTTACGAAAAATATAAATATATAAAAAAGCTGCAATCAAAATGATGCACATGTTTACTGTGATAGTTTGCTGATAGTCTTGACACACAGTAACAGAATGTTCAAGGAAAATGTATTTCTTGCAGTTTTTACAGTTAAATTGTTTTTTTCTGCTTTTGTTTGTTTGTTTTTGTAATTTACGTCCTCCAACTTAGTCATATCGGGCGATGAATGGAATAGGTGAAATGATGCTCAAATGAACCCAGGGTCCATACAGCTTAGAGTTACCTGGCATTCGTCTTTCAGGATAAGGGAAAAGCCCAGAAAAAAACCTTATCCAGATAACACACCCTAACCGAGATTTGAACTCGGGACCTCTTGAACGTGAGGCAGAAATACTACCACCATGCTACCGAGGCGGGCTTTTTGCTTTTGCAGTTCACACACCATCTTCTTGAGCTCATAGTTGATTCCTCTTGAACTTTTCACACCACAAAGCTCTCCAACTTTCTTTTGCCGTTTTTGGCAACTTTTTGACATTTCCCTTTGTTGAAGATGGTCTTGAAAAAGTGTGAAAGGAAACTACCTAAATAAGTTGCCTCTTCTCAACTGTTCTTTGTTATTTGTTTTGAAAATAACAGCTGCATTTAGTGCAATTGTGTTTATGATGCAATAAGATAAACCACTAAGCCATCTTAGAAACTATTTGTAGTTGGTTTATTAATTCTCATCACTTACTTGGATTTGGTAGGATTTGGACTTTTATCTTTTGAAAACAAACACGAAATAAAACTTTTCGGAAAATTACAAGAAAAAAGGAGAAAAATTGCAGCTGACATAAGGTTCAAACTATGTGTATAAAGAAAAAAGTAGTGCCTACAAGTAAGTGACGAGTATTAATAAACCAACTACAAATAGTTTCTAAGATTGATTTTGACGTTACTTAACTCTAAAGAGAGTCTATTAAAGACACTAGACAACACTTACTTTTAAATTTTTCCGGAACATGTTTCTGAGGCTTTGCCTCTATCATCAGCCGGCTCTCGACTGGTTCTCGTTGGTGTAGCTGACGATATTTTGTCACAGGTCTCCTCTGGTGGTGGTTCAAGGAACTTGCTGAACAAATCTTTCTGGGGGATGTCGAAATTGAATACTTTGTTCCTATTTTTTGAAATGAAGATTTGTTCCCATGTGGATAGTTCTTGTTTTCCTGATGTATGTTTTAGTAGTTTTGGTTCTGGATTTATGTTGTGGTTTTTTTCCCAAAAATGTGTGGCAACTGCTGATTTTTCTAATTGTTTCTAAAGTGTTCCTTTGCTCTTGTTTCTAACCAAAAGAAATTTAGAAACAAGAGCAAAGGAACACTTTAGAAACATAAAATATAAACAATTAGAAAAATCAGCAGTTGCCACACATTTTTGGGAAAAAAACCACAACATAAATCCAGAACCAAAACTACTAAAACATACATCAGGAAAACAAGAACTATCCACATGGGAACAAATCTCCATTTCAAAAAATAGGAACAAAGTATTCAATTTCGACATCCCCCAGAAAGATTTGTTCAGCAAGTTCCTTGAACCACCACCAGAGGAGACCTGTGACAAAATATCGTCAGCTACACCAACGAGAACCAGTCGAGAGCCGGCCGATGATAGAGGCAAAGCCTCAGAAACATGTTTCGGAAAAATTTAAAAGTAAGTGTTGTCTAGTGTCTTTAATCGACTCTCTTTAAAGTTAATTTATCATAACACGGTTTTCAACACTTCCAAGAAAGGAATTTGACGTTACTGTTACTAAATTCCTCCAAACACATATAACCACTAAGCCATATTCGTGTGCAGTCATTATACTGCATCAACTCCATCCTTAGTGAAGTTGTAGAATGTAATAATTTCTGGGTTTTTCATCATTCCCTGTATTTTCATCAGTATTTTCATTTGATGCATCATAAACTGAAGTAAAATGACTATTTCGTTCTCAATGAGCTGCCTAATTCTCTCCTCTTCTGCCTCGTAAGAATATGCTATGATGCAGTTACAATACTTACAGCATACTAAAATAACGTACCAAGGAACAAAAGGTTTATATGATCCTAAACAAAGCTAATGCCGCACAATGTGCTTTCGAGAATATGCAGAGATAATAGTAAACTGGCACCTGTGATACCATAGTACTGTTTATTTTTTATTTGTTCCTTTAACTCCAATGGACATATCGAAGATGTTAACTCGTATTCGTTGGGTTTTATCATTATATCACACATACATTAGCACTCCCTTTCATACTTCCAGACTCTGGGGATCCTGGTTGGAGAAAAATCCCTACCCCACCGCTGGGATTGAACCCAGGACCCTAGCATGGCAGGCAGGTGCTAATACTGTTTGTTGTAAACTGACCATAAGTGATATTGTTAAAATAGATAGATAATTTATTTATCTTGTAAATCATACATTGTACATGAGTACTATGATATAAGACACGTCAAATTGTGAATTTACAGTGCAATTAACTCTACTTGTAAATTAACAAGTCACATCCAATAAGGACAAGTCAGTGTTTGTACAAAATAATGTTTTATAAAGATATCTCAAGAATTTTATAATATACACAATTAATTAAAAAATGTTAACAATATTATAAACTTTCCATAAATTCACTAACAGAATAAAAACAGTGGTGTAGCAAGTATGCCAAAACTGACTTTTTAAATGCCGAAAAATTGCAAGTGGTTTTATTGGCTATAGGCAGTTTATTAAAAGAAGTGATTCCTAGGTTTATTACACTGTTTTGATGATACCAGGTACATCACACCAGTCTACTCCTATTATACCCACTTAAAGGTACTGGGAAGATAACTAGTTGGAAGAAATTGTCAGATATTGTATTAATGTGAAAATATTCTCCTTGGTCTCATAGAGCACCTGCATGCACTGCTGGGTTAAACTTGTTGCTTGGAATCCCGTTAAACATGTTTTTAACTGGCTACAAATGGCATCTTTGCATACTCTGACATCAGATGATGATTGTGCAAGGCACAATCTCGGTCTGGGTTGGTTTTCAAGGATGGGTTTTAAGTAATGTCAGATTTATTGGTATTAAAAGAACTTAGGGACAAAATACCAGCACACCAACAGTGCTAATTCGATTTGGCAATTGACAGCATTGTTAACAAGCAAAATATTTTTATTTATTTCACATCCAGATGCTTATAGTTATGCCTGTATTGCAACTACAAAAGATTAACATGGATTCCACCTATACCATTTATTACATTGTTAATTTCTTTTCACATATGACAATTTTACAGGTGGTGCAGCAGGTGGGGGCTACTCTCAAGTAATTCCAATGGAAGAGTTCAACCTTCACCTCACAGGAGACATTCATGCTGTTACTGCTGCCAACAATTTGCTGGCTGCACAACTGGATACCAGAATGTTCCATGAAAATACTCAGACTGATGAATCACTCTACAGTAGACTCGTACCTTCTGTTAAAGGCACAAGAGCATTCTCTAAGATTCAGGTGTGTATAATGTTTCCAAAAGGAAGTGCATAATATTTTGTTAAGTGCCTCTGTATACTTCTGTTATGGAAAAAATTCAATGCCAAAGTTAGGAGTTAAACCACATATCTTTGGCTTTTCATAAATTTAGGTCATGATAGCCTAGAGTATTTGGACTCACATTGAAGATTGACCAAGATACTTCAATCAAATAAAAAAATTTAAATGCAGGTTTGGGTGTAGATGGCAGTTTCTGTAGTTCTAATCTTGAAGTGCATCTTGGAGAATGGGAGCTGTTGTGCAGTATGCCTTATTTCTGGATTATAATTTGTCATAGTTGAGGAGATTGGAGAAGTTGGGTATCAACAAAACTGATCCTGAGACACTCACACCAGAGGAACAGAAGGCGTTCTGCAGATTAGATATTGATCCAGAGACTATTACATGGCATAGAGGTAAGAATCAATATGCTGTACATTTCCACAGTTTTTATTAAGGATGGGTCGATATCCATTTTTATTGATTCCGCTACACAATATTTTCCTCAATAATCGGTACTTGAAAATAAGACCTGAAGCTTTCCTGGCGACAAATATGCTCAATTTCTTCTCGGGAAGCAAGCCAGGTGAAAAGACGATTAGAAATTGACGTTTCGGGAGTGTGCATCCCTGCCATCATCGGGATATTTATAAAATGTTATAACCACAAATGTATAACTGGATATAACACAACTATAAACAAAGACAAAACACTATCAACATTCACATTACTGAACAAAAGACTGTTTCCAGTAAATTAAACAAAGTGTATTTGCTTGTTACTTGTACAATATATTGCCAGAGGAAATAAAAGGCATACAAGTGACAAATACATTTAAAAGAGAGTTAAAGAAGTTCTGTATAAATGGTAGCTTTTATACACTTGAGGAATACTTAAGCAAATAAGTAAAATATTAAATTAGTGTTGATTTTTATACAGATTTTGTGTAAAAGGAAATACAGAAGGTTTAGGCAATCAATGCAACTTATATTATTAAAACTTTTACCTTTTAGCATCAATTAATTTGCAATATAAAATTGTACATAATAATAAGTTTTATTTTACTGTATATATTTTTAAAATGTACTATTATATTAGACTATATTAATTTGTAACATTTTCAATCATATTTGTAATTCATATTTATATCTTTGAAAATTATTGTACATAAACTGTATTTTTCATGATGCCATGAGTGTGGCTGACTCCTACGGTAGATAAATTAACAAACAAATGTAACTATTTAACTTGATTATCAAGCTGTATTGATATGTGCTTCTTAAGTCGACGGATTTCCATTTTTAAGGCTGGTTTCCAAGAGAAGTTAAACTGAAATCCAGCATCACAATTAAATGTGCTTCTGTTGCACAAGAAGAAATGGCCAAAACCTCCTTAATTCTCCGCTCCCAGTAACTGTTGCATATTGCCAAGATATGTAAATTTTAATATTGTAAATTGCATTTTAATATTGTAAATTGTGTTTTATATATTGACAATGCTCAATACTTGTATTAGTCTATGGGCAGTAAATAAATGAATAAATAAATAAAGATGGTCGTCTCCCGAAAATTGGCTCTATGGCCGTTATCAAAACAATGCTCTGCCAGTCCAGACGTCTGAGATTGCATTAAACAAATGCTCCATTAAGAAGCACAGATGTATACAGCTTGATAATCAAATTAAGCAGTTACATTTGTTTGACACAATTAATTTTCTATACTCACGCCATCTCCTGACCTGGCATTTAATTTACTGAAAACAGTCTTTTGTTCAGTAACGCAAATTTTGATAGTGTTTTGTCTTTGTTTATAGTTGTGTTATATCAAGTGTTTCATTTGTGGTTATAGCATTTTATAAATATCCTGATGATGGGAGCGATGCACACTCCCGAAACGTCAATTTCTAATCGTCTTTTCACCTGGCTTGCTGCCTGAGAAGAAATTGAACCGATAGTTTGATACTTGAATCTGTCATTTCTACTTTAAGTTTCATTACAAAGTGGAATTATCCATAATTGGAGGAATTTAATAGTTTGCATAATGGTTGTTAAATCCTTAAATAAGGAATTATTTATTTTTGCACTTTCTAAGAAATGGGTCCTTCCTGAGTGTGCTGTAAGAGATTATGGTTTCTGTTGCAGTTGTGGATACAAATGACAGATTCCTAAGGCAGATCACAATAGGGCAGTCACCAACAGAGAAAGGCTATACGCGGCAGACAGGATTTGTAATGTCTGTAGCAAGTGAGATCATGGCCATTCTTGCTCTGGCAAGAAACATGCAGGATATGAAACAACGTCTGAGTAAAATAGTGGTGGCACAAGATAAAAGTGGCAAACCTATTACAGCAGATGATCTGGTGAGTGTAAAAATATGTAAATCCATATAGTTTTGAGTTGGATTAGTACTCCATGCTCCAACAATTGCTAGTTTGGCTCTTCTTTCTAATATGCGACTCGGCAATTTTTGTCTAATTCCTTCAAACTTTTTGCTGTTTTTATATACAACCATGAGCTTTAATATGTGAGAGCTGTTTAATAAGGAATGATCATAAGTTTTTTAGGGTCATAATTTTTCGCACTAAAATTCAATCTTATTATATTCTGTTAGCTTAATGTGAAATAAAGATGCCATAGTAGTTTCATTGTTGGTACTCCTGGTTCCTGACTGTGAGAATCAGGCAACGTCAGACATGTTCAGTATCGCCTACCGCTGCAATGGAGTTAACATGCGAGGAACAATATGCGGCTTTGAAATTCTGCTTTCGTCTCAACAAATTTTCAGTTGAGGCCTATACAATGTTACAGGAGGCCTATGGAGAGTCTGTTCTTCCCTACAGCACAGCTCGAAGGTGGTTTAAAATGTTTAAAGAGAGGAGACAATCAATTTCAAAGGAAGGTGGACCCGGTGCTCCAGTTACTGCTCTTACGGAAGAAAACATCAACACTGCTGCTGCCATTGTGAGAGAGGATCGATGAATTACCTTAAGATCACTTTCTGAAATACTGAACATTTCATTCGGTGCCACATTTCCGTGAAGCAGACTGGATGCTGCACCTCAATAATGCACGGCTGCATATTGCCAATGTTGTTGCTGAGTATCTTGCAAAAATCAACGTGAAGTACATCTCTCACCCTCCCCATAGTCCGGATTTAGCCCCATGTGACTTTTTTTATTCCCTAACTTGAAAAAACGCCTTCGTGGGAGACATTTATCATCAGAAGCAGGGGTGAAGGCTGCGGAGGTGATTTTGAAGGATCTCTCAAGAAATGGTTTCCAGCATGTCTTTGAAGACTGGCAGAAATGCTGGGACAAGTACATCACATTCAGGGCAGACTATTTTAAGGAGGACCATCAAAATTATGAGGATAAGTAAAGATACGTTGTTAAAAAAAATTGTGATCATTCTTTATTGAACAGCTCTTGTAATTTTTTGCTTTTTTATGCAATTTCATGTTGGAGGTTATTCTTTTAACGTTATTGTTTATTTTCTTTCTGCGTAATGTAGCCATATTGAAGAATTCAGTGCAGCCAAACTATTCTTGTTTCTCCACTGGATGCAATGCTGCCGACAGTCTTACTTGTCCCAAAATTACACTATCTAGCAGACTAACACACACAAAGTAGTACATGCATGAGTTCGTGGACTGTATCGGACTGGTTTGGCTACTGCCGCAAAATGTGCATGTTATCAAATGACACCAGTTATACTGCAAGAGGGAAAATTGGCATCCTGGTCACATTCAAATCAACAAATGCAAAATAGGACAACGCAAGTTTCATTGTTTACTATTAATTCCTCCAAACAAACAAAACTATTATGTAGTGCTTCAGTTTAACTTATTGAACAGATGCATTTCTTATTTAGGAACTCTCCTAAATTAATAATCTGAGCTCTTTACAAAAAATTTGTTTGAATTACTACTATTTTTATTTTCAATCATTTATTATGGAGAAATTCTTTCCTCCGGATGTAAGTCTGTGCACTAATAAGATGTGGACTGCACCTAATTTATACTTGTACATATGGTAAATTCATTCTTCTGTACCTCCCCTGGAACCTTTTAATCACCAAACTCTAAGAACCAAGACATAAATGAATGTATACTACAACTTGGGTTTGATATTCTAGGGAGCTACAGGAGCGATGGCAATATTACTTAAGGATGCCATCCAGCCTACCCTGATGCAGAGTCTTGAAGGAACTCCTGTGTTTGTACATACAGGACCTTTCGCCAACATTGCACATGGTTGTTCTTCTATTGTAGCTGACGACATTGCCCTCAGACTTGTTGGTCCTGAGGGATATGTTGTAACTGAAGCTGGATTTGGTTCCGATATAGGTGTGTACTTCACTAATAGAATTTAAAAAAAAAAAAATTGTTTTATGGATAAGAGATGTAGGAAATTGAAAGGTTTCTTACACATACACAAAAAGTAAGTATACTTGAACCTGCTTAGATGCCATTCACCTCTGTTTTTGCAGATATACATAACATTTTCAATTCAATTTATTCATCCTTTAAATCTCCATACAAGATTGTGGACACATCAAAACAAAAATATTTACAAAATTTAAGTACAAAATTTAAATACAGAAGAGTAAATGCCAAAATATAAGAATAGAACTTAATTTTCCAAATACTCTTGAATAGAATAAATACATGCTTCACTTAAAAATTTGTGTAGTTTCAATTTAGAAATTTTTTGGCTGTCAATCTGTTTTAAATAAAGAAGTAACTTATTCCATTGTGTAAGGTAACTTATTGTACAGTTGGGTACCAGTATAAGTGAAGGAATGTTTGTATAACGTGGTAGTAGGTTTGAACTGTTTCTTGTATCATGCTGGTGTGTCACTGCATATTTTTTAAAGCAACTTAAACTAGCTTTTACATGTAAAAGAACTTTGCTTATGTATAAACATGGCAGGGTTATAATTTTCAGTTCCTTAAAATATACTCTACAGCTCACATGTGCAGGTTGGTTCACTATTATTCTTATGGCTCTTTTTTGCATTCAAAAAACCTTTTCTGACATATTTGAATTACCCCAAAAGATGATACCATAATTCATAAGGGAAATATGCAAAATATGCCATTTGAACTGTCTTTACGCCTGCTATCATTTGTAATGTTTTTAAAGTATAGCGCTGCTTCCTTGACTTTTTAATCAAATCTTCTATATATACAGTCCAATCCAAGTTTTGATTTAACCACAAACCTAAAATTTTTGTATCTTTTACATATGAAATGTTGATGCCATACAAATTAAGGTCAGGGAAGTTAATACTTCTATTTACTTTATGCCGAAAACCTATTGCTACTGTTTTATCTTTGTTTAAAATTAGACTGTTTTGATCAAGCCATGGCATAATAGTTTCATTAATTCATGAATTCATTATTAGCAACATTATGCTAATACTGTGATGATAATATGATGCATTGGATAACTAATAATAAATTACTACTTAATATTGTGACTTTGTGGGTTCGTGAAATTAAAAGTCCAATTGCACCACTCAAAAATGTTCTTTATTTCCACCGACTTACAGTTAAACACTTGCCAATTACACAGAATTACGTAATGCACACAATTACGATTCACCAGTTCGTCCGTTACAATTCCACTTTGCTCTCGCAATTACGTACAATCCTCCGATGCACTCACACAGTCTTCTCGTCGTACACTAGCACTGCACTCTTACGCCAAGAACTGACTGACTGACTGGATTCACTCACTGCAGCCCTTTTTATAGGAATATCACAGTCTTCTAGAAGTCTCTGGTTTCCGTGAATCCACACGAAAGTTCCAGATGGCAGTGGGAGTGGGAAAAGAGGTGGCCAACGACAAATGACATTTCCCTAATCATCCCCCTCAGTTAGTGACAGAGACTAATGAGGTGGGCGTGGCACGGCCTCCGATCCCTTACTCAGCTGTCGTTTATTGTGCTTCCCGATATTTGGGTGACAATATTAAAAAGACACATAGTATGCATATTTCACTTTCAAATAGAAATGACGCTAATATAGCTCCTGCAATCACTTTTGGCAATGAGGTAATACACTATACCAATGAAACAAAATGTTGGGGGGTAATTATTGACAAATTTTTAAGCTGGAAGCCACATATTCAGTATATTACTGCAAAAGTTAATAAAGCCCACTACATAATATCAGTGCTAAGGAAAATTTGTAATACACAAACATTAAAGCTGATTTACTATTCATATGTGCAGTCTTATCTTGCATATGGTATCTTTATCTGGGGATCAGCTACCGAAATAAAAGATTTATTTGTAACACAAAAGAAAATAAGAAGAATGTTTAATCTAAGTAAAGGGACTCATTGTAGGAAATATTTTGAGGAAAATAATATACTAACTCTGCCATGTCTGTATATCTTAGAAACCGTATGCTTTATAAATAACAGCATACAATACTTTCAAATAAATAACACTATTCATGAACATTATACTAGGAATGGTGCTAAATTACATATACTGGGATCAGGATCAAATAAAAAACTTAACTCAGTACTACATAAAGGGGTTCACATGTATAACCTAATCACAAAGAAAATCAAAAACATTGATAAGAAAAGATTCAGAAGAGTTGTGAAATCATTTTTAATAAATCAGTGCTTCTATAGTACTCAAGAGTTCTTTGAATATTTTAGACACCAGATTAAGTAGAGTAAATGATTATATGAGAATAATTTTATGATACTAATGGTTGTCAATTCATGTAAGTTTTCTGTATTTGCTAACTTTGATACTATTTAATCTGTTTATTGCATGCAGAATTGATTAATTCTGTATTTTCTGTATTTCCAATTTGTATCGTTTGTACTATATCTTGATTAAGCAAATATTTCTGTGTAGAAATTAAATGCTAAATAAATAAATTAATTTCATTTACATTTTGAAGTAAATGACCTTTATCATTACCAGTGATTAGTATGTTTGTGTCATCTGCAAAAATAGTAAGTTTAATATTTTCCTTATCTACATTATGGGTTATATCATTAATATAAATTAGAAATAGAAGGGGGTCCAAGATAGAACCCTGAGAGATCCCACCACTTTAGAATGTTCATCATAAAGTGTATTAGTCTTTGCATCTAAAAATTGTAATTCCACTATCTGTTTCCTGTCTTTTAAATATGAGGCAAACTAGTCCCTCTGATGCCATATGAATTTAATTTGGATAATAATATATCATGATTGACCAGGTCAAAAGCTCTGATTACAGTCCTTCTAAAATCCTACTTTAGGCAACAAACTTTGTGACTTAATATTAACTCAGTTATGTTTTCTCATTGGTCTCCATGTATGAAATATGTTAATAGACACTTATTTATATGCTGTAGTGTTTCTGTTATGTGAAGATATATTATGCATGGTATCTATATACTGTATTCTTGCTGTGGGACTACAAAGCATTAGGCTTGTTGGGCGTAGACAACAATTAGATGTTGAACTTTTAACAATGCTTTTAATCATATCAATTTCAATAGACATCAGTGTTTTCAGAATGCATTATTCTCCTGCACTTGTTAATATACAGTAACATGTGAGGCTCACATTTGGAAAGTAATGGGTGAATGTTTGAGACTCCAGTGTGAGTAGAGTTTACCCGGTGCCTACTGGAGGAATGCTTCTAGCAAGGCCATCTATGTTACAGGCTGGGTATGCAGTTCATGATGTCATAATGCGGGGACCATGTTCAAAGCAATTTGTAAAGAATAGTCACATTTTACAAGGATTTGAATCATTTTTGTGCTAAAAGAACATGCATTCAAATCCCAGTTATGGCAATGAATGTTGCAGTCTGACTCTATTTATCCAAACTTTAGCCTACATACAGCTCATCAGTTTCTAATAATTTGGTGTTATTGTTCAAGTGGAAAGTTTCCACATGTAGTGAGCGATTAATTTCATGATCATTTAGCATAATATTGAAACAATACAGTTTATGCTACCCAGTTTTGTAATGTGTTGCAATGCTACTTTTTAGGAATGGAGAAGTTCTTTGACATAAAATGCAGATATTCAGGCCTCATCCCGAATGCTGTAGTGCTGGTCGCTACAGTACGTGCTCTGAAAATGCATGGTGGAGGTCCTGCAGTAACACCAGGAATACCTCTCAGTAAGGAATACACACAGGTATGGACTCCATATTATGTCAATAAATCAGTGTGTTTTGTTTGTTTTTTGTTTTATTTACAGTATGCACTTAATTCTTTGATACACTTACTGCTTATTAGTATTTTATTCTGCTAAAGCACTAGACATTTTGCATTCAAAAGTAGTTGTTAAAGACTAAACTTGTTTTGTGAGAGTCACTCTGAAAGTTTTGAGGATGAACAAGATTGGCCAAAACAGGTCTTCTTACCTTACATTGAAGTTCTATTGTGTGCAAGCCTGGGCATGTCTGTGTTGCTGCGCTGAATACTAGGATGAATTTCAAGAAAGATCATTTCCATTCTATGATTATTTTGACTTCAAAGTCAATTTAGGGGAGAAAATAAGGACTGCATTGGACATTTGGGAATCTTTGTGTTTCATTATCCAGGATTTATCAATGGTGTGCAGAGTTCAGAAGAAGAAGGGATTCCCTGAGGATGAACAATGCTAAATGTTCATCCTCAGGGAAATGATGATGCTAGCAACATTGTTGCTAGCTAAAGCATCAATGGATGAAAATATGATCAAGTGCAGTGTTTGTTGTGGGCAGATCATCATTGCACATATTATAGGATTCATGAGGTCCTGAATATTGCATTAGCACTAGTGAACATCATTCTTAAAGGAAACTTGGTATTAGGAAGCTCTGCAACGTTGGATTTCACACCACCTCACAAATGAGCAGGAAATGTGATGGGGCAAGATCCAAAAGTAAGTGACAGTTATTGGGTCAGATGTTTCCAGAAGAGGATTCCCTAACAAAGGTAAGGTTGAGCAAGAAAATTATTTGTTCTTCTCAGTTAGTGTCTGAGATTATCTTTCACGTGAAACTCAAGAAAACCTTTAGACACACCAAGTGATGCAGGAAGTCTATGGTGGTGAGTGTTAAGCTCTTACATGGTGTTATGAATGGTATTCACCATAACGTGGTATTAAAAATGACTAGGTGGAAGTTGAAGATGACCCTCATTTAGAACACCCTTCGACGTCTACCAATGACGTTCATGTGAGAAACGTCAACGAAATTGTGCATGCCAGCTGATGATTTGAGTATCCAAGAAATTGCAGAAGAATGTAACATTTTATTCCAATATGTAAGGACTATGATACAATGAAGCACAAAATTAATATAATTTTGAGTCAAACTAATACTCAATGCACCATTTATTGCCAGTATTTACCTAGAACACGTTTTCTTAGGATCTTCCTAACATCATCAGCTCTTGTCGACTAATAGATGTTATCGAGATTTAACTGTATTGGAACACCACAGTGAAGCGAAAAATTATTAAATTTTAGATGAGTCGTATTTTGTACACATCTGCTTCACTTTCGTACCTATTTTGAGGACATGTTTCGCAAATCATCGTTTGCATCTACAGTCGCATAAGAGCCGTAGATGCAAACGATGATTTGCGAAACATGTCCTCAAAATAGGTACGAAAGTGAAGCAGATGTGTAAAAAATACGACTCATCTAAAATTTAATAAAAGATGTTAGTTTGGTGAACTCCTTGGAGGTGATAGGTGCATCTCTGTAGGTATCTGATGAACTTGAAGTTTGGGTTTTCTTCAAAGGTAGTGTCGAAATTAAACAATTTTCTTTCATATTTCTTTATGAAGATTTTTTCCCACGTGGTTAATGCAGCTGGACCTTGGACACTTTTTAATAAGTGGATTTCTCATTCTATATCATGATTCTCCTTCCAAAAATGGTACGCTACCGCCGATTTATCTATTTCTTTGTTTCTGATGTTCAAAATGCTCTTTAAGCCTAATGTTCAAGTTCCTTTTAGTTTTTCCAATGTAAAAGTTGTCACAGCCTTTGCAGTTTATCCAGTACACACGTGATTATTTGTCTGTGGGGTATCTCCTTTGTATTATGTGATTTCAAAAGGTGTTGTACACTAAATTTGTTCTATGGGGCCAAAATAATATTGTACTCTTTGAAGACTTTTTGGAAAAGGTGTGTAGCTCTGGGATGATATGTAAATTTTCTGTATGAAGTTTTATTGCTGATTGGGGAAAGAGTAGTTACTTATTTGCATCTTTGTTGTCTTTTGAATTTATCAATTTTCTTTTTGACCAAACATTTCTTTTAACTTTTAGTTGAATCATGTCATGATATCGTAACAGAGCATCTTGGAATGTATCACGTTGCCCGAGGTTCATCCTATGGCTCATGAGTCAAGATCAGAAAGACCATTGCCTCACAATCTGTGAAGAGTTTATGGATTGTGCAAATGAGAATGACATGTTTCTTAAGAGAATCATAACTGGTTACGAGATATGGTTCTATGGTTATGATGTTGAGACCAAGGTTCAATTTTCACAATGGGTCGGGAAAGGTTTTTCAAGAAAAAAAAAAAAATGCTTGTCATGTCAGGTCAGGTCGAATGAAGCCATGCTGATAGTTTTCTTGGACTTTGAAGGATTGATTTATCATAAATTCATTCCACAGAGACAGTTAATTGATGGTATAGTGAGGACATGTTGTGACACCTGTGAGAAAATGTAAGAAGGAGCTTGAAATGTGCAGAGACAGTTCTTGGCTCTTGCATTGCAAAAATACACCTGCACATTCATTCGTATTGGTGTGTGACTGTTGCACAAAAAATGAAATTATGATGCTGCCTTATCTTCTGTACTCTGCGGAACTGGTCCCTGCAGGTAGTTTTTTTATTTTTTTTTATTTTCATAGTTGAAAACCCCATTGAAAGGATGAAGATTTGCAACAATAGACAAAATTATTGCGATCCTGAAAAAGGTGTAACAGAACTTCTTCCAGAAGTGGAAACAGCATTAGGAACAGTGCATCAGTTGTGGAAGAAAGTATTTCGAAGGAGACCTTGCACTCAATTTCTGCATCAATCACAAGTCGGTTTCATCTTCCCATAATCCTGATGTGGCTTTGTTACTTTTTACTATTTTCCAAAATAAAAGAAGTATCACTTAACTGCATTAGTTACTTATAAAGAATGTATTTGCACTCTCTTCAAAAGAGATTGATGTACTGCATTTCAAATATACTTTGAAAGGATGAGATGTATACACAGTGTTCATTTTTATCTGTAATTTTACCGCACAAAATTTGGTGTCATCAATAGCATTGCTGATGGAGCGAGTTTATATATGATTCCCCTAGCGGCTTGCAATCATACTAGATGTGTTGACAACAGCTCAGTAATAGAAAAAAAATCTGACATCACATTAACAGTACAAAATAAGCAAATTAGCCAAGTAGCACAGACAAACTTTTTAGGATTAGTTATAGACAGTAGTTTAAAATGGCACAAACATATAGAAAAGATCAACAAGAAAATAAACAAGGGCATATATATCCTTTCATGGAAGTGTTGAAAACAGTGTTGTTGTATAAATTAAATTAATTGGGAGTCGATTAATGACACAAAACAACACTCACTTTTAAATTTTCCCGGAACCGGTTTCTGAGGCCTTCCCTCTATCTTCAGCCGGACATCGACTTGATCTCATTGGTGTAGCTGGCAATATTTTGTCATCGGTCTCCTCTGGTGGCAGTTCGAGGAACTTGCTGAACAAATCTTTCTGGGGGATGTCGAAATTGAATACTTTGTTCCTATTTTTTGAAATAAAGATTTGTTCCCATGTGGATAGTTCTTGTTTTCCTGATGTATGTTTTAGTAATTTTGGTTCTGGATTTATGTTGTGGTTTTTTTCCCAAAAATGCGTGGCAACTGCTGATTTTTCTAATTGTTTGTATTTTATGTTCCTAAAGTGTTCATTTGCTCTTGTTTCTAAATTTCTTTTGGTTTTTCCAATATAAATTTGACTACAGTCACAGCATTCAATTTGATATATACCAGATTTTTTGTTAGATGGAATGGCATCTTTGATGTTTGAGCAAATTAGGTTTTTTAAGGAGTAATGGTTCACTGGAGCTAGTTGAATGTTTTGTTTTTTGAAGACTTTTTTGAATTTATCAAAGGCCCATGGATGGTAAGTGAATTTTTTGAAGATCATTTTAGTTTCTGTAGCTGAGTGCACTAGAAATAAGGATCACTAAAGATTTCCCATGGATGTTCAAACTCTGGCAAAGATATGTAGATGACATATTTGCCATAGTGCCAAAAAAACACATCAGTGATGCACTAAAACTTTTAAATATTCAAGAAAAAAGCATCAAGTTCACTGTAGAAGTTGAAAAAGACGAGTATTTACCATTTTTAGATCTAAAAATAATCAGAAATAAAAATAGAATAAACTTTGGCATTTACAGAAAACCAACACAGACAGACAACTACATAAAAGCTAATGGCTACAACCCAAGATCCCACAAACAGGCAATCTTTAATAGTTTAGCACACAGACTGGTCAACATCCCTCTCACAGCAGAAGAATACAAAATAGAATACAACAAAATTATTGAAATAGCACAGAAAAATGACTTTCCCAAATCACTAGTTGACAAAAAAGTGAACTTAGCAAAAAAGAAGAAACTACTAAAGGAAACCACAACCCTCTCAGCTACAGAAACTAAAATGATCTTCAAAAAATTCACTTACCATCCATGGGCCTTTGATAAATTCAAAAAAGTCTTCAAAAAACAAAACATTCAACTAGCTCCAGTGAACCATTACTCCCTAAAAAACCTAATTTGCTCAAACATCAGATGCCATTCCATCTAACAAAAAATTTGGTATATATCAAATTGAATGCTGTGACTGTAGTCAAATTTATATTGGAAAAACCAAAAGAAATTTAGAAACAAGAGCAAATGAACACTTTAGGAACATAAAATACAAACAATTAGAAAAATCAGCAGTTGCCACGCATTTTTGGATGAAAAAAAACCACAACATAAATCCAGAACCAAAATTACTAAAACATACAACAGGAAAAGAAGAACTGTCCACATAGGAACAAATCTTTATTTCAAAAAATAGGAACAAAGTATTCAATTTCGACATCCCCCAGAAAGATTTGTTCAGCAAGTTCCTCGAACCGCCACCAGAGGAGACCGATGACAAAATATTGCCAGCTACACCAACGAGAACCAGTCAATGTCCGGCTGAAGATAGAGGGAAGGCCTCAGAAACCGGTTCCGGGAAAATTTAAAAGTGAGTGTTGTTTTGTGTTATTAATCGACTCCCAATTAATTTAAAGGGCATATATGTATTAAAACAGACAACACAAGTTATGGATGAAGTCAGTGCACTGAAGGTTTATTATGCATTTATACATGCACACCTAAGTTATGGGGTCATTTTATGGGGGGCAGCAGGTAAGAAAAATATGTTAAAAACATTTAGGCAACAAAAGAGAGCAATAAGAATAATGGAAAAAATCCCTGGGAGACAATCATGTAAAAGTAGCTTTAAAAAACTTAAAATACTCACATTACCCTGTTTATATATATTTGAATGTCTCAAACATGTAATAAGAAACCACATAGAAGGAAAAAATAGAAACATTCATGAATATAATACAAGAACAAAACAGAACTACTTTAGAAATAGGTTCAGGGGAACATTAGCTGCCAAATGTATTGAAAGTACTGCAAAAAATTTACACAATCATTTACCTCACTCTATCAAGGCAATAAATGAAGAAGTGAAGAAAATTTACGCAATAAAGACTTACCTAGTGAAAAACGCTTTCTACTCAATTGAGGAATACAAAAAGGGAAGAGAGACTTAGTTTATTAAATTTTGTTATCAATCTATTGTGTATATCTAGAACTGCTAATAATCTGTAAATAGATTTATTTGTTTTATTATTGAACTGTAAAAATGTAATTGTAGTGTTACTTTTGACGATGCTTTGTAAAACATGTTGCAAATGGCAGAATAAAATCTGAATCTGAAGCTTTGAAGCCTCCCTCTACTGGCAGGTAAATATACTATTTGAAAGGTGGGTCTGCCCGTCTAATATAAATGTGCGTAATTTCGCCTGGTGCCTAGATACGACAACTATTTATAAAAAAACTATATACTGCAATGCAGTGCACTGCAAAGCTAATTATGTAGCCATAAAAGTATACTGTGAAGAATATACGAAATGATAAGTCAATGAACACTTATTTCACAGTGAACATTTGTTTTTCTGTTATAGTAGACATATATGCATATTGTAAACCTGTCACGTAAAATAGAAATATTTCAAATTGATCTCAATTCTTTTCTATCACTCATAGTTTCCTCACAATGTAACTTCATTACAAACCAAAAAATTAGCAGAAATGTTCTAGAAATGAGATATAAATTAGTGTTACAATATGTACCAAGGTTTTATCCAAGTTTAAACAAGAAAATATCTCTAGTACATAGCTTTATGTGTCCATTTTCTTATATTTCATTTCTCTCTTCCCCTTAAACACTGTCTGTACTGCTTGAGGCCTTTGTGTCATAACATTATTTATTGCTTCTAGATTGGGACCAGTCACTTTATTACATCCAGTGTTTCTCTTTTTGCGAGTAACTGATCCTTTATCTTGGAAATGTTTGATGTACCTATTGGTTTTAAAAGACATAAGGATACTAACATTAATAGACATTTTAAGTGTGAGAATGACAAAAAATTTATATCATATACTGATAAAATGTAAGACGTTTATGTTACAAACAAAAGTATGTCAGTTTGACAGTACCTGGCCACTTTTGACATCATTATGCTACAAGAGACTTGTCTGATTGCCGGATAGCTTTGCATAAACTCCTTTATGCATGGTTTAAATTATATTTATGTGTCGCACCAATTTTAATGCCGGTACAAAAGTAGAATTCAACTATGAATACGCGGTGGTCTGTGTTCATATCCAGTGGAAGCTGGTTGTATTATTTACTAGGGCAACCACACTGAGAGTGTTGTAATTTAAATTTAAAGGGAGTCGATTAATGACACTAAACAACACTTTTAAATTTTTCTGAAACATGTTTCAGAGACTTTGCCTCCATCCTCAACCGGCCATCGACTGGTTCTCATTAGTGTAGTTGACAATATTTTGTCATAGGTCTCCTCTGGTGGTGTTTCAAGGAACTTGCTGAACAAATCTTTCTGGGGGATGTCGAAATTGAATACTTTGTTCCTATTGTTTGAACTGAAGATTTGTTCCCATGGGGATAGTTCTTGTTTTCCTGATGTATGTTTTAATAGTTTTGGTTCTGGATTTATGTTGTGGTTTTTTTTTCCCAAAAATGCGTGACAACATAAATCCAGAACCAAAAGTACTAAAACATACATCAGGAAAACAAGAACTATCCACATGGGAACAAATCTTCATTTCAAAAAATAGGAACAAAGTATTCAATTTCGACATCCCCCAGAAAGATTTGTTCAGCAAGTTCCTTGAACCGCCACCAGAGGAGACCTGTGACAAAATATCTTCAACTACACCAATGAGAATCAGTTGATGGCCGGCTGAGGATAGAGGCAAAGTCTCTGAAACATGTTCCGGAAAAATTTAAAAGTAAGTGTTGTTTAGTGTCATTAATTGACTCCCTTTAAATTTAATTTATTATAACAACACTGTTTTCAACCCTTCCAAGAAAGGAATTGCTGTAATTTGCGTACTGTTTCGCAAAAATTACCACTTCTTCTCCGTAGAGGACACTATGATTTCAAGATAGACTCACCAGTCAACTATAAAGTCATTCTTGCTGAATGGGAGGGCGGGAAATAATGAATAAAAATGAACACTGTGTAGAATGCGTGACAATACTTGGAAAATATGCAATCATCAGTTCTTAATTTTTAACATTTTATTGTTCATTCTCAAAACATTAGCATAGTCCTCACGTATTGCATGTGTTGCTGTTACTTAGTCTTAGTTTTTTAATTTTTTGTGTACTGAATGGCTTTATTTTATGTTATGCACTTTGTGATTTATATGCATGGTGATTTGATGATAGGAAAACCTTGATTTGCTACAAAAAGGACTGCCAAATCTTCAGAAGCACATCAGCAATGGTAGAAAATTTGGCTTGCCTGTAGTAGTTGCCATCAATTCATTTGAGTAAGTATGCTGTATGAGTATAAAATATTAATGAAGTAATTTATTCCTTCAGTAGTTTTGAAACATGAAAACAGTCTTCAACAGGAGCTAAGTAAAGCTTATTGGGATAAAAACTATTTCATCTTCTGTATTTTTTTTTTTTTTTTTCAAAAAAAAAAAAAAAATACCCGGGAACAAGATTCATATTCATATTTATTCACCAGACAAATTCATACAGAATTTTAGGCTTCGTCAAAATAATATAAAATATATACAGTTGCAGAAATACTTAACTGCTCATGGTACACTGAATAGAAGTAACACAAGAGCTCATCAAAACAGTGTAATTAACCTAGGAATCACTTTTTTTAATAAACTGCCTATAGCCAATAAAACAACTTGCAATTTTTTTAGCATTTAAAAATTCAGTTTTGTCAAACTTGCTAGACCACTGTTTTTATTCTGTTAGTGAATTTATGGAAAGTTTATAATATTGTTAACATTTCTGAATTAACTGTGTATATTATAAAATTCTTGAGATATCTTTATAAAACATTTTGTACAAACACTGACTTGTCCTTATTGGATGTGACTTGTTAATTTACAAGTAT
Source organism: Mantis religiosa (assembly GCA_030765055.1). NCBI lineage: Eukaryota > Metazoa > Arthropoda > Insecta > Mantodea > Mantidae > Mantis > Mantis religiosa. Next base: position 6,959,872 of record CM060957.1, on the reverse strand, counting down.
AGTTAATTGCACTGTAAATTCACAATTTGACGTGTCTTATATGATAGTTCTTATGTACAATATATGATTTACAAGACGAAGAAATTATCTATTTGTGTGAAACAGGCCAAATTCTGCATCATGAAAATGCATGGCTGCATATTGCCAGTGTTGTTGCTGAATATCTTGCAAAAATCAACTGGTGTGTGACCCTCACCCTCTCTATGGTCTGGATTTAGTCCCATGTGACTTTTTCCTATTCTCTAATATGAAGAAACACCTTTGGGGAGGTATCATCCATCTTCAGAAGTTGTAGGGAAGGTTGCTGACCTCTCAAGAAAAGTTTCCAGCATGTCTTATTGACTGGCAGAATCGTTGGGTCAAGTCCATTGCATCTAAGGGAGACTGTTTTCAGAAGGACCATCAAAATTATGAGGACGAGTAAAGGCATGTTATCAAAAAAATTATAATCATTCTTTATTGAACAGCCCTCGTACAAAACATGCTATACCTTGTTTCACGTAAGCTTGCCCAGGATCTCTTAACGGTCACGTGACCTAATCACCTCTCATTGGTTGCTGTTGTGGTAATGACTGTCGTGCGGTAAAAATTAGTTCGTTATTTAACATGGTGATATATCATTATATGTTGGAAGAGAATTGTCAAATTTATATTTTCGTAACTGTTTTAATTAAATATATTACGCAACAGAGTTGATTTATCTGAAATGCATGTTAATTCTTAAACAAAGTAAAGAGGAGGTTCCTTTGCTCTCAAGCACATGGCACGATAGCATGTGATTTAGCGGTAGTGGTGACATTTGTTTATAAGACTTTTATCACTGACCTTGTTTTGAACTGGATTAGTCATGCATCGCCATTCGAAAGTGCAGGAGCTAAATTATTTTATTGATCGTTTATTGCGCATGTATTATATGTATAATGGCAGAGTCTACCTCCAGTTTTTCGCTTAAGTATCGCAAGGATAATTATTTACAAACAGGCGAAAAAAGAATTGTGTTGCATGTGTTTAATGCACTCACAGAGAAGAATCCGTCTTTGTCAGTGAGAGAAGTTGAACAGCTGGGCTCTGAAGTTACAGGTGTGAGTGTTAGATCCGTAGGAACATCGCGACATGAAATTGAGGAAACAGGAAAACTTACCACTCCAGGCAAAAGCAGGAATAAACAAAAGTGCGTGCTCGGAGAAAATACGTGAAAAGTGTTGTGCGTCTTCATGTGTTTAGTTTTTCTTTAGAAACGAACTCCCTAACATAAGTAACATTTCGTCTGCTGTAAATGAGGATGCAGATTTACCAAATTTCAGCAGATTGCTTATACAGCTGGGATTTGTGAATGAAAAAAGAGGCAAGAAAATTGTGCTAAAAGACAGAGGTGATATTGCTGTGTGGCGAAGACGCTATTTGACAACCACACTGCACCGAGATACAAATCGCTAAATATACACGAAGAACACACGAAAAGTAAAGTATGGTGTGACACGACTTTTAAGACTGAAAGACAAGCATTTTTGAAAGGTATGTGTGCTGGTTTAAAAAATTCCAGTGGAAAAGGCCGAAGGCCTTTCATTATAAACTCTTTCAGTTTCATTGCTCAGCCATTCTGTTTCAATTTGCTCAGTTCATTATAAACTTGTATTTTTGCATGCCTTTATATCCTTATTTGTATGATTTTTGTATGATTTTATTTATCTTCCCGGCAATTATTACGAAATGTGACGGGAAGGCACCGCCTATGGCGTATGACGCGAAAGCATTAGCCAATTAGGGCGAGGGGGAGGGTTGTTGAACGCGGAATGATACATTTCAGCCGGGCAAGGTTATATGAAACAGAGATTAGAAATAACCAAAAATGTTCAAAGTGTGACTTTTGTCCTCAAGGTAGCTAAATCCTTGTATTGGTTACTCATTTAAAATGCAAACTTTTCAGAAAAGGTTAATTTAAGGTTGTATTATACATATGGCTAAATTTTTATTTGACAGTTTAATTTGGGTTTTAGGACAGATTCACCTGCAGAACTGAAGCTGTTGCAAGAAGCTAGTATAGCCAGTGGAGCATTTAAAGCAGTTATATGTAACCACTGGTCCAAAGGAGGAGAAGGGGCAGTTGACCTTGCTGATGCAGTTGTAGAGGCATGCAATCAACCTTCTGAATTTAGGTGAATGCTGCTTTTTTATCTCAATAGTTAAAAAGTAAAGCTACATTGTAGTTTTAGATAGTTAAAATAGCTAATTTTCTGCATCATATTAAACTGATTTCACCATTTTCATTTCTAGATTTCTGTATGATGTGCAACTTGACATTGAGAACAAAATGAGATGCATTGCCCAGGAAATGTATGGAGCAGGTCAAGTTGAACTGAGCAACAAAGTGATAGATGCAATCAATATTTATGATAAGCAGGTAATTCCTTAATCAGATTGAATTAGTTTTAAATACATTAAAGCAGCATTTGATGTGCAGCTTTTATTAAAGAAAATATCTTATTTGCTGATTAAGTTTTAAGTAACAATAATGCATAGTTGGAAGAATTTGGTAGCAGTGATGACAAAATTAATTGAAAAAAACTATTTGTAGTCAGTTTTTAACATTTTGTCACTTACATTTTTATATTATTGAGGGACTAGTTTTGAAAGCCACTGTGTCCATTATCAACTACGAGGTCCAACCATCATCTGTTGTCGTCTGCTCTCTTCTCTCTGGTGATGGAACTATAAACTTCTTTGTGAAATTATCTACTGGTGGGATTTCAAAGTCATTACTCTGTCCTTTTTTTCCATATTAATATTGTCACAGTGTGGCACTGTTGAGCTGCTGCCACGAGACAGAGTCAGGCATGTGAGTAGGGGAGAGAGAGAGAGAGAGAGGCTCCAGAGCGTTCGGTACATTGTTGTTGCTGAGAAATTTCTCGGAAGGTCCGCAGCATTCTAGAAACAATGGCTGGGAGTATAAGTACCCCTCAAGGTGTTAAAAGCGGCAGTTGTTTCTTGGTTATTGTGACAGTCAACAATCGAAGTGTACCGCAGTGATTTCTTTAATTTGTTTTCGTGTGGCGGTGCACCGAGTCAGCCTTGAAGACAGCTGATTGTGAATTTCACGTCTTTTTTACTGCAGCAAAAGTTGTTTTAAATTTGTGTAAGCCGGATTTCCGAATTTATGTAACCCACGCAGTCACATTTGATGTTAGGAGTGAAATCATGATGATGGAAGCCACATTGGCGACGATCTTAGAACAGCTGATGGAAATGAAAATGGCAAGTAACAACCTGGCCGTGAAGAGGGAAGAAATGAGGACAGCAAACGACAACCTCGCTGCGATGATGACCGAATTGAAGGCCGAATTAACCACAGAAATTTCTCAGCGACAACAATGGACCAAATGCTCTGGAGCCTCTCTCTGTCTCTCTCGCTGATATGCCCGGCTCTGTCTTGTGGCAGCAGTTCAACAATGCCACATGGTGACAATATATTCTGTCATGTTGGCTTGTTTTTGTTTATCACTCCTTTTAGTAATTTTGGATTTGGGTTAATGTCATAGCTTTTGTTCCAAAAATGAAATGCTGCGCTGCTGACTTATCTTTTGTTTCAATTTGGTGTTACTAAAGTGTTCCATGACTCTGGTTTTTAGGTTATGTTAGTGTTACTAGTACCAACTTATCTTCAGTAAATTACATCTTAACCATCACTGTTTCTAGTTTCTTCCATATATAAATGCTTCAGGGATTGTATTGAGTTTACATTGGACCGATAAGCATACTTATGAATTTTTGTATATTAATTTGACAGGGCTACAATAAGCTACCTATATGTATGGCAAAGACTGCAATGTCACTCACAGGAGATCCAGCAGTTAAAGGAGCACCAGTTGGTTTCACATTGCCTATCAGAGAACTGTCGCTCTCTGCTGGAGCTGGGTTTCTGGTTGCACTTGTTGGAGAGGTAAATATATAACTTGTTTCATGTTAGAACCATACTTTCATTATGTAACAGTTATGACCACTGTAATTCCAAAAGAATGTTCTGCGTTGTGGCATAACAGGCTAAGTCAGCATGCTTTGGTCCCTGACCACGGAAAGGGTGTGAATTTTAAGTCCTTGGTATAGGACCTGTGCCCACTCAGCATTGTGAGGAGCTTATGGTAGGTAAGCGGCCCTGGTTATGAAAACCAACATTCTGGCTGGGGGATGCTGAGATGCTGATCGCAACTCTTCCTCGTATCGGTTGGATGATCATCCACCTCTGCCGTGCGTAAGTAGGCATGAGGCTGGCAGTTGGGTTGGTAGGCCTTGGCCTTCTTAGTGCTGTGTTACTATTATTTCAAAATGATAGTAAAGTTCATCCACAAGTACGAGGGCTATCCAGAAAGTAGATTACGTTTTGGAATAAAATGTAAACAAAGTATAGGAAACAAATTTTATTATATACGGATGAAAGCCACACTCAAATACTACTTTTCGACATAGTCACCATTCAAATTAAGGCATTTATCGTAGCGATGTACGAGCTTGGAAATTCCTTCGTCGAAAAATTCGGCCGCCTGCGCCTTCAACCACTTCGTTACCTCTTCTTGCAGCTGTGCGTCGTCATCAAAACGCTGCATAGCCAGCCACTTCTTCATTGCTGGGAATAGGTGAAAGTCGCTCGGTGCCAGGTCGGGACTGTACGGCGGATGAGGAAACAACTCCCACTTAAAAGATTCAAGAACTTCACGAGTGACATTTGCCGTTGTCGTGAATCAACAAGATCTTAGAGCTCAACATTCCTCTGCGCTTGTTTTGAATGGCTCTTCTGAGTTTTTGGAGAGTTTGGCAATACCTTTGAGAGTTTATTGTAGTGCCTCTTTCCAGGAAGTCCACCAAAATCACACCTTTTCTGTCCCAAAAAACAGTCGCCATCATCTTCCTTGCCGACATTGTTTGCATGCATTTCTTGGGTTTTTGGGGAGAACTTGTGTGCCCCCACTGCATTGATTGCAATTTCGTTTCACAGTTCACGTGTTTCACCCATGTTTCGTCACCAGTAACGATGCGATCGAGTAAAGAGTCACCATCCTTATGGTAAACGTCCAAAAAGTTCAACGCTGCAGCCATTCGCTGATTTTTGTGGTCCTCCGTCAAGATTTTTGGAATCCATCTTGCACAAAACTTGTGGTAACCAAGCTTTTCGCTGATGATTTTGTGCAACAAACTTCGCGAAATTTGTGGAAAACTCAAAGAAAGTTCCGTTATTGTGAACCTTCGATTTTCACGAACTTTAGCATCGACTTTTTCGACAAGTTCGGCAGTCACTATGCTGGGTCTCCCACTTCGATCTTCGTCGTGAACATTGGTTCGGCCATTTTTAAATCTGATGACCCACTGACGCACTCCACCTTCAGTGATAATGTTGTCCCCATACACTTCACAAAGCTGCCGATAGATTTCTATCGGTTTACAGTTTTTTGCAGTCAGAAACCTTATTACTGCACGCACCTCGCAGCTCGCGGGATTTTCAATTAACGCAGACATTTCAAACCGTCACAGTATCTGAACGGAGCACAGCACGAACCTCTCACTAGCACGGCTAGATGCCGACTGAGCTGCGCAACGCTCTGACCCCAAGATGGCCGCGCTAGCCCCGCCCCTAGCGGAAACAGACGAAAACGTAATCTACTTTCTGGATAGCCCTCGTATTTACATATAACTGTTAGTGCAAGATACTTTTGATTCATTTACTTGCTGATTTGTTTTCTTTTATATCAAATTTATATTCATTTGCATGAGTTTTTGTTTTTATTTTGCTATATTGTCTGCAGGGATTTAGGCTGAATGTTTTTTACCAACTGCAGACATTTGGTGCATTCCAATAATGTGTTGGAAATCTTTGAATATGAATAAGTTCAGCTTCTGTAAGATCTCTTCTTGTAATAATGATGTAAACCGTTCTGATGATTGTGGCAGTCATTGTTGGATCTGAAGTCTAAGCGAAACTTCTATACTAGAAGAGTATCAGAATTGTCTGTCATATATGGATATCTACAAACCCAACAAAAACCTCAAGTCATTCCTCTGCCCAATCAAAGACAGTAGTGACCCCCTTCTCAACCCGGGTATCTACAGAATCATGTGTGACTGCAGGAAGAAATACATCGGCCACACCGGAAGATCAATAACAACACGCAAGACATCCGAAGCCTCAAGCTAAACCAACCGGAAAAGTCTGCCATAGCCGAACACGCCATAATTAACTGCCACCCCATAGATTTCGACTCCACAAAACTAATAGCAACTTGCAGCAATTTTACCGAAAGGCTGGTACGCGAGAGCATAGAAATATTTAAAGAAAAAGATAGCATGAACCAAGACGATGGCAAACGGCTTCATGACACCTGGAAGAGCCTACTCGCAGGAAGCTCTATCATTGGCCAACCATCTCCCAATCAACAGTCAGGGGCGGGGAACACCCGCAACCCTCCGCAAGGTATAAAAGCAGGCAGGAACAGACAGTCAGCGCACTTGTGCCCTGAGGAAGCCCACAACATGGTGGTGGAAACGTCGGCAACAAGTCAAACAACGATGCGGCCTTCTTTGGAAGCTCAAGATATCCACATTGACACAGGTCGTGGAAGCCTTCACACCTACTTGTCTGTCATAGCACTGTTGGATTGCAAATTATGGTCTATTGGTTGTATTATGTAGTATTTCCCCTACATCTGTAATAACATGTTCTCTCAGATGGCATGATTGATCAAGTTAAGCCTTGTCTGCTGGTTTTTGGAGTTCCTGATAGTTCTTCTTAACAGCCATAGGGTACACCATGTCCCTTCAATGTATCACCCTATAAGGCATACCCTTACTCACCGTTGCCTACCCCTCAGGACGAAGACCACAGAGGTTGGATTTTGAGGGGCACTGAACTTCATAGAGTAACACTCAATAACAGAACAATGGGACAACAGGAAATCACTCCACATGTTCAAAATGGCCTCCATTAGCTCCAATGCATCTGTCAACGCACTTTTGCATTAACTTCCTAATGCAGTGAGGCCTGGAGAATTTCGTAATCTGGCAGCCCTCCGCAAAATGAGCAAGAAGAGTCTCTACATCTGCAACTGGAATTTCATAAACAAGAGATTTCAAATGTCCCCAAAAATAAATTTTTGTTTCACCTTACATATATTATACATATTACTACATATTACTATTTACATTCAACTACTTTATATTCTTTATTTGAGTAGAAATCATTATTTGCCTGTTTTCTTCATCTATGCAGTTACAATCATTTCCTCACCAGTAAGGAAGTATCTCTTGCACTGCTTTCAATGCATTTTTTTATTTATTTACTTATTTTTTTTACATAATTTCACTCTCTCTCTCTCTCTCTCTCTCTCTCTCTCTCTCTCTCTCTCTCTCTCTCTCTCTCTCTCTCTCTCTCTCTCTCTCTCTCTCTCTCTCTCTCTCTCTCTCTCTCACGGTTTACCAGTTACGTGTCATTTTTTAATTTCTATTTTTTTTTTTTAACTTAATTCTTTGTGTAGGTGTCTTAAGTAATCATTTTAAATATCTCTAAGGAAAGAAGACTATTGAGCTAGTGTATTTTAAGTATCTTTTTTCTTTTTTTTTTAATTTTTAACTTTTTTCTTTTTTTAAAATGATGGTAACGGGTACACAATAAGTTGTTTAGAAAATTTCTTGTTTTATTGGCTTGTACTGTGAGACAATATGTAGGGTTCTATTTGCTTAAATGGTTATTAGATCTGCATTTGTTCCAAGTGATAAATGTATGGTTCTGGGGAACGCAAAGTTTTCTTCCGTATGTAGGTCCACTCTGCTCCTTTAAAAACATATGTAAGTGCTTTCCTAGCACAGTGTCTCCTCGCCGTACTTTCAGTAGCCAGTGTAATTACCAGCAACCAACCACACTGCAAAATTATGAAATTTCGTGTCTTTGAAGCGAAACTCCAGTTATACCAACTGTGGTACTGAACGTAAGCATTCTTCTGGACGAAGTTTATGTAATGCATCGTGGAGGGATGTCCAAATCAAGTCAGCCTGCTGACAGTTGTACAAGCGATGCTCAAGTGTATCCTCTTCCACACATATGCCACAGAACTTCAGATTTACTCTCCCGTGATGCCACATCTTCTCTGCAGTTGGAACCATTTCATTAACAACTTCATAAACAGTTTCTCTCCAGATCGACAGAAGGTTACAGTTGGTTGCATTGGCCCAAATACATTTCCAATCTTGACTGTATTTTGTTTCCACATAAGGTCGTTGAATACCTGGCTCCATCATGTAATGATAGAGGTTTTTGGGAGTCAGAAACTTCTCCAGTGGTTCCCCGGAATTTTCAAGAGCACGAAGCTTGGCGACCAAACGTTGAAATTTCCGTGTCGGTCTCGCCATGGTGTGTAACTGGTCATACCAAAACTTCTTGTTAATCGGAGACTCACTGCCAAGTAACGAGGACAATCCAGTCTTTCCCAACAGTGCCAGACACTTGTCAACATCCACTAGACCACAGCCACCCTTCTTTAGAGGAAGACGCAATTGCAGGCGAGCTACTCAATATGCTTTCCCCGTATCCAAGCAGGGTCTCAAGACGTTCTGCGAACTGCTTAGGGAGCGGCAAAATCTGCGCCACATACCACAGTTTACTCAGGGCATATGTATGAATGTACCAGACGCGTTGCAACAAAGTCAGATTTCGAGAGCGATCTGCATTGGTATCTCGCAAGCCTTCTAACTGTTCTTAGAATAATTATATCTTGTTCTTATTATCTTTGTGAATATTTATATTTCTGTAAGATAAATAAAAATAGAAATACATAAGGCACAATGCTGTTATTGAGGTAATACATATAAATGCATTTACACAGTAATTGTTAGACAGCAAATGTTTGTGTTTCCAGATGAACATGTTGCCGGGGCTTGGAACAAGACCAAACATCTATGACATGGACATTGATGAAGAAACTGGAGAAATTGAAGGACTGTCATGATTTTTGTATTCTATTGACTTCACAGAGAAGATTGTATAATGCATGAGTTGGTCAGCATTTTGCTCAAATTAACTTTGCTCAGTTAAAAAAATATGAAGAAAAGCATTTGAACAATATGTACACTAGAAGCTTCATTATTAATTTGTGTAGTTGAATTTATGCTTCCTTTTAACAGCTATAGAATTTAATAATTCGTTAGCTCTTTATATGCATTTATAAAGTTTATTTTTTATATCAATATACATTTAAATTTACATATTTTTCTGAAAAAGTATTTTACTTTTGCATAAAAGAAGACATTGTTGACATACAGTATTTAGTAAGGTTGCTGTCCCACGTGCACTTCCATTCTTAGGAAGTTATCTTATCACAGTATTTCCATAATTTGAAGTAATCCACATTTATGTTTTGTATGAACATTTGCACAGAGGCCAGTGAATTTGTTTTGTGTTATGTGTGTACAATGAGAGAGAAGAGCTACTAGAGAGTATGAACAAAATTTATTTACTTTAGACGTAAGCTTGTTTTCATATACAGTATTACCGCTCTTTTGTACTTTACAAGGGACCAGCGAAATAGTGATGTAAACGGGGTGAAATGTGCATTGCGGATCCAGTGGCGTAGGTAAAAATGAGTAATTAATAACTACGTAAAATATGAAGCTCGTTCCAGAGAAGCAATAAATACTATACAAATATAATAATTTGTAACATAACACTTCAATTATCTTAAAATGATGAAAATTTTCTTATTAATTAATGAGGATTGCGATTTTGTGAAAACTTATTCACATCATGAGCTCAAACAAACTCGTTGTCAACATTACAATCACTAGATGTCACTATACTTTTGCCAGTACTCCAAAATCTGAAAATGAAATGAACTTAAAAACAGAATCGACTGCCGGTATTTCAAAATTCATTACGCGATGTTTACTTTTGAAATAAATAATTTTTCCCAAACCATTAAATCTCTCGAACCATTTAATTGTTTTAATAATTTAACTACAGGATTTATTTCATGGTTAAATGACCAAAAATGATCTGCTACGGCCAATTTATCAGTTTGTTTATACTTAATCTTACTTGGTATTTCTCAATTTAATTGTTTAGATTGCAATAAAGTTTGTATTGGAAAGACAAAATGTAATTTGGAAACCAGAACAAAAGAACATTTGGCTCTTCTTTCTAATATGCAATGCGCAATCTTTTTCTAATTCCTTCACACTTTTTGATGTTTTTATATTTTATAATTTCGTGTTGGAGGGCATTCTTTTAACATTATTAATTGTTTATTTACTTACCGCGTAATGTAGCCATATTGAAGAATTCAGTGCAGCCAAACTATGCTTGTTTCTCCACTGAACGCAATGCTACCAACAGTCTTACTTGTCCCGAACTTACACTATCTAGCAGACTAACACAAATGTAGTACCTAAATTGCACCACCTAGCTAACTAACAGGGTTTGAACAGGCTAAGTTATCGCCCGATCAAATTTTGTTACTCATGCCGTGCTTTGCACATAAACAATCATACAACACGACGATAATGGAGTGCTCTGTAGGAAATAAATGTATGAGTTCGCGGACTGAATCGGACTAGTTCGGCTACTGCCGCGAAGTGTGCATGATGTCAGACACCAAGTGGGCACTGCAATTAGACTGTAGAGCGTATTTGCATCCCTCCTGTGGTTTGGGGCATATCGTCATCTGCACTTCATTCATTTCCACGTCGGATCATTCCCAACATCCAGTTGTCCTCTACGACGTGCCCACGATGAAACTTGTGTCGTCCTATTTTGCATTCGTCGATTTGAACGACACTTGGTGTCATTTGATATCGTGGTAGTAGCCGAACTAGTCCAATACAGTTCGTAAGCTCATACATGTATTTTCTATGGAGCACTCCATTATCGTCGTGTCGTAGGTTTGTTTACGTGCAAAGCAGTGCATGAGTAACAAAATTTGACCAGGCGATAACTTAGCCTGCTCAAACTAGTTCTTTTGTCTGGGGCATTTTTGCAGAGGTTGGCTACAAGTTTTACATATCTTTCTCATGTTGGTTGCAACATAACTTGCTGGTCGTCTGCTTGCACCTGCGTATATGTGCACCTTTGGACTTAGAAAATATTCTTGCATCGCACAAAAGAAAGTTTCTCTGAACATTTTCATAACTTTAAATATAAACAGACTGATAAATCTGCAGTAGTACATCAGATTCAATCAACCTGATACTTGCTGCAAGTGTTGCCTGGGGGCTGCCAGTTACGTCATTCAAGTTAAACCCAGTATGAGAATAGAAAGTAGTATTTTTTTATTTGTTACTATGGAAAGATAAGAGACTGGTATTTTAGTTTGTAGTTTACCAACTTTGTATTAGAATGTGAAAAGTGGTGGATACATTTAAAGGGAATCAGAATTTAATAAATGTAGGTCTCAGTGGTTAAAATCATTATTTTTTTTATATTGGTAAATAAATAAAAAGTAGGTATTAGCAGATCCTGGTGGAAATATAAATTCAGTTTGTAAAAGATTACCCCCCCCCCCAAAAAAAAAAAAAGTTTTAAAGAAAACTTTACACAGGAGATGTTATATTTCATTATTATAAAAGCTTTGTAGTATGCAGATCCTCCAGGAACTGAGAAACCAACTTTTTATAAAGAAATTGTGGAAAAATGTATTCATAGAATTTCAGTTTCTCTAATGATAATTGGTAGATAAAACCAAAAGTTCAGTAACTTACATCTGTTTGTAATATCTTTGCAAATTAAGGAAACTTCATCCCTTTGGAAGTGAATTTTAATCACAAAGTAGCATGGCATTTTAAAATAAGGATATTTGTCTGAATTTGGAACTATACACAGTGTTCATTTTTATCTGTAATTTTACCGCGCAAAATTTGATGTCAATAGCATCGCTGATGGAGCAAGTTTATATACAATTTTCCTAGCGGCTTGTGATTGTATTTGATGTGCTAACAGCAGCTTTGAGGCCTCCCTCTACCGGCAGGTAAATATACTTGTATATAGAATAAAAATAAGTATTTCAGAAAGTGAAGTGCCATTGTTACTAAATGGCAAATGAGTCAACCTTGTATATACTTTTCTCCACTTACAAGTTTTTTAATGAAGACTAGTTTCTGGGAACTTCTTCCCTATCGTCAGTTCTGTGGTTGACTCATTAAAAAACTTGTAAGTGGAGAAAAGTATATACAAGGTTGACTCATTTGCCTAATTTTAGTAAATATAATTGTATTTGTATTTATTTTCATCCTTTTATAACACAATACATGTTTGTTGGATACGTCAGTTAAATTGTTATCACATTATTAAAAAATATATATACATACAATATACTGAGATTCAACTGTATTGGAACACCACAGTGAAGCGAAAAATTATTAAATTTTAGATGAGTCGCATTTTTTACATATCTGCTTCACTTTCGTACGAAAGTGAAGCAGATATGTAAAAAATGCGACTCATCTAAAATTTAATACAATATACTGTTTGAGAGGTGGGTCTGCCCGCGTAATGTAAAGCTATGTAATTTTGCCTGGTGCTTAAATACGATAACTGTTTTTTAAAAACTATATACTGCAATGAATGCACTGCAAAGCTAATTATGCAGCCATAAAAGTATACCATGAAGAATATACGAAATGATAAGTCAATGAACACTTATTTCAAAATGAACATCTGTTTTTCTCTTATACTAGACATATAGTAGTAGTGGTAGTAGTAGTAGTAGTAGTAGTAGTTTTATTCATCCATTAAGTCAATACAATGACATTGGATACGTCAATACAAATAATATAAAGTATAAAAAGTAAATTGCATCAAAAGTGATTAACAAGATCTAAACATGAACTCATAAATATATACAGTTGCATGGCTCTACAACTACAGCATTTAAAATGGTATCACAAATATATACAATTACATGGCTAGCTTCAGTGTATCTAGAAATTCACTTACGTCATAATATGGTTCGCTTAATAAAATTTGCTTCAACGATTCCTTGAAACACCTCATGGATTTTGTTTTTCAGTTTGGCCGGTAGTTTATTATACAGAGTGACTGGTGAATATCTAACTCCTTTGGAATAAAGTGTAGTTCTATGTGTTATTGTTCTTAAGTCTAGACATATATGTATATTGTAAACCTGTCACATAAAATAGAAATATTTCAATTTGATCTCAATTTTGTTCTATCACCCATATTTTCCTTACAATGTAACTTCATTACAAACCAGAAAATTAGCAGAACATGTTCTAGGAATGCAAAAAAAATTAGTGTTACAATATGTACAAAGCTTTTATCCAAGTCTAAACAAGAACATATCTCTAGTACGTAGTTTTATGTGTCCATTTTCTTATGTTACCTTTCTCTCTTCCCCTTAAACACTGTCTGTACTGCTTGAGGCCTTTCTGTCATAACATTATTTATTACTTCTAGATTGGGACCAGTCACTTTATAACGTCCAGTGTTTCTCTTTTTGCGAGTAACTGATCCTTTATCTTGGAAATGTTTGATGCACCTGTTGGTTTTAAAAGACATAAGGATAGCAACATTAATAAACATTTTAATTAAGCGTGAGAATGACAAAAAATTTATATTGTATACTGATAAAGCATAACACGTTTATGTTGCAAACAAAAGTATGTCAATTTGCTTACTGTTCAGCAAAAATTACTGCTTCTCTTTAGAGAGCACTATAATTTGAAGATAGACTCACCAGTCAACTATGACCTCATTCTTGTTCAATCAGAGGGCGGGAAATAGCGAATAAAAGTGAACACTGTGTACTTGACTGCCAAATGTATTATTAAGATATTGTTTATGCCCTCTGTAGTTTCTTGGAGCCTGTCTAATTCAAGAACCTATATAAAGAACTATCATGATTAGGAGTTTCAGAAATTCATCAAGGCTGACTTTTAAAGTATTTGTATTTTGCATGTCTGACCTCTTCTTTCAGCTATGTTCAATTACATTTTTGCTTCAACTTAGTAGGTTATGCTGCATTCTTCACATTTGATTTTATATATACCTGCTATTTTGGGTGCTGTTGTGTTTTGTAAACTGATTTCAGCATGTCCATATGAACTGCAGTTTTGCAGTATCTCAGAAGGCACTATATATCAAAATGTAATAGTATGTGAAACTTAAAATGTTATACTAGCATTAGCATACAGTGGTTAAGCTATGTTGCATGGAATAGTACTGATATGGATGAATTTGCAGTTAAAAATGTGATAAAATAGTTGTATGTAAAGTGTTTTAAATTATATACATGATAGTCCTACTTTGGCATGTTTATTGATCAACAGCACTCAAAAGCCAAGAGATGTTTTGCCTGTTTACAAGTAATGTCAGTATTTAGAGCTAATAACAAATATTTGTGTATAATTTACATAACTGATGAGAGCTTATTGTTACAGCACAGTAAATAATGTGAAAATGTGTTAAACTAAAGCATATGAAATATAGAGAAACATGTAATGTATTGCTAAAGTGAATACAGTGCTTTTCTTCCACACTGTGACCCCAAACAGTGACTCACTAGCTAGAGCAGGTTAGATGCCCACTGAAACAGAAGTTCTGACTGACATTCAGCATCAGACAGTTGTACGCAACTCATTTCTATACCTCTCTGTATACTTAGCTGTCTCAAACCTTATAAACTTGCATTTATTGAATAGAAAACTAGACATTGTTCACTAACATCAAACTGTTGTATGCAAAAAAAAAAAAAAAAATTAGTGCATGGGCAGTAGAAATGCCAGCTGTAGCCGATGACTGTGCAGGCTGCAATGTGAAAGAAAAGCACTACAAGGAGGATTCATTGTTGTAAATGTTCAAAACATTAGTTTTGTGCAGGTGCATATGAAGAAAGAAATTTGTAATTACATATGAATTTGGCTCTGTATTGCATTCTGAGCACTGCAGTTGTGTACCTGCCTTTGCTTCCAATTCTTGTTATTATTCCAAATTGGAAAAAGCAATGCTGTCTATATGTTACTTTCATTAAATACATTTATGTAAAAGTGTAATAAAAAATAAAGGTGTTATATATTGTGTTCAGTAGAAATAATAAATTGTTACATATTATGACTTGTAGTTTGAATAATTGAGTCATACCTTTTAAAACTTGTAACTTCACTCACGTCCTTTTACAAAATCAAGAACGTTTTCAAGACTGTTGCAGTCTCATCCTCATTTATTTATTGATTGATTGATTTATTTATTATTTTCATCCTTTTATAACACAATACATGTTTAGAATAAAAAGAAGTATTTCAGAAAGTGGAGTGCCATTGTTACTAAAATTAGGCAAGTGAGTCAACCTTGTATATACTTTTCTCCACTTACAAGTTTTTTATGAAGACTAGTTTCTGGGGACTTCTCCCCTATCATCAGTTCTGTGGTTGACTGATGATGCATCCGGTGTCTGCATCTGGCTTGGTGTCATGCTGCCATCTAATGTCCTGGTAAGTTTGATGATGTCATCTACCGCGGGAATTTAAAAATTCATCAAGAGGTCCTGTTTTTTCGTAATAAATATGTTTTCCCAAATCTGTAGTTCCAGAGGTTTCTTTGCCTGTTTGATCAGTTCTATTTCGTGTTTTATGTTGTGATTCTCAGACCAAAAGTGATGTGCTACGGCCGACTTGTCCATTTGTTTGAATTTAATATTTCTGAAGTGTTCTTTCATTCTTGTTCCTAGATTCCTTTTGGTCTTACCAATGTATATCTTGTCACAATCCTGGCAACTCATTTGGTAAATGCCTGATAATTGAGTTTTCGGTGTGCTATTTTTTAGAGGGTGATTTAGTAAGTTGCGGATGTTATGTTTGTTTTGAGGGACTAATTTTATGTTGAAGCTCTTAAATATCTTTTCAAATTTTTTGAAGTATTTTGGATGAAATGTAAATTTTCCATATCTGGTGTTTGGGTTTTCTAGTTTTTTTTTTTTTTTTTTACGTAGTAATGTCCCTTAAGTTTTTGTTTCTTTTGTGTCTGTAGATCAGTTTTTTGATGAAATTTGTGTTATAGTTGTTCAGTTCGGCAACCTGGTGTATGTGAGCGTACTCCTGTTCATATTCTGTTTTTGTTAGCGGAATGTTGATTAATCTGTGAACTAAACTATGGAATACTGCATATTGATGTTGTACTGGGTTGAATGGGTTGCATTTAATGTAATTGTCAACATGTGTTGCTTTTCTGTATATTCCAAATTGTAATCCTGTTGGTGTTCTAATGATTTTCAAATCTAGAAAAGGTAGCCATTCATCCTGCTCTACTTCAATGGATTTTTCTTGTAGGTTTAGCAACTTTATAGCATCCTCAGTTAGTCTTCTATAGGGACTATAGCAAACACATTGTCGACATATCTATGCCAATATTTGAAAATATGTGGAAAGGCTTTAGTAATGTGTGTTTCCAAATTACTCATGAACAGATTAGCTAGCTATGGTGAAAAAACTTGTAAGTGGAGAAAAGTATATACAAGGTTGACTCACTTGCCTAATTTTAGTAACAATACATGTTATTTGAAGCAAAAGGTTAGAAACAGTGATGTATTTAACATTTGAAGTAATGAGTCGGTAATTCAAACACAAACATCACTTAAATTGATCACTTAATTTAAGTGATGTTTGTGTTTGAATTACCGACTCATTTCTTCAAACAATACATGTTTTTTTGGATATGTCAGTTAAATTTATATTACATATTAAAAAAACACAATATTACATAATTATATAGCATTTCACATTAATAATAATAATAATAATAATAATAATAATAATAATAATAATAATAATTAATAAATAATAATAATAATAATTAATAAATAATAATAATAATAATTAATAAATAATAATAATAATAATAATAATAATAATAATAATAATAAATAATAATAATAATTAATAAATAATAATAATTATTAATAAATAATAATAATAATAATAATAATAATAATAAATAATAATAATAAAAATAATAATAATAAAAATAAATAATAATAATAATAAATAATAATAATAATAAATAATAATAAATAATAATAATAAATAATAATAATAAATAATAATAATAAATAATAATTATAATAATAAATAATAATAAATAATAATTATAATAATAAATAATAATAAATAATAATTATAATAATAAATAATAAATAATAATAAATAATAATTATAATAATAAATAATAATAATAAATAATAATAATAATAATAATAATAAATAAATAATAATAAATAATAATAAATAATAATAATAAATAATAATAAATAATAATAAATAATAATAATAAATAATAATAATAATAAATAAATAATAATAAATAATAATAATAAATAAATAATAATAAATAATAATAATAATAAATAATAATAAATAATAATAAAAATAATAATAAAAATAATAATAAAAATAATAATAAAAATAATAATAAAAATAATAATAAAAATAATAATAAAAATAATAATAAAAATAATAATAAAAATAATAATAAAAATAATAATAAAAATAATAATAAAAATAATAATAAATAATAATAATAAATAATAATAATAATAAATAATAAATAATAATAAATAATAATAATAAATAATAATAATAATAATAATAAATAATAATAATAATAATAAATAATAATAATAATACATTTCTATGTAGTTACTTTACATAGTAACATTTTAGTTTATACACCATTCTACAACAATAATTATTACTATCTGTTTAGATATTCCTCAAGTGAATAGAAAAAAGATGTTATGCAGAATTCTTTTAGTTCCCTTTTAAATCATCTTAGGCTTTTGTCTAGTTTGTTTCGTTTAAGTCTTCAATTAATCATTAAAGGAATTTGAGGGTCTGCTCCCTGTTAGTAATAAAAGTCTTTCCACAGCTGGATGAGAAATGTCAGGACTGGTTAAGAAAAAATGCTGGGACAAGGGGAGACAGCAAATTAGATTAGATGACTGAGAGGATGCTATGATACTCAACAATGGTAGAAGGCCTAGCTATCAAGAAAGCTGAGTTAGTGGCATCAGGCAATTTTACACAAAGGTTAAGCAAAATATGTATGTAACATGTCTGATATATTGTAAGTAATAAGTCTGTATAAATAAATTCTATTGTATTCTAAAAGCATTTACAGAATGAAAAAGTAAAATATTTGTAGTAAATATTACACATTTTGGGACAGTTTATAATCACACAAAAACTAATGTTGTAATTCTGCAGTTAATATTTACCAAACATAAAACCAATTGTGGTAGTTCATAAGTTTATGTATTACATCCAGACTGACTGTACAGTCCTCTGTGAAGCTACTTTTGGTGCAGACTGTAAGGTTATGGGGGGTATCTTGTTTGTTACGGCAGTGTGTGATAAGCTTTTGTTATGTAGATGCCCTTTGAGAAACTAAGGTCAGTGAGCTCTCTGGTCAAGCTCATACAGCATCCAGGCACTGTCCTCTTCTTCTGCTCCAGTAAAAAGATGGCTTCTTCATCCTCAGATCATGGAGTTGGAAAACTTTTGTCTGGAACACAAGTTGCTAAGTATGAGCATTTAGTGCATTTGTAATCTGTGAGAGATAAGTTAGTTATTACCCCTCACTCCCTACCTACCCCTCCTATGTCTCAGGTTTTTGTTTAGTAGTCTTGTTTATTGGTTTAATTTTAAAAACCTATATCTGTTACTTTTTTTTGCATTTTGAATTAATGTAATCTTATAAGCCATATTTTAACTTTGTAGAAGAAGAATTGCATTCCAACCAAAGCTTTAATAATAAGATTTAATTGCAAATATTTATTTTGAAGCTTCCTGAATCCTCTTTCCCCTCTCCCTCAAAGAGTACTTTAAGAAAAAGGTTCATGTTTGTACGTATGCCTTTGAACAATGTAACTCAAAACAAAAAGTTAGTTAAATACCAAACATAGTATTTTTGATAAATTTGAGTATTTAAGTATTAAAAATTCTTTTGAACTAGTGAAAAAGATTGACAGTGTAATATTATCTTAGACTGATAAACCTATGTGTTTGGAGGAATTTAGTAACGGTGACATCAAAATTAATTGCAAAAAGTATTTGTAGTTTGTTTATTGACGCCTGTCACTTTTTTATATTATTGATAGATAATATAAGAGAGATATTTAGTTTGACATAGGTCAAACTAAAAGGAATCTAAAAACCAGAGTCAAAGAGCACTTTAGAAACATCAGACTGAAACAAGAAGATAAGTCAGCAGTAGCATTTCACTTTTGGAATGAAAATCATGACATTGATCCAAATCCAAAATTATTAAAAGGAGTGATAAACCAAAATAAATTGACAACATGGGAGAACATATTCATATGGAAAAATAAGGATCGCGTAATTGAAATTACAGCAGTAGATAATCTGACAAAGAAGTTCATATTTCTACCACCAGAGAGAGAGCAAACAACAAATGCCAGTTGGAAAGAGATTGAAAATGGAGGCAATTGCCTTTTAAACTAGTCTCTCATTAATATAAAAAAGTAAGTGGCGAGTATAAATAAACCAACTACAGATAGTTTTGTGAGACTTTTTAATATTTGGGTACAATATTTGGGTACAGTCTTTCAAATAGTAGAAGTCCTAATTCTTCGAACATTTGTTGCAAAATCCCTTTCTATGTAGCCCAAAATATAAAATATCAATCTGACAACCCTAATGACAAGTGGATTACTTTCTCTACTTTACACCACATTACTCACATCGGTATGCACCTGAAAATTTGATGGTATAATGTCTGCTGTATATAAACCATGTGTACCATAAATTTGCTGCAGAGAAGAACCACTATGCCCAAAACTGAAGCCTGGAAAGTGCCACATGCAACCTCTTGCAAGTAGCTGTTGGACATCCCTCATGAGCTGTGCCAGCGCTCCTTACATGCCATGTGTAGACCGCTGTCCACAGGGATAAACAATCCCTCCCATACAATGCTGTGTTATTATGCCTGTTGGTTCCTATGTATTCTGGACTCATTTTCAGGTACTTCTGGCTATATTTCGCTCCCGGTTTTTGGCACATAGGCCCCACATAGAGCAGAAATGATGCTATCAAACTCTCAAGTGTATACAAGAGTGAGTATAATGATAGTCGCCTTGTTAGATAAATGCTGGATAAAATTAACAGTAAATAGAGTAATAAAAAGAAAAGGTTCTAGTAAACATAACCTCTTTAAGCTTAATTTCTTTTCATTCTGCCATAATTTTAAATCAAACATTTGTTTAATAAATGTGCTTATTCATTACTCTATAGAGAAATGCGAGCTGAATTGACTAAAGAAGTAGCAAGAGCATGTGAAGAACTACCTGGCTTTAAACCTGGTTTGGCAATTGTCCAAGTAGGCGGAAGAGAAGACTCCAATGTCTACATTCGTATGAAAATTAAGGCTGCCACTGAAATTGGAATACAAGCTACCCATGTTAAACTGCCAAGAACCATCACAGAAGCAGAGGTTAGGATTTGGAGTTAATAAAGCTTCATAATTAGTATACAATTTATGAAATCTGCATTTACAGTTCAGTTTAGCTAATTTGTTGAACATCACTGGCCAAGATTTCAGTATCAGAGGTTGTTTAGATTCAGATTCTCGCTGCAGTGCTACCAATCTACAGTAAAGGATGGGGTGGACCCACATAAACTAAACAGTGATTTACTAAATCCTTTCATGGAAGTGTTGAAAACAGTGTTGTATAAATTAAATTAATTGGGAGTCGATTAATGACACAAAACAACACTTACTTTTAAATTTTCCCGGAACCGGTTTCTGAGGCCCACCCTCTATCTTCAGCCGGACATCGACTTCCGGAAGTCGATGTCCGGCTGAAGATAGAGGGAAGGACTCAGAAACCGGTTCCGGGAAAATTTAAAAGTAAGTGTTGTTTTGTGTCATTAATCGACTCCCAATTAATTTAAGTGATTTACTAGCTTAGAAGTTGATTATACTTGGTAGCACAGCAGTGGAACAGGAGCTGAAAATTTTAAATTAAATAATAGTATTAATGAACAATTAAGTTCTGAAAGGCTTAATATGGTTCAAAAGGAAATAGTTCACATAAGACATGCACTGGCAACTAGACAATATTCAAATGTTTATCATATTTTCTCTATTTGATTTCTTACTGCCTACATACATGCACAGGCATGGCCAAATGTCAATACAGCACAGCTTTTATAAGAATATTATTTATTATTATAAATAATTTAATTTATAAAATTATTAAAACCCTGAATTGAAAAAAAAAAAAAAAAAATAGTAGCTTCTTCGGTAAAACCATGGAAAAATTGGAATATTGACAATTCATTATTAGTATGAATGTTTGAAGTTCATTTCCATATTTCACTAATAGACGTTTGTATTTTCTTTCCTTAATGCTCAGCTTTTGATGAAGCTGAAGAAACTGAATGAAGATCCTAGTGTTCATGGTATCATTGTTCAAATGCCACTGGATACAGACAATGTTATTGACTCTCATCTTATCACAGATTCAGTCTCGCCAGAAAAAGATGTAGATGGGTGAGTGTATTAAAATATTATTATTTTTATTATTGATCAATAGTATTTATAGAAAAAAAATATAAATATTTTCTTAATGAGTAAGAACTATGATACAAGGAAGCACAAAATTAATAAAATTTTGAGTCAAACTAGTACTCTAAGCTCTACATATTGATTGTGTTTATCTAGCATACATTTTTTTTAGGACCTTCCTAACATCCTCATTTATTGAACTCAAAATTATATTAATTATTTTGTTGTTTCTCCAAACATTAGTTTACATACATGAATGTTGTTTTCCTAAAGAAAATGTAGTGGCAAACATCTTATGCATATTTGCTGGAAGAAAAGTGATAGTTATATATATATGCTGAATCAGTCTATAGTTATTAAATTTATATTTAATTCCAACTAATCAATCCATTTTACAGTACAGAAGTTGTGTATGTGACATAGTAGTCTTCAGCATATTTTGCACTTAACCTCACTTTTGTTTTAACTTCCATGTTTGAAAAACATACATTTCAACATAGACTCACAAATGACAATGGAAATAATTATTCTCTAAACATGACCAGAAATTAAAATAAGTAAGATTAAGTGTAAACAATGGAGCTTCACATACTATTATTAGTCCATATTTAAATACTGCCACAGATTACACTTAAATAATACTGTGACTTTGTGGGTTCGTGAAATGAAAAGTCCAATTACCCAAACTCAACAATGTTCGTTATTTCCACCGATTTACAGTTGAACACTTGCCAATTACACAGAATTACGTAATGCACACAATTATAATTCACCAGTTCATCCGTTACCGTTCCAATGCACGTACACAGTCTTCTCGTCCGTTCACTAGCTCGTCAAGCACTGACTGACTCAATTCACTCACTGCAGCCCTTTTTATAGGAATATCACCGTTTTCTCGAAGCCTCTAGTTTCCGTGAATCACCGCGAAGGTTCCAGATGGCAGTGGAAGGGGGGAAGAGGCGGCCAGCGACAAGTGACACTTCCCTAATCATCCCCTTAGTTAGTGACAGAGACTAATGGGTGGGTGTGGCTTGGCTGCCTCCGGCCCCTTACTCAGCTGTCGTTGGTTGTGCTTTCCACTAATTGGGTGACAATACATTTCCTCTTCTTTAACTTCCCTAATTGTAGCACTATCATGGTGTTGGGGAAGTGTTGTTCCTCTATTCCTTAAGATGGGCCTTAGGAACCGAAGCTTTAACTGATAGACAAACCGATAGAGAACCAGGATAGGTGATCAGCCCAATGCTGGTGTGAAGGTGATGGAAGTGGATGATATATATATCGCCTGGGATCGAACCTAGGCTGCCTTGATGAGAGCCAAGTGATTTGTGCATAAGTAGGAAATATTAAAGAATATAGGAAATAACATTTTTTATGTACCAACATAACATCAAAATACTGGAGTGTAAGAGAGCAAGTGGTTTCACTGCCAACTGCTTACATTAGACACTAACCAATCAACTATGTCTCCAAGCCAAACTTGCAGTTGTTTTGGTTTCTGAGATGATTTAAAAACTTCATTTCTGTCAGGATTTTTAATCCAAAAGTGTTGATTGGTATCTAATGTTAAGCAGTTTGCAATGAAGTCATTCGCTCTCTTACACTCCAGTATTTTGAGGTTATGTTGGTATGTTGATAAAGGTTGGGCAGCGGAGTAAGTAGTTTCCATCCATATCTTTAAGTATACAGAGATCTCACTACACCAATCCTAAAAAATGCCTATTGAGACAGTAATGGCCTGTTAGAAGTCTTAAAAGTTGCTACAAAGGATTTTCTTGGTAGTTTATTGATTCTAGTCATCTGTTACATAAATTTTCCCATAGCTTTCCTTTTATCCAAAAGTGTAATGCAAATGTTAATTTTTCCATTTGCTTGTATTTTACCAGACTCAATGTTTTTTGTAGTGGGTGCCTGTCTTTCTTTTGGTTTCTCTATTGTATGCCCTATTCACAATTTTCATGTTGAGTTACATCAGTTTTAGTGACTTGATTTTTGAAAAGTGAATTCCTTGGAGATAGAAAGGAGATTCTAAAATAGAATTATAGAAACAATAGACTTACATGTTCAAAAGCTACTAAAATCAAAACAATGAATGTACACAAATTCTTTGAACTTGCAATAAATTATTTTTAGCAGACAGAAATAAGTAATAGAAGACAGAATGATAATACAGGTTTAAACCTGTAATTTATTAAGTTTTTTTTTTTTTCTCTCCAGAGGATGCAAGAATTATCCCACATAAAGTTTTAGTACTTGTTCTCTTAGCATGGAAATACCATACACATTGTAAATTAATGAAATTATAAACATTCTCAATCTCACATTTGCTTTGTTCACTTCTTATTTCCATTTAATTTTGGTTAAGTGCATTATCAAATAGTTGCTTCAAGGTTAAAAAACAGATAGGGAATGAGATAAAAAAGGGAAATTGCACAAGACATATTACAAATTATTGTTATAGCTGAGTATAGTTTTGGACTTTGTTCCCAAGTATCTTGAAGTCGGTGTTATAAAATCACTTGCATTGTGCTTATTACATCAGTGGCTATCATTTTATCAAGGTTTTTTCTTATCTTTGATAGTTTTATTTTTTTATATGAAGGTTGTTTGCTTGTTTAAAGCTCTTATTTGTCATATCATTTCTTAATTTATTTGCACTAACATTTTAGAATATTAGAATTAGTACTAATAAATGAAGGTACTGGGCTGATCAAGGAGGTATAAAAGGATACAAAATATTTCCTGTATAACATACTCAGGACATTTTAAATTCTTTATTGCAATGATTTTTTTCTTTTGTATATTTTCTAACATAGCATTAACATTTAGGTCACATTGTGACGATTACTGTGGGTTCTTTGATACGCATAATTTGATGGACAAAAGTAGTTAGTTTAGTAGTTTATCTTTTTGCAGTTTGTTTAATTATTCAGAAGAGGAATTCTTTGACTGGTTACTCTTCTGGATACTTAAAATAAATAACCATAGCTTCATAGTCATCTTCCTGTACCATCTACTTGGAAAACTTCTTGATGTTGCACAATCATTTTCATGCTTCATCTATTTTATTTCTGTTTCTTTTATTCTATGAATGAAATTTTGAACTTTGATACTAAATATCCAATCAAGTTAATTTGAAAACTTTAAATTGGAATTATCACTGTGAAGTAATGTAATAATGTAATAATTAAAAGTCAACTCATTGTATAATCTTAATTATTACATCCAATCATGTATTGGAATTGAAAAAAACAATGATTAAATTGATCAGTATATTTGTATCTGCAACGTCCTAAGTGAAAGCCACAGAGAATGAGGTATTTTGCTTTATATATTAACATAATATTGCCATTATTAATTTATAGATGAGTTGTATTTATTACACATCTGCTTCACTTACATACCTATTTTGAGGACATGTTTCGCAAATCATCGTTTGCATCTTCGGCTCTTATGCGACTAAAGCTTCATCCAGTGGTGTGGGTAATTCTGGAGTTGCTGCTGCCATCTGTTGATTTAGTGACGAACTTAAATTACATTTAATTACATTACATTTAAGTTAATCACTAAATCAACAGATGGCAGCAGCAACTCCAGAATTACCCACACCACTGGATCAAGCTTTAGTCGCATAAGAGCCGAAGATGCAAACGATGATTTGCGAAACATGTCCTCAAAATAGGTATGTAAGTGAAGCAGATGTGTAATAAATACAACTCATCTATAAATTAATAATTATTTCGCTTCACTGTGGTGTTCCAATACAGTTAAATCTCGATATAATATTGCCACATTGAGATCGCAAAGTCTTTGTAGAGTCAAGTCAGACCACTGAGCTGTTGGTGAGGCAACCACCTTGGTTCTGTTGTCTATTGGCTAGAGGGGTGAGACATACTGAAAAAACATAGCTACATAGTAACTTCCATAACGATGAATTTGTTTTCTCCTGTGGTTTTTCTTTGACTGACGATGCAAACAATAGTTCGTGAAACTGATTTCAATTAGAAAGAAGAATTAACACCATTTTCTTAAGTTAAGTGAAGTTTTTGTTACAAATTATTATATTTGTATAACAACTCTGATGATGTAATTGATTTGCAAAACTAGTCCTGTCAAGAATTTATAATCATTTAAAAAGATAAGCAAAGTTTATAACAAATGATTATATTTTACTGTAACAGTAAAAGAGTTTAAAGTTTAATTTGTCTTTAGTGTTTTGTCACAATATTATTGTAGGGATGTTCCAAAAGTACTGGACTTAAAGTATAAACTTGGAAGAAGCGTAGGGACAGTGAAGCACAAATTAGTACAAAAGTGAATCGAGAAGATATTGACACATTGCTTCACTCACACTGTTTATTCACAGGACATGTTTCAAGAGCTCTTGCTCCTATCCTCAGCTGATACTCGACTAGTGCAAGTTGTAGTGGTTTCTTCTTTCTCCGTATTGTCAATAGATGGCGTGATGTACTTGTCAAAGATGTCCGGTGGTGGAGTTTCAAAATTCATGACTCTATGACGATTTTTGTTAATGAAGATTTTTTCCCATACGGAAAGGTCTATGGGGTGATTAACGTATTTTATTAGAGATGTTTCCAAATTGATGTCATGTCTAGTATTCAAAAAATGAAAAGCCACTGCTGATTTTTCTGTTTCACCATTTTTAATGTTTCTTATATGTTCTTTAGTTCTGATGTTAATATTTCTTTTTGTTTTTCCTATATAAATTTTAGGGCAAGTTTCACATTTGATCTCATAGATTCCTGGTGTTTCTTTGGTAGTGATTGAATTTTTGGGAGGGCCTTTTAACAAATTTCTGATATTAAACCTATTTTGAGGTGCAAGAGTTATGTTGTGTTTTGAGAAGATTTTTTGGAATTTGTTATAGACTGATGGGTGGAAGGTGAATTTTTTAAAAAGTTTTTTCTCTTTTTCTCCTGTAGGTTCTAGGGTGGTGGTTTCTTTTATTTTCTTAGCTTTGTTGAGTCTGTTAACAGTTTTGTCTACTAAATTTGGGTTGAAACCGTTGGATATAGCTACTTTTTTTTATGTGTAGGTATTCTTCTTGATAATCTTCTCTGTTTAGTGGAAAGTTGATCATCTGAAAGATTAAACTGTTGAAAATGGCATGTTGGTGTTGTTTTGGGTTGAAACTGTTGTTCTTAATGTAATTATCTGTGTGTGTCGGTTTCCTGTAAATACCAAAGGTGAGTTTGTTGTTCATTTTTTTGATCTTGATGTCCAAAAAGGGGAGCACACCATCCTCTTCTGTTTCCAATGTAAATTTTATAGCTGGATTTTGTATATTCAAAAGTCTAAGACCATCTTGTATGAGTTTTTTAGGTACTATTGCAAAATGTCGTCAACATAGCGATACCACACTTTGAAATAATTTGGAAAAGTTTTTGTGATATATGTTTCAAAAGCACTCATAAATAAATCTGCCAAGAAGGGAGACAATGGGTTGCCCATAGCTAGGCCTGTTTTTTGTTTATAGATCTGTCCATTAAAGCTGAAAAAATTTTGATTGATACAAATTTCTGTAAGTTGTGAAAGTTCTTCTATTTCTTCAGATGTTATTTGTATTGATTCCAGCCAAAAAATCTTCTCAAAACACAACATAACTCTTGCACCTCAAAATAGGTTTAATATCAGAAATTGTTAAAAGGCCCTCCCAAAAATTCAATCACTACCAAAGAAAATCCAGGAATCTATGAGATCAAATGTGAAACTTGCCCTAAAATTTATATAGGAAAATCAAAAAGAAATATTAACATCAGAACTAAAGAACACCTAAGAAACATTAAAAATGGTGAAACAGAAAAATCAGCAGTGGCTTTTCATTTTTTGAATACTAGACATGACATCAACTTGGAAACATCTCTAATAAAATATGTTAATCACCCCATAGACCTTTCCGTATGGGAAAAAATCTTCATCAACAAAAATCGTCATAGAATCATGAATTTTGAAACTCCACCACCGGACGTCTTTGACAAGTACATCACGCCATCTATTGACAACGGAGAAAGAAGAAACCACTACAACTTGCACTAGTCGAGTATCAGCTGATGATAGGAGCAAGAGCTCTTGAAATATGTCCTGTGAATAAACAGGTGAGTGAAGCAATGTGTCAATATCTTCTCGATTCACTTTTGTACTGGACTTAACTAATAAAACAAACATTTTGGGAAATACATTCTTTTCTCTTTATGGTTTAATTTCAGTTCAATATACTTCCCTCAGTGATGTTCAATAGCTTTGATACTCTGTTTATAGTGAGCACTGCAATTATTGCAGGCCCCACCTCTTCATTGTTGGAAATCTATCATCAAGGCGCTTCTTCAAGATTGGAAACAATAATCGGAGGGAGGTTAATCTGGCCAACAAGATGCAAAAGAAAGCAATTCAAACCTTAACTCATTGATATAAAATTATTTGTGGTTGGTTTATTGACACTCGTCACTTACTTTTTCATATATTTATGAGAGACTAGTTTCAAAGGCCCTGGCCTCCATTTTCAATCTCTTCCCAACTCTTGCACAGTTGGGAAGAGATTGAAAATGGAGGCCAGGGCCTTTGAAACTAGTCTCTCATAAATATATGAAAAAGTAAGTGACGAGTGTCAATAAACCAACCACAAATAATTTTATATTAATTTTGACGTCACTGTTACTAAATTCCTCCAAACACACATCTTAACTCATTGATTTTGGCTGTGGTGATCATGGATGTGTGAATTTGATGAAACAAATCATCACTAAATGTAACAAATATTTGTTAAATGTCTTGATTTCATCACTCAATTTTTGTGGTATGATCCTCCATAATGCATTACTGTACAACTCCACAAGGGAATGTGTTATGATTGATGGCCTTCCACTATGTTGCTTATAATGCAAATTTTCTTGTCCTGCTGAAAATATATTCTGTGCATTCAAAAACTTTAACACGCTCAGCAAGGACTGAAATGAGAGCCTCCATTTTCAAGTGCTAGATGTTTATGTGAGAACTTTTAAGTTCTGCTAACTTACATGACATGCCATATTACTCTGTTATATACATGCAGTCACTTCACACAGCATAGTTGTGGGACTTTATGTATGCACCTGATAGTGGCCCAGTAAAAACAATGACAGGATTTACATGCTGTTTGCTTATGTTTTAAAAACAAGTGCTGCATATATTTAATACTTGTTTAATATGTAATAATATGTTTGCAGGCTCAACACAATTAATGAAGGAAGGGTGGCAGTTGGTGACCTTAATGGGTTTCTACCATGTACACCAAATGGTGTTATGGAATTAATTAAAAGGTAAGACTCATGGAATATATTCTTATATTTTATAATACCATTATTCACTCACACAACCCGTGCTACAATCCTTTACAATTTTAGCCCAAACCAGTCACCACATACCAGTCCTCTCTTCCTCATGCTCCAACATCTCTGATATCCTTTCATGTTATCTAACAATCTTGTGCAGGGCTCCTAAGTCTCCATTCTCTTGGTTGTTCTTGAAATAGTTTCTAAATTCTCCTACTTCTGTGCATTCTATGAATATGACACAACATTGTAGATTTTTGGTTTTAATTTCAGAGATCAGCCGTGGTTTTGATATAGCATCATTACATGCTAGTGTCTTTAAGTTAAGCATAATTCAGAAAACAAAGAACTGAAAGGTTAAACGGTGAGCGAGCACCATTAAACGTTATCACAGTGCATGCCTAACCTTATTGTTGGTCTCTGATAGGTAAGTGGGTTCTTGCTTCAAAAATCAACAAAACCAAAGCAGCAAATCAAAACCAGAGTATCAGACCTAGTGCATGGTTCATTTTGTTATTGTTCTACCATTGTGAACAGAGCGTAGTTGCTTCACAAAGTGTTTATAAGACAGCACCAATATGCATCAGCACCACAAAGACATCAACTAGACCCTTTTTTGAAGGATAGAATCATCGGACGTCCAGTGGCAGATCAAACACAGAGCACAGTCTCTTGTGCCTGAATGTGTCACAAAGTGCCATATCCAGGTTTTGGCGATGGTTCCAAGAAACAGATGTTTATCAGATCCCTGTATGTAGACACCCAATGGTCACAATGCTGCAACAGGACCAATATTTGACCACATGGAAGGATGCCTGCAAGACAACTGTCTTCCAAGCTTGCCTCAGGTGTTCGAGTTTCAAGGCAAACTGTATACAAAAACTTAGGGCAGTCGACCTATATGCCAGACGTCCAGTAGTGTGTAATCCACTGACTCGAATATGAATACAGTTCTGTTTACAATGGAGTCAGCAACGTCAACATTGGACCTTGAATGAAAGAAGGAACGTGCTGTTTACAGACGAGTCCAGATTCAGTTTCAACAATGATTCTCGTCACACAATAATCTGGAGAAAAGTTGGAACCTGGTTTCATTCCACAAACATCATGGAAACATGCTCATTTGGTGATGGTGGCATACTCATAAGGGCAGGCATAATATTCAGACGATGTACAGATTGGCTCTTCTTCGATGGTGGTGTTGTGAATGCCTAGAGGTACCGAGACGTACTGGGACCACATGTGCAACTTTGCAAGGTGTAGTTGGTCCACATTTCATCTTAAAATGGATGATAATGCACATCCACATAGAGCCCACCTGGTGGATGAGTATATTGAGAGGGAAGATATCTGATCATGGACTGGCCAGCAATGTCCTCAGATATGAACCCTAGAGAGCATGCCTGGGATGCATTAGGAGGACGAGTTGCAGCCTACCAAACCCCCACCAAGGATATTTTCAAACCTCCCACATGTTCTTCATGATGAATGGGAACTGCACATGCAGAGCTCTTGAACCAGCTTACAGAGGCATGCCATGGCGCTTCAAGTGCTTGTGTAGTCATAGGGGTCACCACACCCTATATTAACCTCTCAGCATCAACATTATCATTGTGGAAGTGATCGTCAAATTTTGTGCTTCTGTAAAAATGTGTCCCGAGGTCAAAATTGTCTACTATTTCTCATTCTACTGCATTCCAGATTATGTGTGATGCATTGTTAATAATATATTGCATTATGCTTAACTTTTGGATACTAGTGTATAATATTTTTAGGAGTTCACATTCTAATTAAGAATTTGATTATTTGATGTGGGATTAACTTACAGGTCTGGAGTACCAATAGCAGGAAGCACAGCTGTTGTTTTGGGCAGAAGTAAGATTGTGGGGACTCCATGTTCCGAACTGCTCAAGTGGCATCATGCTACAGTTACTGTGTGCCATTCAAAAACTAAAGATCTGGATAAAGTGGTAAGTCTTATCACTGCAAGAATGCAGAAAATGAAGCTATTTTGTGAACAGTTTTAAGAGTAAATATTTTATTTGCAGACAGCTAAAGCAGACATCCTAGTGGTTGCAATTGGTCGTGCTCAAATGGTCAAAAAAAGTTGGATCAAGCCTGGAGCTGTTGTAATTGACTGTGGAATAAATGCTATACCAGGTTTGTGTTTTAGTGATCTATGCCTTTCTGAAGCCAGTTGCATCTTTCAATACCATTTTTTATCTGTCAGTTTTTTAAATATATAAATCCACTTATTCTATAATCAGTTCATTCTTTTTACTCATTCTACTTCTTGTCTTATGGTAGGCTAAAGCTTCAGGAGCAGAGGATGACGAGAGACTGAAGAGTGACCAAATCTGATATCACAGTGCAGTGGAGTCCCTAACTTACAGGGTTCTTCATTTAAAACCTAACAGATGCACAGCATTTCGCCTGTTCACAATTGGGTGTGCCACAGCTGGCTTTGCTCCTACATAAACTATGCATGTAGAACATGTACACGGTGTTCATTTTTATTTGTTATTTCCCACCCTCCGACTAGGCAAGAATGACGTCATAGCTGACTGGTGAGTCTATCTTGAAATCATACTGCCCTCTATGGAAAAGAAGAAGTAATTTTTGCGGAACAGTAAGCAAATTACAGTGCTCTCACTTTGGTTGTGCTAATAACTAATACAACCAGCTTCCCCTTTCAACCCTCTTTGGTAATCATGATTAACATTCTAGTACATACATGTGTATAAGTAGCACACTTCTACTCTAAAGGTTACCATCATGGATATGAACACAGAGCACTGCATCCTCATTGTTGAATGCTACTTTCGTACTGGCATTAAAATTGGTGCAATGTATAAATATAATTTAAACCGCTGCGTAGAGGAGTTCATGCAACGCTATCCGGCATTCAGACAAGTCCCTTGGAGCGTAATGTTGTCAAAAGCTCTCGTTACAACATCTGTTCACGACTGTCCTTAGAGCTGTTTAGTACTCCACTCTGTTTACGACTGACTCTTGGCGATTCGTTGCTACCTTAAACACCTCATTGATAATTCTAGATATTTCAAGAACAAACAAGAAAAAAAATGTTCTGTAAAACAATCAAGACGTCACCAGAATGTTCCAATTACCTCACTTATCTGTGTTGGTAAGTCTTTTATCTCGCACTATCTTTATCAGTTTTTGCAAGCTCTTTATTTCCACACTGTCTGCTTATCAGTTCCTTTGTGTAAACAAGCTGTATGAACCCTTTTAGCATGTATGCAACCAGTCATAATAAAGGGATTGGCGACAGTATTTATCCGTCATTTGTAGTGTTCACATTCATTAAAACAAATTACAACATTCTAGGCTTCATCATTTAACTCTTATTAATCCCGGCCATGGCATTGAATTTTTCATGTCAACTCTATCAGAAACCTTAGCCTATATACGGCTAGTGTGAAGAAATGATTAATTTCCATCAATTAACTAAAATAATAAGAGTTAAATGATGAAGCCCGAGACTCAAGTACTTACAATAGTAAGTCGCCACAAATGGTGTATCTCGAATGCGAGAGCCCCTAGTGGTCTACCGGGGAAATATACGACTCAAATGGAGAATTTAATGTCAGGACGGTACGTTGGCCATGGTAGCTCAATGGGTTTGAGCGACTTGATGGAAACCTGGAGATCCATGGCTCAAATCCCGGCCATGGCATTGAATTTTTCATGTTGATTCTATCTATCAAAAGCTATATGATTTTTCTTCTTCTGTCAGTTCATGATCAAATGAGGTTAAAATGTCACATGTATGTGTTTGGAGGAATTTAGTAACAGTGACGTCAAAATTAATCACAAAAACTATTTGTAGTTGGTTTATTGATACTCGTCACTTACTTGTTTACATTAATGAGAGACTAGTTTCAAAGGCAATCGCCTCCATTTTCAATCTCTTTCCAATTGGATACAATTATGTATCTAGCACTAACATCACACCAAACTCCAACTTTCCAAACATAATGAGGGATTTCTTGAACATGATGTGAATTTTCAGAGATTCAGTACCATGCCAATGCAGCTGGTAGTGGAGGAACCGAGCAAGGTTGCAGGAGAGGCTAAAAACTGTGTGCTCTGTTAGTTTTTAAATGTAGGGCTTTGTATTTACCAAACTTGCATATAAGTAGAGTATCTTTCAAGAATATTACAGAAAGATTGTTTCTAAATTCTCTTTTCCTCAAACTATCCTTACAAAACATTACAAAATGTTTTCTTTCTTTCAGTTTTTTAAAAAGTGAATTTAATGATTTTGAATAATGCAATAAGTTTGAGACACTGACAGGCAGAATAAATGTATATACTGAATTTTATGTGAACAAATTGTAAAGTTCCCTTCATTCTGATTACATTTTGTGCATTTTGTTATCACCAATAAATTTATAAGATAACAAAAGACTGTTTTCAGTAAATTAAGTGCCAGGTCAGGAGATGGCGTGAGTATAGAAAATTATGTCAAAGAAATGTAACTACTTAACTTGATGATCAAGCTGTATAGATCTGTGCTCCTTAAGCTGATGGATTTCCATTTTTAAGGCCGGTTTCCAAGAGCAGCTGAACTGAAATATTTAGATTTCATTAGGATACATAATTTGTGTCAAAATACATTTTTTGATGGGATTAATAATATCTAACCTATTTTCGCTTTTTCTTTGAATTTTCCAATATTTTACGTTTCTCAGTATTAGCTCTTAAGTAAATACTAATCACTGAAATTTGTATATCTGTGATCACATCATATAATGATTTCACTGCGTCTTTCAAATTACAAATACATATGTTTTAAGTTCTTCTTGGGCAACAAGCCAGGTGAAAAGACGATTAGAAATCAACATTTCAGGAGTGTACATCTCTCCCATTATCAGGATATTTATTAAATGTTATAAACACAAATGTATCACTGGATATAACATAAATATAAACAAAGACAAAACACTATCAATATTTACATCACTGAACAAAAGACTGTTTTCAGTAAATTAAATGCCAGGTCAAGAGATGGCGTGATAATAGAAAATTAATTGGGTCAAAGAAACGTAACTACTTAACTTGATGATCAAGCTGTATACATCTATGTTCCTTAAGTTGACAGATTTCCATTTTTAAGCCCAAGAGAAGCTGAACTGAAATCCAGCATCACGATTAAGTGTGCTCCTCTTGGAAGAAATGGCCAAAACCTCCTTAACTCTCTGCTCCCATTAACTGTTACATTTTTCCAAGATAGTTGTCTCCCAAAAGTTGGCTCTATGGTCATTATCAAAACAGTGCTCTACCAGCCCAGACTTCTCTTTGGAGGTGACTTGTGGATGGTCCTGATGTTGTATTTGACGAGAATTCTGCTGATTCTGCCGGATAGATTGCCGATAAACGGGATGTAGTCTGTAGCGGTAGACTTATTTGACGCTTGCTGTATTACAGGTTTCCCTTTCGTAGCTTTGGTGATGGAGGCTGCTGATTCTGCTGGATAGATTGCTGGTAAACGGGATGCAGGCTGTAGCGGTAGACTTATTTGACAGGTTTCCCTTTCGTAGCTTTGGTGATGGAGGCTGCTGATTCTGCCGGATAGATTGCCAGTAAACGGGAGTAGGCTTTAGCGGTCGGCTTATCTGACGCTTGCTGTATTACAGGTTTCCCTTTCCTAGCTTTGGTGATCGAGGCTGCTGATTCTGCCGGATAGATTGCCGGTAAACGGGATGCAGGCTGTAGCGGTAGGCTTATCTGACGCTTGCTGTTTTACAGGTTTCCCTTTCCTAGCTTTGGTGATCAAGGCTGCTGATTCTGCCGGATAGGTTGCCGGTAAACGGGATGCAGGCTGTAGCGGTAGGCTTATCTGATGCTTGCTGTATTACAGGTTTCCCTTTCCTAGCTTTGGTGATCGAGGCTTCAACGTCATATTCGGAGTAGCCATTTTGACAGAAAGTGAGTCTCAGGTGCTGTAATTCTTGTTTTAAGTGACTGGGATCAGAGATAGGCAAAGCTCTGTGGGCCAGTGTATTGAGAACTCCGAGAAAATCTTCTTTTCACTTGGCTTGCTTCCCTAGGAGAATTTGAACATATTCGTCACCAGGAAGGTTTCAGGTCTTATTTTACATATTTTTTACTTTAAATTTGGTGTTAATTAAACTCTGTAAGTAAATATATAACACTATGTGTACATGTTTATAGTTGCACCAAAAAGCTAAGCACTTTGTTTCTCTGGCATTTTAGATCCCACAAAATCGTCAGGGCAGAAGCTGGTAGGAGACGTTGACTTTGACGAAGCTAAGTTGGTAGCTTCATATATAACTCCAGTGCCTGGTGGAGTGGGTCCCATGACAGTAGCTATGCTCATGAAGAACACCGTACAGTCAGCAATGAGAGCAGCAGCGAAGATCAAGAATGTCATGTGGAATTTACGTATACTGCCACTAAACCTTGAATCACCTGTACCAAGGTAACAGTTCAGTTATTATTGGGAGACATGCATTTGTTTTAAATCACTGTGTAACTAATTCATTTCAGGTATACTGCTAGAACCTCTATTTCCCCTTCCACTTCAATGCACCTCCCCTCTGTCACTCTCACTTCTTCACTCTCCCTATCTTTGTGCAATTTATATGTCATGTGATGTTTTGGAAAAAAGTAATAGAACTTTTTTTTCCTTTCATGGAAGTGTTGAAAACAGTGTTGTTGTAATAAATTAAATGTAAAGGTGAGTCGATTAATGACACTAAACGCTTGCTTTTAATATATCGAGATTTAACTGTATTGGAACACCACAGTGAAGCGAAAAATTATTAAATTTTAGATGAGTCGTATTTTTTACACATCTGCTTCACTTTCGTACCTATTTTGAGGACATGTTTCGCAAATCATCGTTTGCATCTACGGTTCTTATGCGACATTTGCATCTACGGCTCTTATGCGACTCAATATAACATTGGCACTATAAAAAAAAAAGCAATGAAAAACTAGAATTTCGCATTCATAGAAAAGCAACACACACAGATAATTACATCAAAGCAAATAGTTTCAACCCAATTCCACACAAACATGCAACCATCAACAGTCTCACACACAGATTAGTAAATCTACCTCTCAGCCAGCAAGAATATCAAAACGAATACCATCAAATCTTAAAAACTGCAATTAAAAATGGATATGGGAAAAAACCTTGTAGATAAAAAACTAAAATTATTCAAACTTCAAAAGAGATTAAAACAGATCACAGCTCTCACACCAATAAAACAAGAAATTAGATTTGCGAAATTTACTTACCACCCCTGGGCCACAAAAAAGTTCCAAAAAGTATTCAAGAAATACAATATAACATTGGCACTATATAAAGTCGCATAAGAGCCATAGATGCAAATGATGATTTGCGAAACATGTCCTCAAAATAGGTACGAAAGTGAAGCAGATGTGTAAAAAATACGACTCATCTAAAATTTAATACTTGCTTTTAAATTTCCCGGAACATGTTTCGGAGGCTAATTTCCTCCATTGTCAGGTTGATGTCCAGTAAAGTGGCATTAGGGAAACAGTAGTCATTCTCTCACATGTATTAGTTTGAGTAGGGGATTACCGGGCACTAGGAAATGGTAGAAATCAGTTGCTGTAAACTTTAATGATGTGAAGGTCTCATTACTAGAAAACTAAGGTTGTGATGATGCATTCTAAGTCTGGACTCATTTCCTGTAGTATATTGATTCTCTATGAGATTCTAGGGAAGGGTTTAACTCCCATTACTTCCCCAATCACAGTACTACATTAATTTTGCATCTTGTTGTATATGGTGCGTTCAAAAAGAAACGAGCTGGAGGCATAACTACAGAAACCAGTACCTGTATGTTAGAAGTATTGGCCCTTGTCCCACTGTGATACAAGTTGGTGAATGGCTGTCTCATAAAACTCCCGGGGCTGCGATGTGAACCAGTTCTGCACGTACAGCTGGATGTCGTTGTCCAAGGTGAATCGTTAGACTTTCAGAGCCTTTTTAAGGGGACCAAAATGGTGTAATCACAGGGAGAGAGGTCTGGAACTGTATGGAGAGTGGCCGAGAACCTCCCATTTGCATTTCTGCAGAAGTGTCACCGACTGTGTTGGCCGTATGAGGCTTTGCATTGTCGTGGAGCATAATTACGTCACTGGTGAGATTTCCTGGTCATTTTGATTTGATCGCTTGGTGAAGGTTGGTCAAGGATTGCGAGTAACGCTGGGCATTCACTGTTGTCCATGCTGCAGGAAGTGTATCAGAAGGGGGCCATCTGACATCAGCATAACCTTTCCTGCATTTGTGTGGATGGCCTTGGCTTTTTTTGGTGGTGGTGACCCTGGATGCTTCCACTGGAGACTTTGTCGTTTTGATTCTGTTTTAAAGTTATGACTCATCTCCAGCCACCACTCGTGCCAGGAACTCTTCCCTTTCCTAGCATAGCGCTGCAGATGACCAAGACAGTGGGCCATTCGACAGGCTTCCTGGTGTGGTTGAAGACTGTGGGACAGCCATTGAGCACACACTTTGCGCAAGAGCAGTCGTTCCTTCATGACGGTGTGAACATTTCTGATGCTCAGTCTGACCTCAGTGGCTGTGGCTTTCACTGTCCCTCGGCGGTCCTGGGTAATGAATGCATCAACCAGCTGGATGATGTCATCGGTAATGCATTGTGGTGCTCCAGACCATGCATCATTAGCTATAGACACCCGTCCTCCCCTGAAGTGGTTGTGCCACACCTTGACCCTTGCAAGGGACATGCAGTGTTTGCTGTACACTTGTGACATTTGTTGATAAATGTCCATTCCCCCTACTCCTTCCAGTATCAGAAAATGAACAACACATCTTTGCTCTTCTTTTGACCCCTCCAGTTCACTGTTTGCAATGCGACTGGCAGCGTTGGACGATTGATGCATGCTGCTGCTAGCTTTGTATAGTCACTTGACGTGGACGCGTCCCTTCTAGCGATGGTCTGTGAACTTGCACGCTTTTGTCAGAACAACACTTCATTACACATGCCACAATATTAGCATCCTGTCACCGGTTTGTGTATACCAGACTCTGGCTCGTTTCTTTTTGAATGCCCCTTATATTTGTAGGGATATATAATCCAACAATTCAGGACCTGTGTAAGAATATAGCAATACTACATGTTTTATTTTAAACACACCTTCACCCTAAATTGTTCTAATGTGTATTGAACATCAGTTTTTCAGGTTCTTTATTAATAAAAAAAGCAAATGTGATAGCTGAGTTATTGAAACAGTGCCAAACTCAATTTGTTTGAATTCATATCTGAAATATAATGTTTTATTCTTTCCTGTGTGCATTATTTTCAGTGATTTGCAAATTGCTCGTAATCAAGAACCTAAAGATATCTCACAGTTGTCAGAAGAGATAGGTCTATCTCCAAGTGAAGTTTTTCAGTATGGCCCTAAAAAGGCAAAGGTGGATCTCTCGGTGCTGAAGAGACTTGAGCACCAAAGAAACGGAAAATACATTGTGGTAGC
The DNA here is from genome assembly GCA_030765055.1 of Mantis religiosa. NCBI lineage: Eukaryota > Metazoa > Arthropoda > Insecta > Mantodea > Mantidae > Mantis > Mantis religiosa. Next base: position 6,921,466 of record CM060957.1, on the reverse strand, counting down.
AGGGTAAGTTGCTTTTTCTTTCACTTCTGTTAAAAGCATTGCTGAGGTGTGCCTTTTTAAGACACACAAAATATTAAAAAACTCAATCAGTAAATCTTATTTTGTATGATAAATTAATCATAATATTTTGTTTAGAATCACTCCAACCCCTCTTGGAGAAGGCAAGAGTACAACTGCATTAGGTTTAGTACAAGCATTGGCTGCTCACCGCAAGAAGAATGCTTTTGCTTGCATCCGACAGCCTTCACAAGGACCAACATTTGGAGTTAAAGGTGAGAACTAGTTTTGTGGAATAGCATAGAAATTTCCAATTCGGTTCTGGGGGGGGGGGGGGGGGGGGCAATTTTAATTTGGCTGTATCCAAGCCTTCACCGTTAAATGCTAATATGAAATATTTTAAAGGCCCAACCAGGTTAAGAGTTTATGGTAAAAGTTTTAGATCTTCTCATTCCATCGCTGTTAAGCATTATCGCCTCCTCATCAGAAGTAACAGACTCTGCTCTCCGAGTGTCTCCAGCTAATAAATAGGGTCCATACATCACCTGCTGGAATGAGGTTTCCCTGGAGATGGTTGGCTTTATGGAGAGCGTTGTAATTATATTTTGTCATAAATATGAGGGCTAGGTGATAAGTTCCTGGTCTCACATAGAGATGGCATCACTGGGCCAGTTTGATGGATAGTGTCATATAGTACAAAAGTGAATCGAGAATATATTGACACATTGCTTCACTCACACTGTTTATTCACAGGACATGTTTCAAGAGCTCTTGCTCCTATCCTCAGCTGATACTCGACTAGTGCAAGTTGTAGTGGTTTCTTCCTTCTCCGTATTGTCAATAGATGGCGTGATGTACTTGTCAAAGATGTCCGGTGGTGGAGTTTCAAAATTCATGACTCTATGACGATTTTTATTAATGAAGATTTTTTCCCATACAGAAAGGTCTATGGGGTGATTAACGTATTTTATTAGAGATGTTTCCAAGTTGATGTCATGTCTAGTATTCAAAAAATGAAAAGCCACTGCTGATTTTTCTGTTTCACCATTTTTAATGTTTCTCATATGTTCTTTAGTTCTGATGTTAATATTTCTTTTTGTTTTTCCTATATAAATTTTAGGGCAAGTTTCACATTTGATCTCATAGATTCCTGGTTTTTCTTTGGTAGTGATTGAATTTTTGGGAGGGCCTTTTAACAAATTTCTGATATTAAACCTATTTTGAGGTGCAAGAGTTATGTTGTGTTTTGAGAAGATTTTTTGAAATTTGTTATAGGCCATACAAATACGTTAATCACCCCATAGACCTTTCCGTATGGGAAAAAATCTTCATTAACAAAAATCGTCATAGAGTCATGAATTTTGAAACTCCACCACCGGACATCTTTGACAAGTACATCACGCCATCTATTGACAATACGGAGAAGGAAGAAACCACTACAACTTGCACTAGTCGAGTATCAGCTGAGGATAGGAGCAAGAGCTCTTGAAACATGTCCTGTGAATAAACAGTGTGAGTGAAGCAATGTGTCAATATATTCTCGATTCACTTTTGTACTAATTTGTGCTTCACTGTCCCTACGCTTCTTTCAAGTTTATACTTTGAGTGTCATATAGTTTAACTCTAGACTACCTGGTATCCAGAGTTACATGTTAATATCTTGTTTAATTTTTGAATGACAGCATTTTAAACAAAGTGTAGAGGTATCACAAAAATGGAGGATTTGGAGAAACAAAGTGATTAAATACTTTAATTTTATAGGCTTAATACCTAAAGAAATCAAGGAGGAAATGGACAGTACATTGGAAGACTCTGTCCCTTCATATACAATGATTAAAAGGTGGGTTGTAGAGTTTAAAATGAGACATACGAGTACTAGTGATGAGCCTCGCTCTGTCCCTTCATATACAATAATTAAAAGGTTGGTTGTAGAGTTTAAAATGAGACGTACGAGTACTAGTGATGAGCCTCGCTCTGTCCCTTCATATACAATAATTAAAAGGTTGGTTGTAGAGTTTAAAATGAAACGTACGAGTACTAGTGATGAGCCTCGCTCTGTCCCTTCATATACAACGATTAAAAGGTTGGTTGTAGAGTTTAAAATGGGACGTACGAGTACTAATGATGAGCCTCGCTCTGTCCCTTCATATACAATAATTAAAAGGTTGGTTGTAGAGTTTAAAATGAGACATACGAGTACTAGTGATGAGTCTCGCTCTGTCCCTTCATATACAATAATTAAAAGGTTGGTTGTAGAGTTTAAAATGGGACGTACGAGCATTAGTGATGAGCCTCGCTCTGTCCCTTCATATACAATGACTAAAAGGTAGGTTGTAGAGTTTAAAATGGGACTTACGAGTACTAGTGATGAGCCTCGCTCTGTCCCTTCATATACTATGACTAAAAGGTAGGTTGTAGAGTTTAAAATGGGACGTACGAGCATTAGTAATGAGCCTCGCTCTGTCCCTTCATATACAATAATTAAAAGGTTGGTTGTAGAGTTTAAAATGGGACGTATGAGCATTAGTGATGAGCCTCGCTCTGTCCCTTCATATACAATGACTAAAAGGTAGGTTGTAGAGTTTAAAATGGGACGTACGAGCATTAGTGATGAGCCTCGCTCTGGACTTCCTGTGTAAGTCACAACGTCAGAGATCATTGAACAAATTCATTGTTTAGAATGAAAGACCGCAGATTAAAGTTGTTTGAGATAGTAGAGGCTGTAAACATATCAAAAGAATATGCAAGTAATATTTTAATTAATGTTTTGGGCTTTCACAAGTTCTGTGCCATGTTTGTCGACATCTGATCAAAAGTTACAAAGAAAACTGTTTCTGTTAAGAATTTGGAGCTCTACCATAAAAATCCGAGTGAATGTTTTCAACAACTTATTACCATGGATGAAACTTGATACATCACTACGGTCCAGAAAGTAAATCACAGTCAAAACAGTGGATTGCGGCAGGTGAACCAACTTCAAAATAAGACAAAGTCAATTTTGTCAGCTAACAAGGTTATGGCAAGTGTTTTCTGTAATGCATAGGGAATTATTTTTATTGATTACTTGGAAAAGGGTAAAGTATTATGACTTTGTGGGTTCGGAGGATTAAAAATCAACTTTGGAGAAATTCAGAACGTTCTTTATTTCCGTAGAAATACACTTGGTACACTTGCACCAGTTCGTCTGTCACAGGTCCACACTGCACTCACTACTCGGTTCCTTGCCGTAAACTGAAGCTCTCCAGAGGTCCAGAGGTAGTCCTAGTTGAGCGGGGCTTTTCCCCGTCCGGGTGTCTTGTGCGACAGTTTTATTTATTTATTTATTTGTCAATAGACTGCAAAGCAGTTTCTGATATTGCCAATTACAATCTAAAAGTTTACAATTATAGGATATAGAGCAAAATATAAACAGTATAAAAACATATTTACAGATCATCAACTTTGTACAAACATTTATCCATTAAAAAGTATTTTAATTTGTTTTGAAATTGCTTCATACCATTTAATGCTTTAATTGATGTTGGCAGTCTGTTAAATAAAATCTGTCCCATTATAAAAACATCTCTATCAGTAGATCGTTTAGAAGTACAGTCTCTAAAATAGTCATTGTTGCGTCTGGTATTATAATTGTGTACATCAGCAGTCTTCAAATTTACCTTACTTACAACAAAAAGAATTGCTTTATATATAGTGAGTATAGTGTGAACATTTTGTTTTGTTTTAAAATATCTACACAAGAATCAGTATTTTTAAGTTAGAAATTATCCTAATACACCTTTTCTGTAGAATGAATACTCTGTCCAGATGTACCATTGGACAACTTCCCCATATTTCAATTCCATATGATAGGTATGGGAAGATAACACCATAATAAATATTTTTTAGTAGTTTGGTATCACTGATTGGCTTAAAATGCCTAATTAGAAATATTGATTTACTAATTTTTTTACATAGATAATCAATGTGACTACACCATGTCAATTTCATGCAAAATGAGTCTAGTGGGATTTGTTTTGTTCTGCTAGGGATAGGTTGTGTGTTTTAGGGAATTGGGATTGGGATGCCTTTGAATAATCTCAGAAGGCAACTGTTTTATGGCGTTCTCCCGTTTTGGGAGAAACGATTTGATGTTTTTACTCCGTTCTGGTTACGGGTTGCATATCGCTTGAACCATTAGGCGTATTATGGGACATAGAGATATATGGGGAATTTTTCTTGGGTTAACCAAGGGGTTCCATGACATCTCTTGGAAGTTTGTAGGATGGCAAGTGTGTTTGCTCCCTCTGGTCATATCTGCCCATGGTGTTCACCAAAGACTTGCTGTGGGTTTGAATTTTGTCGTATGTTGATCGTGCCCTGTTGTGGATGACATCGACAATGTACGGGATCCTAGAATGTTCATGAAGGATATGGGCAGGAAATCTCGCATGTACACACTTCTATTTATACGCAAGTCAGCGGTTCTCGAGAATTCTCCACAGTGGAGAAGTCATACGAGAGGCTTCCTTTCGAGGCAGCAGGAGGAGAGGAACGAAAAGTCCAGCCAACTCCGTGGCTTGCCCTCTCCCCACCCCATCACTCCTCCGCAGGCGCTAGCTCATTGGCGTAGGCCTGGCTTTAACGCTTTCTGTCTTTTTCCTGCCGGCCGGATTTATCGTGCCTTCGAGGATCGTGTGACAGTATCACTGGTGATTACTATGCAGGCTTACTGCAACGGTTGAGTGATGAGGTAAAAAGAGAAAAAGACCTCATTTGGCAAAGAAAAAATCTTGTTTCTTCACGGCAATGCTCTGGTCCATCGTTCAGTCATCTAAATGACAAAAATGTGCAAATTAAAGTTCAATTGCTTGAACATCCACCTATTCACCAGATCTAGTTCCAGTGACTATCACCTGTTCCCAAACCTCAAAACATTTCTTGTAGGATGAAGATTTCACAACAACGAGGAGGTCATTGATGAAGTAAACAGTTATTTTGAGAACTATGATAAATCGCACTACAGAGATGGTTTAATTACATTAGAACATAATGTTGAGAAATAAAGAAAAATAATCTTTTTAAATGTTTCTTTTTTTTTATTGTGAGGCCTGGGATTTATCAGCTCACCCTCATATATATCTGAGAAGAGAGTCAAATTGAGATTATTCTGTGAGGCTGAAGGCTAGATGTCTTTTATTTCTTTGTTTCTTGTCTGTTTGCCTCATGTAACCTTAGCAACTAGTATATTTAGTGTTATTAACTGACACATTTTCTATTTTAATGTGATTTTAACAACATTTGGCACCAACTCCCAAGATTATTGCTTAACGTGACAATACTTAGATATTTAGATACAATAGTTATATGGTTTAGCAACTTTATCTTGTAGAATTAAATACCTAAGAATTCTGTAACTGAATAAAATTATGTATTTACTTAATGAGTCAGTACTAGTAACACTAACATAACTATAATCTCTGTTAACATGTTTCGGGAACATCTACATATCCGACTAACCTGTGATGTTGTTTCTGTTTTAGTGGTTGTCTATAATGGCGGTGAAATGTACTTCCAGAGGGTACTTGGTGGTGATAAATCAAAGTTCATTAACTGTTCTTTATGTATCAAAATGAAAATCTTTTCCCATTCTTCCAACGTTCTCCACCATACTTGAAAAGATTGTGCATGCACAACTCATGTCTTATTTTGAACAATTCACCAAGTTAAGTAACTCACATCATGTATTCCGGGAAAAGCACTCAACAATATCAGCCCTAACTACCTTGGTAAATGATGCTTCTAAAATGATAGATAAGAAACAACAAACAGCAGTTCTGATATGTGATATTTCTAAAGCTTTTGATTGCGTTTGCCATGATATATTATTAAAAAAGTTAGAATTCTATGGCATAAGGGGCGTTACTTTAAACTGGTTTCAAAATTATCTTAATTGTCGTAAACAGAAAAGAGTCATTAATAATCTAAAGGGAACTGTTGAATCAAATTGGGAACAAATAAAAACAGGAGTCCCACAAGCAAGTGTCTTGGGATCCCTACTGTATATAATTTACACAAATGACTTACCTAACTCCATAAAGGGGAAAACAATTATGTATACTGATGACACCTCCATTTTACTCAGTGGGCACAACCTAGAGGAGTTAAAAACCAATTTAAGTGAAACTATAACTCGCTTACAGAAGTGGTTCACGAGTAATGGCCTCAAACTTAACACCTCCAAAACATCAGTTATGCAGTTCAGCACTCAAGGAAAGAATTCTGAGAGGTTTATCACAACTGATGCTATAAATCCTACAGAAAACTAAAAAATTTTGGGTATTTTTTTAAATCAACAATTAAAATGGGATGACCATATCCGTTATTTGTCTAAAAGATTAAACAGTGCATCCTTCAATATGAGCTGCATAACTAAATTAACAAACCTCGAAGCAAGAAAAATAGTGTACTTCAGTTACTTCCACTCTTTGATGACATACGGAATAATACTATGGGGGAACTCTACGGGATAGGAAACGAGCTTTAAAAGTCAAAAAAAGATGATTCGCATAATGACTCAATCAGGACAAAAAGTTTCATGCAGAAACCTGTTCAAAAACCTGAAGATATTAACCTTACCATCCCAATACCTGTATGAAATAAATACATCCATTCAAATTTTGATACAATTTATAATTCACAAATGCAACATAATCATGGAACGAGAAATAAAAATAATCTAAAACCACCCATGCACAGATTAGCACTGTATGAAAAAAGCCCACAATATGCAGGAATAAAAATATATAATAAATTACCTGTAAGAATCCGTGAAATGAAAAACCTCAAATGCTTTAATAAAGCAATAAAAAACCTACTAATGGACAAAGCCTACTACTCGATTATTGAATATATGGATGATAAAATTGAATTATAATGAAATTTTTTGTCATTTTGTAATTCTAATATTCTGACAATATTATTCCAAGGGCATGTCATAATTATAACAATATTTGTATATAGTTGTATTGATATTATTAGTAATTATATTAGTATTATTGTTATTTTGTGTAAGTATTATTATTTTAAATTTTCTACTGTTGATGAGTCACTTGTTTACTGAGTTTTTACTCACTATTTGTAAGCGTATGTGACAATAAAGCATCTATCTTTCTTCTTCTTTCATTGTCCAATTCTGCTGCATGACTGGTCAGTTTGATTATCGTAATGTTCAGTTTGATGTTATGGTTGGTTATCCAGTAATTGTGTGAAACTGCAGATTTATCCATTTGTTTGTATTTTAAGCATCTCATACCTTCCTTTAGTCTGGTTTCCACATTTCTTTTTGTTTTTGCTACATATAGTTCATTATAACCAGAACAATTGATTTTGTAAATTCCAGCTTTCTTGTCTTGTGTTATTACAAAGTAATTTTGCTATCTAAATTTGTCCATTGGCTAATGTTTTGTTTCATGAAAATCATCTGAAATTTGTAAAATGTTTTGGATGATATGTGAATTTTTTGAATTTTAATTGTTTTTCTTCTTGGATGAAATCTGTCGTATCTGTAATACGTTTTGGTCTTTGATCGATAGAGTCAACATGAAAAATTCAATGCCATGGCCGGGATTTGAACCACGGATCTCCTGGTTTCCGTCCAGTCGCTCTAACCCATTGAGCTACCATCTTCTTCTTCTTCTTCTTCTTCTTCTTCTTCTTCTTCTTCTTCTTCTTCTTCTTCTTCTTCTTCTTCTTCTTCTTCTTCTTCTTCTTCTTCTTCTTCTTCTTCTTCTTCTTCTTCTTCTTCTTCTTCTTCTTCTTCTTCTTCTTCTTCTTCTTCTTCTTCTTCTTCTTCTTCTTCTTCTTCTTCTTCTTCTTCTTCTTCTTCTTCTTCTTCTTCTTCTTCTTCTTCTTCTTCTTCTTCTTCTTCTTCTTCTTCTTCTTCTTCTTCTTCTTCTTCTTCTTCTTCTTCTTCTTCTTCTTCTTCTTCTTCTTCTTCTTCTTCTTCTTCTTCTTCTTCTTCTTCTTCTTCTTCTTCTTCTTCTTCTTCTTCTTCTTCTTCTTCTTCTTCTTCTTCTTCTTCTTCTTCTTCTTCTTCTTCTTCTTCTTCTTCTTCTTCTTCTTCTTCTTCTTCTTCTTCTTCTTCTTCTTCTTCTTCTTCTTCTTCTTCTTCTTCTTCTTCTTCTTCTTCTTCTTCTTCTTCTTCTTCTTCTTCTTCTTCTTCTTCTTCTTCTTCTTCTTCTTCTTCTTCTTCTTCTTCTTCTTCTTCTTCTTCTTCTTCTTCTTCTTCTTGTTCTTCTTCTTCTTCTTCAATGTTTTTAATAGTTGTAGATAATTTGTGGTCAAGTTTTATTCCAATGAATAGTCCACATTTCCTTGCTAGGTTAGTCCTATAGTACTGGATGCGTATAGTTTCTGTGTGCATTTTTTCCTTAATATTTGTATAATTGGATATAGAAAATTAGTTCTAGAATTTGTATACAGGCCACAGGCTTGATCTTCAATGTTTTAAACAACTCTTTGCATATATTCTATTTCTCTTATTCATTATTATTCTTATTATCCACTTTTGCATTTTGAAAACCTCTTCCAATTCTGTTATAAGATATGTTCAAAAAGAAACAAGCCAGAGATATAACTACAGGAACCAGTAGCTGTATGTTAAAAGTATTGGCCCTGGTTGTTGAGACACTTGTCCCACTGTAACAGAAGGCAGTGAATGGCTCTCTCATAAAAGTCCCGGGACTGCGATGTGAGCCAGTTCCACACGTACAGCTGGACATCGTTGTCCGAGGTGAATCATTTGTCCCTCTGATATTGTTAAGGGGACCAAAAATGACATAATCACAGGAAGAGGTCTGGACTGTATGGAGGGTGGCCGAGAACCTTCCATTTGTATTTCTGCAGGAGTGCCGCGACTGTGTTGGCCATATGAGGCTTTGCATTGTTGTGGAGCAGAATGACCCCACGGATGAGATTGCCTCGTCATTTTGATTTGATCGCTTGGCAAAGGTTGGTCAAGGATTACGAGTAATGCTGGGCATTCACTGTTGTCCCATGCTGCAGGAAGTGTATCAGAAGCATGACATCTTGGTCAAAGAAGAACGTCAGCATAACCTTCCTTCACTTGTGTGGATGGTGTTTGGTTTTTTGGTGGTGGTGACCCTGGATGGTTCCATTGGAGACTTTGTCGTTTTGATTCTGGTTCGAAGTGATGACACCATGGCACATCTCCAGCCACCACTCGTGCCAGGAACTCATTCTCTTCCCTAGCATAGCACTGCAGATGACCAGGTTCCTGGTGTGATTGAAGACTGTGGGGCACCCATTGGGCACACACTTTGTGCAAGAGCAGTTGTTCCTTCATGATAGTGTGAACACTTCCGACGTTCAATCTGACCTCGGCAGCTATGGCTTTCACTGTTAGTCGGCGATCCTGGGTAATTTGGGCATCAAGCAACTTGAAGATGTCATCAGTAATGCAGTGTGGTGCCCCAGACTGTGCATCATTGCTTAACGATACCCTTCCTCTCCTGAAGTGCTTGTGCCACACCTTAACCCTTGCAGTGTCTGCCATACACTTGTGACATTCATCGATGAATGTCGGTTCCCCCTACTCCCTCCGCTGTCAGTAAACAAACAGCACCTCTCTGCTCTTCTTTTGATGCCTCCATTTCACTGTTTGCAATGCGACTGGCAGCATTGAACAATTGATGCATGCTGCTGCTAGCTTTGTATAATCACGTGACTTGGACGCATGTCCTTTAGCGATGGGTTGTGAACTTCCATGCTCTGGTCGGAACCACCATTAGTTACACATGCCATGATATTACCATCTTGTCACCGGTTTGTGCATTCCAGACTATGGGTTGTTTCTTTTTGAAGGCCTCTTATATGACTCCCCGTTGTGTCTTAAAACATGATGTGAACCAGTGCAAAATATGCTTTTCTGAAAATCTGTGGACCGAGATCCTTTTTAATACGTTACATTACATGCAGATATAACATTCTGTATCTATTGACTACATTATTTTGTATTAAAGTAAAGGAAAACTAATGTAATGAAAAATAAATAAATTTATGTTCTCTCAACTCCACTGTTAATTTTTTGTTGATTTTGATTTGAGACAAAAATCTTACATAAATGACACATTCAGTAAAATAGTCCAAGCATATGTTATGAGCTTTTAATCAGTTTACTACGCAGTTTCGTTTTAGTGAAATCTATCACAGTTAGGGAATGATGATTTTTCAAGAATTAATGAATGAGAGGTGAAATCATTTATTAATTTGTATTTCTGTAAATAATGATTGATATAAATTTAGGTGGAGCAGCAGGTGGGGGCTACTCACAAGTAATTCCAATGGAAGAGTTCAACCTTCACCTCACGGGAGACATTCACGCTGTTACTGCTGCCAACAATTTGCTGGCCGCACAACTGGATGCCAGAATGTTCCACGAAAATACTCAGACTGATGAATCTCTTTACAACAGGCTGGTACCCAGAATCAAGGGCAGTAGGTCATTCTCTAAAATACAGGTAAATAATCAAGATGAAACAGTATCTCTTAAGTATTCATTGGTATCACAGAAATGAACAAAACACAGTTTGATTTATGAGTCACTATGTTTACACTCAAACTTCACTTACTTAAAGTATAAACTCAAGTCGAGTATCAGCTGAGGATAGGAGCAAGAGCTCTTGAAACATGTCCTGTGAATAAACAGTGTGAGTGAAGCAATGTGTCAATATATTCTCGATTCACTTTTGTACTTCACTTACTTGTTGTTGTATAATTGAAACGTTTTCAAGATCATTCAATCTCATCCTCAGCTGTTTGGTGACTAAATGAACATTCCTCTTCTTCCACTACTACGGAGATCCTATCACTGTGCCATCTGGTGTTAGGGACACTAAGTTTTAATACTTCATTTAATGCCGGGATTTCAAAATTTATAACTTTATCACGGTTTTTGTTTATGAATATTTTTTCCCAAATATCCAATTCTATGGGTGTACTTAAAGATTTTAACAGTTTAATGTTGTGGCCAATGTTGTGGTTTTCTGTCCAAAAATGGTGTGAAACTGCAGATTTTTCTGTTTGTTTGAACTTAATGTTCCTCTGGTGTTCTTTTTGCCTGTTTAACAAGTTTCTCTTAGTTTTTCCTATGTAGCTTTTCTCACAGGTTTCACAATTAATCTGATAAATTCCTGATTTCAAATTGTTGGGGATTGAATTTTTTAGTGGTTTATTTAGCAGGTTCCTCAGACTGAATTTGTTTTGGGGTGCTAGTTTTAAGTTTAGTCTTTTGAAGATTCGTTCAAATTTTCTAAAAGTCCATGGATGGTAGGTGAATTTTCTATATTGCCAATTTGTGTTTTTAAGTGGTGTGAGAGTGGTATTTTTTGATATTATCTTCAGTTTTTCAAACACAGTTTACTATGCAAATCATGAATACTCATTAAAATGCTTATAACACAGAGTAATGACATGGAATTTTGGTGCCAGAACAACTGTTTTTTACTTTCTCTACTACTTATCTAAAGTAACATGGGTAACTTCATCTTATTATTTTGATTTTCAACATTATAAATTAGTATAAGGAAGCTGTTTTTACAGTTTGGAGAAATGCTAGAGTTTTTAAATCCAAATTCCATAAAAAGGTCCTTGCAAAAAGTCAAGTGCAACCTGTTTACATCTCCTTCTGAGTGTTTATGATTAGTCTTTTTGTTTATCAAGTAGTTTGAGAAGATAATGCTTTATTTCAGTTGCGAAGATTAGCAAGAATAGGAATCAAGAAGTCTGATCCTGAAACCCTTACTCCTGAGGAACGAAGGACATTTTGCAGACTGGACATTGATCCAGACAGCATAACATGGACAAGAGGTTAGTATTATTTCCTAATAATTAAGTTCTTGCATATTTAGAAAATATTCTTAACCAATATTAACAAATCTGGATATTCGAGTTTTGCATTGACATGATTAGACATTAAAACTTGAACACAGAGCAAAATGTATTGTTAAGACGTGGTACATCTATGAAAATAAAAGTTATCACATACAGTAACACAGTGGTGGAAAAGACTAATCAAATATCCCCACAAATAAATATCTAGTAAGTTTAAGGACCTGTATTACGATCTCCGGATAAGGTTTGTTTAATGGTAAACTTGGAGTTACACGCAGATGTCTGTATTATGACCTTTGGTTATGGGCTAACTGAGAGTTATTTCTAGAGGTAAACCAACCCTCACCTCAAGATAACCCTCACCAGTGGTTAGTGAGATAACTTGGACTTTACCTTCACACACAAAAAAGAAAATGGCGTACCTCCGATCCAGATTGAATGTTGACAGCGGTTCTGAGGTTGAAATGCTGGCACAGTATTTATTTAAGAGAAGAAGAGCTAAAAGAATTAGAAGGCAAAAAGATAATTTCGAAGAGTGGAACGAAGAAGAGTTCTGACAATGCTATGGATTGTAAAACAGATAAGGAATTTTGGAGGAGATTAGACATCAAATCAAATTTAAGACAGAAACATGTGACATATACATTCATGACATGTTGAAAATTAAATAAAATAAACCGTCATTGACTTGTTGCAAGCAATATATTTTATGTGATGATATTGCAACATGTTTTAACCAACATAAATGTAATAAATGAAGCATGGGAAACCTTTACCGGGAAATACACACAACACTGTATGGGTAGGTAGGTATGTATAAAAGATCAGAAATATGCTGAAGTAGTAAACATTCGATTTTGCTAATAGTGGGCGCAATGTTGAATTTGCAACATATTTTCCTTCTTCGTAAGATTGGAGGAGCACTTTCTCTTCTTTATATTCTCCATATATCTAACGTATATAATCTATAATAAACACTAACCTAATGCAACCTGTATAACCTATAACACTAACCTAACACTATGAAAAACAAAAATCTATGTAACGCTATGGAAAAATCTGAACTGTAAAAGAACTATAACTAATAATAAATACAGAACTATGCTAAACCTTATTACGAATGAACTATTAATGGAAATATCACGAAAATATACAGAAAACAGCTAATAAAAGGTTATAACAAGATGCCTGGTGCTACTACAGGTGTTTGGTATTCCCGCTAATTACACATTCTAAACACAAGATAGCATTACAAACAAGGTAAAAATCCTAATGGAAAATATTGCCAACCATTCACATCCCACCATAAAGCACAGTGTAACAAACCTACAGGTAAATCGAGTTCGTAATACGAGGCACTGAATATATTGATAGCTAAAAGGTAAACAAACTTCGGCTAAAAGTATAAACTTGAAAGAAGCTTAGGGACAGTGAAGCACAAATTAGTACAAAAGTGAATCGAGAATATATTGACACATTGCTTTACTCACACTGTTTATTCACAGTACATGTTTCATATTGAATATACAAAATCCAGCTATAAAATTTACATTGGAAACAGAAGAGGATGGTGTGCTCCCCTTTTTGGACATCAAGATCAAAAAAATGAACAACAAACTCACTTTTGGTATTTACAGGAAACCGACACACACAGATAATTACATTAAGAACAACAGTTTCAACCCAGAACAACACCAACATACCATTTTCAACAGTTTAATCTTCCGGATGATCAACTTTCCACTAAACAGAGAAGATTATCAAGAATAATTTGTAGATTAAAAAGGAAGGATTCGTGTAGAAATGTCTATAAAACATTAAATATATTAACATTTACAGCATTGTATATATATGAGTGCATTAAATACGTAACAAAAAATTCTAGCAACCAAAATAAAAACATGTACATACATACACATAACACAAGAACAAAACAAAATTATTTCTTAAACAGATTAAGAGGAACATTAAGTAACAAAAATATAGAAAATAAATCTAAAGAATTGTACAATCATTTACCGAATCAAATAAAACAGATAACAGAAGAAAAATTTAAACTTAAAGCAATTAAAAAGTACCTTGTAGAAAACCCAGTCTACTCTATAGATGAGTATAAAAGGTTAAATTAAAGCTTAAATAGTAAAGGTACCCTCTGCATATTTTATTATATTTTATTATTTTAATACTGTTATGTACAGATTGTATTTGTTAAACCTGTTGACGTATCCTATGTATTTGGATCATATGGATGAAAAAAAGGTTACCCTGAAGGCCGTAATTGCCATATGGGAGTGTCTAAGCTATGTAAAACTGATTACTATGACAAGCACGACTTAGATATTTAGGGCAGATCAAAACCAGTTTCCAGTAATGGACATGCTGATGATGATGTTTAGTTAGATAGATTTATTCACTGTTAATGTAACAAAGTATACATGCACCTTTGTCTGTGAGTATTGTGTTTATGTATTCTCTGTATGAAATATAGGGGATGAATAAATTGAAAAAAAATTGAAAAAAAAAAGAATACCTACACATAAAAAAAGTAGCTATATCCAACGGTTTCAACCCAAATTTAGTAGACTAAACAGTTAACAGACTCAACAAAGCTAAGAAAATAAAAGAAACCACCACCCTAGAACCTACAGGAGAAAAAACTTTTTAAAAAATTCACCTTCCACCCATCAGCCTATAACAAATTCCAAAAAATCTTCTCAAAACACAACATAACTCTTGCACCTCAAAATAGGTTTAATATCAGAAATTTGTTAAAAGGCCCTCCCAAAAATTCAATCACCACCAAACTAAAACCAGGAATCTATGAGATCAAATGTGAAACTTGCCCTAAAATTTATATAGGAAAAACAAAAAGAAATATTAACATCAGAACTAAAGAACATATAAGAAACATTAAAAATGGTGAAACAGAAAAATCAGTAGTGGCTTTTCATTTTTTGAATACTAGACATGACATCAACTTGGAAACATCTCTAATAAAATACGTTAATCACCCCATAGACCTTTCCGTATGGGAAAAAATCTTCATTAACAAAAATCGTCATAGAGTCATGAATTTTGAAACTCCACCACCAGACATCTTTGACAAGTACATCACGCCATCTATTGACAATACGGAGAAAGAAGAAACCACTACAACTTACACTAATCGAGTATCAGCTGAGGATAGGAGCAAGAGCTCTTGAAACATGTCCTGTGAATAAACAGTGTGAGTGAAGCAATGTGTCAATATATTCTCGATTCAATTTTGTACAAACTTCGGCTAGTAACCGGAAATCGTAATACAGGCCCTTAGTCAGGCATGGAGGCCACAGAATTGGTCCATCTCTTCCCAGCCAACTACTAGGAAACCTGCTATTCAGAAATCGACGGATAGATAGGCTGAAATGAGGAGGAAAACTCTATATATGAAGAGTACCAGTGCTTAACAAGCAGACTACTACTGTACTGTAGTACAATGACAATAACAGTGAAATGCATTATCTCCACCCAATGTAACCAGATGTAAAAGCGAATGTTTACTACTGTACAATTAAACCATTGTTCTGTTGTAGGGATATAAACTACAGGACAGCTACGTATTACACATCTCACCATGTAACCAGAGTTGTAGAAAGGCATTGTACCATAGAAATAAAAATTTTCAGACCTACATTCATATAACATTTTTTTTGTCTATATACAATAAATGTTTTCACAAAATTTTGAAATACCTTTTTTGTTACACTCTTTATTAAGTACTCTTTATGCATTGTAATAAAACTTAATTAATGCTTTCCTTTTCTTTCAGTTGTTGATACAAATGACAGATTTTTACGGAAAATCACCATCGGTCAATCACCAACTGAAAAAGGACATTTTAGAGAAACAGGATTTGTGATGTCTGTTGCTAGTGAGATAATGGCAATCCTTGCTCTTTCTAGAAACATGAAGGATTTGAAACAACGTCTCAGTAAGATTGTAGTTGCTCGTAATAAACAGGGCCTCCCTATCACTGCAGATGATCTGGTAGGTAAAAATTTAGTTTATTGGTGTTAAATGAGGCATTGCTTAACATTTTATAAAACTTAATTTGGGGTTTGGTTATGATTCACTCAAAAATTTCAGGTGATTTAAAATAACACTAAAAGTGTAAGTGGAGTAACTAACTGATAACTTTTCAAAGGAACATATTTGTCTAAAAAAACATGGTTTGAGTAATTTGAGGTATTACAGTTGATAATGCTGCATATGTGCCAATGGCAGTGAAAACAGATCAAACAAGATCTGAATGCAAGGCTTCTAAAAAGAGTGACTGACATCTGATGGCATAATTGGAGAGAGAGCCTGCATCTACTTAGACAATACCAGTCTGTCTTCAGCCAAGGGAATGACAATTGGTACCTTACCAACTGAGTACTCCATTTTGACACTGAGATAGTGACTTATCTGCCAACTACCTAGTTGTGTACCTCTGGAAAAGAAAATGGAGCATGGGCATACTTAAAGGCATGAAATTCAGGGGGATTATTGCAGCATCTGAAGCTCCTGGTACTCCCTTATAGACTTGTTGAAGAATAATGACAAGTTATATTTCTGCAATGTCAATAGGTAGCCAAAAGGCATCACCTACAAAGACTTATATTCATATTCATTTATTGCATCCGTAAATCATACAACTCATGATGTGGAATTGTCAAATTTCTAACTACACAAAAAATAGTAACAAAAAACAAGAATTACAATAAGTTGTTAAGCATAATAACCAAATTAATAATTAAAACTATAATTAGGCAAGTGAGTCAACCTTGTATATACTTTTCTCCACTTACAAGTTTTTTATGAAGACTAGTTTCTGGGGACGTCTCCCCTATCGTCAGTTCTGTGGTTGAATGATGATGCATCCAGTGTCTGCATCTGGCTTGGTGTTGTGCTGCCATCTAATGTCCTGGTAAGTTTGATGACGTCATCTACGGCGGGAATTTCAAAATTCATCAAGAGGTCCTGTTTTTTCGTAATAAATATGTTTTCCCAAATCTGTAGTTCCAGAGGTTTCTTTGCCTGTTTGATCAGTTCTATTTCTTGTTTTATGTTGTGATTCTCAGACCAAAAGTGATGTGCTAGCTACGGCCGACTTGTCCATTTGTTTGAATTTAATATTTCTGAAGTGTTCTTTCATTCTTGTTCCTAGATTCCTTTTGGTCTTACCAATGTATATCTTGTCACAATCCTGGCAACTCATTTGGTAAATGCCTGATAATTGAGTTTTCGGTGTGCTATTTTTTAGAGGGTGGTTTAGTAAGTTGCGGATGTTGTGTTTGTTTTGAGGGGCTAATTTTATGTTGAAGCTCTTAAATATCTTTTCAAATTTTTTGAAGTATTTTGGATGAAATGTAAATTTTCCATATCTGGTGTTTGGGTTTTCTAGTTTTTTTAACGTAGTAATGTCCCTTAAGTTTTTGTTTCTTTTGTGTCTGTAGATCAGTTTTTTGATGAAATTTGTGTTATAGTTGTTCAGTTCGGCAACCTGGTGTATGTGTTCATGTGTATGTATGTGTTCCTGTTCATATTCTGTTTTTGTTAGCGGAATGTTGATTAATCTGTGAACTAAACTATGGAATACTGCATATTGATGTTGTACTGGGTTGAATGGGTTGCATTTAATGTAATTGTCAACATGTGTTGCTTTTCGGTATATTCCAAATTGTAATCCTGTTGGTGTTCTAATGATTTTCAAATCTAGAAAAGGTAGCCATTCATCCTGCTCTACTTCAATGGTGAAAACTATGGATTTTTCTTGTAGGTTTAGCAAATTTATAGCATCAGGAATTTACCAAATGAGTTGCCAGGATTGTGACAAGATATACATTGGTAAGACCAAAAGGAATCTAGGAACAAGAATGAAAGAAAACTTCAGAAATATTAAATTCAAACAAATGGACAAGTCGGCTGTAGCACATCACTTTTGGTCTGAGAATCACAACATAAAACAAGAAATAGAACTGATTAAACAGGCAAAGAAACCTCTGGAACTACAGATTTGGGAAAACATATTTATTACAAAAAAACAGGACCTCTTGATGAATTTTGAAATTCCCGCGGTAGATTACGTCATCAAACTTACCAGGACGTTAGATGGCAGCACAACACCAAGCCAGATGCAGACACCGGATGCATCATCAGTAAACCACAGAACTGACGATAGGGGAGAAGTCCCCAGAAACTAGTCTTCATAAAAAACTTGTAAGTGGAGAAAAGTATATACAAGGTTGACTCACTTGCCTAATTTTAATAACAATGGCACTCCACTTTCTGAAATACTTCTTTTTATTCTATATAATAATTAAAATTTACATTCCTTTTATTCCTATCCTTTGTCATTTAAATACACTTCTACTGAGTAGTAACACTTTTGTAACAAATACTTCTTTGATGTGTTTTTAAACTTTGTGAAGGACTCAATGTTTTTTATTTCAGTTGGCAGTTTATTGTAGATATGAATTCCGTTGAATTTAAAACTGTGCTCATACATTTTCTTTTTATGATAGGTGACATGTAAGTTTGAACTATTTCTCGTGTTATGGTTATGAATATCATTACTTTTTTGAAATTTATCTAACCTGTACTATTATTTCTAAAAGGTAAATGCTTGGTAATGACAATATGCCTAATTTTTTGAACCATTGCTTACAACTATCTGTTCTCTTTAAATTCATCATAATTCTAATTACCCTTTTTTGGATTCTAAATACTTTGATAATGCTACTACTTTGTTTCCTTAAACTGAATTTAAGATACCCTGGACACTCGTGCTGATGCCCAGTGGTTCTTGATATTTGACCTGAAATTGGAATACTGGCCAGTGACCTTAAGTATCCGAGACAAGGAGAAAACTGCATTCTCGCATACAACTCTCCACCTGCACTCAGCCGATATGGTTGAGCTGAACATTGAGGTTCTAGAAGAGTCATTCCTTTCATGGAAGTGTTGAAAACAGTGTTTTTTTAATAAATTAAATTAAAAGGGAGTCAATTAATGACACTAAACAACACTTTTAAATTTCCTGAAACATTAAATTTATTGGGAGTCGATTAATGACACTAAACAACACTTACTTTTAAATTTTCCCACAACTAGTTTCAGAGGCCTTCCCTCTATCTTTAGCCGGACATCGACTGGTTCTCATTGGTGTAGCTGGCAATATTTTGTCATCGGTCTCCTCTGGTGGCGGTTCGAGGAACTTGCTGAACAAATCTTTCTAGGGGATGTCGAAATTGAATACTTTGTTCCTATTTTTTGAAATGAAGATTTGTTCCGATGTGGATAGTTCTTATTTTCCTGATGTATGTTTTAGTACTTTTGGTTCTGGATTTATGTTATGGTTTTTTTTCCCAAAAATGTGTGGCAACTGCTGATTTTTGTAATTGTTTATATTTTATGTTTCTAAAGTGTTCCTTTGCTCTTGTTTCTAAATTTCTTTTGGTTTTTCCAATATAAATTTGACTACAGTCACAACAGTCAATTTGATTTATACCAGACTTTTTTGTTAGATGGAATGGCATCTTTGATGTTTGAGCAAATTAGGCTTTTTAAAGAGTAATGGTTGACTGGTGCTAGTTGAATGTTTTGTTTTTCAAAGACTTTTTTGAATTTATCATAGGCCCATGGATGGTACGTGAAGTTTTTGAAAATCATATTAGTTTCTGTAGCTGAGAGGGTTGTGGTTTCCTTTAGTAGCTTCTTCTTTTTTGCTAAGTTCACTTTTTTTGTCCACTAATGATTTGGGAAAGTTATTTTTTTGTGCTATTTCAATTATTTTGTTGTATTCTGTTTTGTATTCTTCTGCTGTGAGAGGGATGTTGACCAGTATGTGTGCTAAACTATTGAAGATTGCCTGTTTGTGGGATCTTGGGTTGTAGCCATTAGCTTTTATGTAGTTGTCTGTCTGTGTTGGTTTTCTGTAGAAGCCAAAGTTTAGTCTGTTTTTATTCCTCATTATTTTTAGATCCAAAAATGATAAATACTCGTCTTTTTCTATTTCTACTGTGAAGTTGATACTTTTTTCTTGGATATTTAAAAATTTTAGTGCACCACTGATGTGTTTTTTGGTACTATTGCAAAGATGTCATCTACATATTACTGCCAGAGTTTAAACATCCAAGGGAAATCTCAGAAACTATTTGTAGTTGGTTTATTAATACTCGTCACTTACTTGTTTATATTTATGAGAGACTAGTTTCAAAGGCATTCGCCTCCATTTTCAATCTCTTTCTAACTGGCATCTGTTGTTGTCTGCTCTCTCTCTGGTGGTGGAACTATGAACTTCTTTGTCAAATTATCTACTGGTGGGATTTTAAAGTTCATTATGCGATCCTTATTTTTCCATATGAATATGTTCTCCCATGTTGTCAATTCATTTTGGTTTATCACTCCTATTAATAATTGGCTGGGCAGTAAGAAGCTTCTGGAGCGAAAATTCTCAAATTACATTCTGGAATGATCTCCAACAGTATCTGTGCAATAACAACACAGCTTGCTTTGGACCATCTTCATGACGTCAGCTAGTGGTCGCCCTTCTAAAAGCCTCATGCCTCCTACTCCTACCACAGTATACAACAAAGATGGAACAACTCTCCTACTCCCATTCAATTCCATGGCAGGCAGGAATGCCATCAATGTGACAGTATACAGTGACTTACAGTATTCAACCCCCGTGCTACAGTAGACAAATTTCCAGGGAAAAGAAGACGGTGATAGTAATTCAAACATGTTACAACTGCCATCTCTATTACAAAAAGGAGAGGAATAATAATAGAATATTGAAATTCTGGTATAAGTGTATTAAAGGGCAGAAAAGGGAATTATTGAATCTGTGCATGAAGTAACAGAAAAGCATTAAAATACAAACAGTTGCCGGTCGGAATTGGAAAGAATGATATTAAAGATAGGCATGGGAGATTGATGGAGAGTAGAGGAGATAATTTATATCGGTTTTTGAAAGGAAGTGAGAACTAGGCAAGAGATATGGGAAAGTATAGAAGAAAAGAAATCTTTTAAATTTTATAAGCAATTAAAGACAGAATGGGGTAGAGAAAAATATATAGATCAATGTGACAAAACTGTAAGAGAAGGCATAGCATGGACGAGAGTAGGAATAATGTATCTAAAATGGTTGAGAAGTAATGAGGTAGGAATATGTGAATTTTGTGGAGATGAAGAGAACAGTGTTCACTATCTGATAAAATATAAGGAGTTAACAAATTACAGGAGAGCAAAGAGATATTGGCGTTACGCATGCTAACGGGGATGGGAGAAAAGAAAAATATATGTATATACTCTGTTTCATATAACCTTGCCCCGCTGACATGTATCACTCCGCGTCCAACTACCTTCCCCCTCGTCCTAATTGGCTAATGCTTTCACGCCATAGACCATAAGTGGTGCCTTTCCGTCACATTTAAACCTGCAGTAAATGTCATAATAATTGCCGGGAAGATAAATAAAATCATACAAATAAGGATATGAAGGCATGCAAAAATACAAGTTTATAATGAAATGAGCAAGTTGGAACTTAATGACGGAGCAATGTAACTGAAACAAGTTTATAATGAAAGGTTTTCGGCCTTTATCACTGGGATTTTTTAAACCAGCACACATAACTTTAAAAAATGCTTGTCTTTCAGTCTTAAAAGCCGTGTCACGCCATACCTTACTTTTCATGTGTTCTTCATTATCCCAAATCTCGTCAAGGTAGTATATTTTGCGACTTGTATCTTGGTACAGTCTGACTGTCCTTAAATAACGTCTTCGCCACACAGCAATATCGGCTCTGTTTTTAGCACATTTTTCTTGCCTCCTTTTTCATTCACAAACCCCAGCTGTATAAGCAATCTGCTGAAATTTGGTGAATCTGCATCCTCATTTACAGCAGATGAAATGTTATTTATGTTAGGGAGTTCGTTTCTAAAGAAAAAACTATACACATGACGACACACAGCACTTTTCACGTATTTTCTCCGAGCACGCACTTTTGTTTATTCCTGCTTTTGCCTGGAGCGGTAAGTTTTCTTGTTTTCTCAATTTCACATCGTGATGTTCCTACGGATCTAACACTCACACCTGTAACTTCAGAGCACAGCTGTTCGACTTCTCTCACTGACAAAGACGGATTCTTCTCTATGAGTGCATTAAACACATGCAACACAATTCTTTTTTCGCCTGTTTGTAAGGATTTACCCTTGCGATGCTTCAGCGAAAAACTGGCTGTAGACTCTGCCATTATTCATAGAAGTACACGTGCAATAAATGATCAATAAAATAATTTAGCTTTCGCACTAGGCACAACAACCTTCAAATGGCGATATATGACTAATCCAGTTCAAAACAAGGTCAGTGATAAAAGTCATATAAACAAATATGTACTGCTGAAGCACGTGCTATCTTGTCATGTGTTTGAGAGCAAAGGAACCTCCTCTATACTTCGTTTAAGAATTAACATGCATTTCAGATAAATCAACTGTGTTGCATAATATATTTAATTAAAACAGTTACGAAAATATAAATTTGACAATTCTCTTCCAACACATATAGTTATATACAGATATGTCACCATGTTAAATAACGAACTAATTTTTACCGCACAACAGCAGCCAATGAGAGGTGATTAGGTCACGTGATCAGTAAGAGATACTGGGCAAGCTTACGTGAAACAAGGATTTCTTATATATGATAAGAGAAAAGTGGATTAGGGTAAAAGAAGTGAAGGTCAAGAAGAAATGACATCAAGCTGCTCAGGAAAACCAAGGCTTAGGGTCAGGGGACCTGAGTCAGCTAGTAAATCTTAGGTCAGCGATTTCATGTATTTGTACAGGAGGTATAATACAGCCATCTCTATTATTGTTATGAAATTAACAGAAAGCAGTAACAAGAGCTCCAATTTCAGCATTTTAATTTTATGTACTTATGATTATTAAAACTAATTTAAATAAAAATAAATTCAATAACAGAAACTATACAATGAATAATAATTACTATAAGAACATGGTTCAGATCTAACTGGAAACTATTCAGTCACTGACCACAACAATATATGATGATAATGCATATTACACAACACTGACATTGGGTCACAACTTCAAACACTACAGATGTTAAGGAAGTAAACATTTAAATTGATTCTATAATTACAGGGAGCTACAGGAGCGATGGCAATATTACTTAAGGATGCCATCCAGCCTACCCTGATGCAGAGTCTTGAAGGAACTCCTGTGTTTGTACATGCAGGACCTTTTGCCAACATTGCGCATGGTTGTTCTTCCATTATAGCTGATGACATTGCTCTTAAACTTGTTGGTCCTGAGGGATATGTTGTAACTGAAGCTGGATTTGGTTCTGATATAGGTATGTACTTCTGTTTTTTTATCATTTTACCATTTCATTACTTACATTTCACTAAAAAGTACAGGTTAAAGATTTCACAGCAAAACACACACTTTGAGGCTTTCTGAATTCATAACAAGCATTTTTGAAAATCTCCATATTTACGAGGGCTGTTCAATACAGAATGATCACTTTATTAATTTATTAATTTCACTTAAATTTATTTTGAGATAACTTACAATTTTATGGCAACTTACGAGGGCTATCCAGAAAGTAGATTACGTTTTCGTCTGTTTCCGCTAGGGGCGGGGCTAGCACGGCCATCTTGGGGTCAGAGCGTTGCGCAGCTCAGTCGGCATCTAGCCGTGCTAGTGAGAGGTTCGTGCTGTGCTCCGTTCAGATACTGTGACGGTTTGAAATGTCTGTGTTAATTGAAAATCCCGCGAGCTGCGAGGTGCGTGCAGTAATAAGGTTTCTGACTGCAAAAAACTGTAAACCGATAGAAATCTATCGGCAGCTTTGTGAAGTGTATGGGGACAACATTATCACTGAAGGTGGAGTGCGTCAGTGGGTCATCAGATTTAAAAATGGCCAAACCAATGTTCACGACGAAGATCGAAGTGGGAGACCCAGCATAGTGACTGCCGAACTTGTCGAAAAAGTCGATGCTAAAGTCCGTGAAAATCGAAGGTTCACAATAACGGAACTTTCTTTGAGTTTTCCACAAATTTCGCGAAGTTTGTTGCACGAAATCATCAGCGAAAAGCTTGGTTACCACAAGTTTTGTGCAAGATGGATTCCAAAAATCTTGACAGAGGACCACAAAAATCAGCGAATGGCTGCAGCGTTGAACTTTTTGGACGTTTACCATAAGGATGGTGACTCTTTACTCGATCGCATCGTTACTGGTGACGAAACATGGGTGAAACACGTGAACTGTGAAACGAAATTGCAATCAATGCAGTGGGGGCACACAAGTTCTCCCCAAAAACCCAAGAAATGCATGCAAACAATGTCGGCAAGGAAGATGATGGCGACTGTTTTTTGGGACAGAAAAGGTGTGATTTTGGTGGACTTCCTGGAAAGAGGCACTACAATAAACTCTCAAAGGTATTGCCAAACTCTCCAAAAACTCAGAAGAGCCATTCAAAACAAGCGCAGAGGAATGTTGAGCTCTAAGATCTTGTTGATTCACGACAACGCCCGGCCCCACACGGCAAATGTCACTCGTGAAGTTCTTGAATCTTTTAAGTGGGAGTTGTTTCCTCATCCGCCGTACAGTCCCGACCTGGCACCGAGCGACTTCCACCTATTCCCAGCAATGAAGAAGTGGCTGGCTATGCAGCGTTTTGATGACGACGCACAGCTGCAAGAAGAGGTAACGAAGTGGTTGAAGGCGCAGGCGGCCGAATTTTTCGACGAAGGAATTTCCAAGCTCGTACATCGCTACGATAAATGCCTTAATTTGAATGGTGACTATGTCGAAAAGTAGTATTTGAGTGTGGCTTTCATCTGTATATAATAAAATTTGTTTCCTATACTTTGTTTACTTTTTATTCCAAAACGTAATCTACTTTCTGGATAGCCCTCGTATAAGTACTTTTAAGTCCTGGGTTCATGGTTTACCAACCAAGCGGGATGGTTCAGGTGGTTTCGTCTGTGGCCCACATTCGGGAGATCCAGGATTATTCCCGTGGTTGACCTCCCTCACCCATGGGTTTTTTGGAGGGTTTACCTGGGTTGCCAGTCAAATGCTGGATAGGTTAATTACATCCCCCATTCCTGTCCATCCATTTCATATTGTGACTTTGTGGGTTCATAGAATTAAAAGTCCGAGTTGCAGATATTCCATAGAAATACACCGTTCAATTCTCACGTAACACCATTACATCACATACACAACAACAATCTACCAAGGTCGTTGACAATAACAGACAGAGTTCTGATTACATCTGTTTACACCACTCCTGTTACGTCTCTCTGTATACGACTCCACTGTGTTTTTGACTCACTTGGCGAGTCGTTGCTTCGTTAAATACCTCCACTGATAAATTCAAGAGATTTCTGGAACAAATAAGAAATGGACTATTATTAAATTTTAGATGAGTCGTATTTTTCACACATCTGCTTCACTTTCGTACCTATTTTGAGGACATGTTTCGCAAATCTTCGTTTGCATCTACGGCTCTTGTGCGACTAAAGCTAGATCCAGCGGTGTGGGTAATTCTGGGGTTGTTGCTGCCATCTGTTGATTTAGTGTTGAACTGAAATGTGGGATTCTCTTCTAGCGGGATTTCAAAGTTCATTAGTTGGTTTTTATGTTTTTCTATGTATACCCTCTCCCATATGACGAGTTCACTATGTTTTTGTACGTATTTTAGTAATTCGGTGCTATCTTCAATTTCATGATTTTCAGACCAGAAATGAGCTGCTATTGCAGACTTATCAATATTTTTGTATCTTAAGTGCCTGAAGTGTTCTTTCTTTCTAGTGCCTATGTTTCTTTTTGTCCTCCCTATGTAAATTTTTTCAGACTTTACACTTAATTTTGTAAATGCCTGACTTTTCCTCTGGTTTTATCTTATCAGTATTATTACTGTTAAGTAGATTTTTAATGTTGTAATTATTTTTGGTGCCAATGTTATATTGTATTTCTTGAATATTTTTTGGAACTTTTTTGTGGCCCAGGGGTGGTAAGTAAATTTAGCAAATCTAATTTCTTGTTTTATTGCTGTGAGAGCTGTGATCTGTTTTAATCTCTTTTGAAGTGGCCAAAATAGGTACGAAAGTGAAGCAGATGTGTAAAAAATATGACTCATCTAAAATTTAATAATTTTTCACTTCACTGTGGTGTTCCAATACAGTTAAGTCTCAATATAAGAAATGGACTGTTCTATCACCTTCCAGAAGCTTAACTTAATCTGTGCCGGCAAGTCCTTTATCTCTGGCGCTATGTTTATCTCCTTATGCAAGCTCTTTATCTTCATGAAACACTATCCGTCTTTGATGGATAGAGTCAACATGAAAAATGCAATGCCATGGCCGGGATTTGAACCACGGATCTCCTGGTTTCCATCCAGTTGCTCTAATCCATTGAGCTACCATATGGCTAGTGTGAAGAAATAATGAATTTCCATCAATTAACTATCCGTCTGTTATTTATTTGCACCGAACCATTTATGCCTGTCGCCGCGACAATATCATCTCATCTAGTGGTCTCTTTCAGCACAGAAGTGTCGGCGGGTGTCAGAGGCTTACATGACAGGATGATATAAACATAACCCAGGGTGTTACAGCCCATATAGACTTGCCAACCAGACTGCCAGCAAGGTAGAGGTGGGTGATTATCCAACCGATATGAGGAGGAGATATGGTCAGCATTGCAGCATTCCCAGCCGGAATGTTGGCTGCTATGACCAGGGCTGCTTATGTATTATAAGCTCCTCAATTTCCTCACGAAGCTGAGTGGGCACCAATCCTATACCCGGCACTTAGTTTTTTAGTTTTTATTTATTTGTACTTCCATATCCTACATTCTCAATTACAAGTTTTACAATTCTAATCTAGGTACAAATTTGTCAGCTGCTGATAGTGCTGTTGGCTCCCTATCCAAGCACTTATACGACCTTGACCTAATGTTCTGATTGTGTCTTCCATTTCTCTACCTCTTATTTCCTTGCCCTTCTCAACCATTTCTCTTTGATTTTGTCAGCAAATTTCCCCACCTCCCTTAATCTTTTCTCTCTTTTCAATGTAAGTATTTTTATTGTTACTATGTAAGCCCCTTTATTATCGCAGTTCTTATCCCATATTAATTTCCTCCAGTTTTCAATTTCTTTACAGTCTACTACATAATGTTACCCAATCGGCAAACTTGCGGTTGGTTACCTGAGGGGAAGGCCGGTGGAGGGGGGTGTGTGGCATTGGTACCGTCTGCGGAGGCGTGACAGAGTGGAGGGAGGGGATACAACAGGAGTGGCTGAATCTTCATTTGTTTCAACTCTGCGGCCGTTTCTGTTTTTGCAGCGAGGTTTTCATTTGCCGTCTTCATTTCTTCAACTCGGCGGTAAGGTTGTCGTTGGCCGCCTTCATTTCTTCCATTTTGTGTAAAATCTTTTCCAGTGCCGATTCCACGGCCGTTGTCCCACTTCTGATGCCATTTGTGACTTTGTGGGTTCGTGAAATGAAAAGTCCAATTGCACCACTCAAAAATGTTCTTTATTTCCACCGAATTACAATCGGAACACTTGCCGATTACACAGAATTACGTAATGCACACAATTACAATTCACCAGTTCATCTATCACAGGTCCACTGCACGCAGTTACGTAATATCCTCCGATGCACGTACACAGTCCGTTCTCTCACTGGGCGCTCCTCACGCTGCTCGCCAAGACTGAACTCACGGTCGCATCGTCCCTCTATTTATAGGTGGCTAAATGCTTCTAGAGAATTCTTTACCATGGAGGGGAAAAATATTCTGGAGGTTTCACATTCTTTCAGGCGGCAGGAGGAGGGGGAAATGAAGATTCAGCCACCCCTGTGGTTTCTCCTCCCTCCACTCTGTCACGCCTCTGCAGGCGGTACCGATGCCACACGCCCCCCTCCACCGGCCTTCCCCTCGCGTAACCGACCGCAAGTTTGCCGATTTGTTCTAAAGTTATTTTCTTTCCACATAGAATGCACTCCTTTGGTGAACCCCCTCTCAATATGGCTCCTGTCCTTAACCAAGCCAAACCCTCCCCCTCATATATATCACATATGTCTATATATGTTTACCTTCCCCATTCTGTCTTTATCTTCAGGTATACATTTAGTGATTTCTTACTTATCAGATTTCCCCACGTCGCTTGTCTGTCAATGTCCTCTATACTATTCTTAATAATTGTCCAAAAACCTTTTACATTTCTTTCACACTCTTGCCAGATATCCCCCATCCCTATTTAAGCCAGCGTTCTCTCTAGCTCTGCCCACCAGCTGTTCTTACATGTTAAAATCTGCACCCCATGGGTGGGATCGATCCCAGGAGTCAAGGCATGCTGTCTTAGCCCACTACGCCACGGCGCAAGACTGACAGGATGATATGGTCTTGGTAAAATTTCCTCTTCTGGTAGTACAGTCTGCTGTCTCCGAACCCAAATTAGTAGGGCCATTTCCGGACCACTTTGGGATAGGATGCTTGCTGTGCTGGCCTGCGGGGCAGTTTCCAACTGATAAAAATGTAGGAACTCTGCCCTCTGCACTGTCGTGGCTCCTTGGGATGGTAGTCCTCTGCCTCCTCTTCCCTCATCCTTCTTCCGGAGATGCCTCACTTGGGGGCATAGGTACAATAGACCAAGTTTGGACCTCCGTACCATAGCTAGCGTAGTCCAGTTCAGTCCATGGTTTACCTTCATTAGGTTAATCAGTCAAGAAATGTAAAACATAAAACTCACTCCATCTTCAATACATCTGAATGAAATTAAGATCACTGCATTAGTAGTAGTGTATCCCAGTTTAATCCAGCTATGCCAATAATTGCCAACATTTTAGAATGACATAACAAACTTCTAGAACAAGAAAAGATATCCATTATGTTTAATTGTATGAGTATTTCATTTAAGATCAACTTGTTTCCTATCAAAATGCTTCTTTGAGCTTAAATATTTTTTTTTCTCTCTTAAAGGTTTGGAGAAGTTTATAAACATCAAGTGCCGATATTCTGGTTTGACCCCAAATGCTGTGGTTTTGGTCACTTCAGTAAGGGCACTGAAAATGCATGGTGGAGGTCCTGCGGTTACCCCTGGCACTCCTCTTGAAACGGAATACACACAGGTTAGAAAACAACCAACATGACTGTGTACCTTCTAGTTCTATGTGCTGTATGTTTACAGAAGTTCTGGAAATAAGTAATGAGAATTTTAATACAATACAGTGCCACTTGTAAATGTTCTTGCAGGAAAACCTTGAACTGCTGCAGAAAGGAGTACCCAATCTTCAGAAGCACATCAATAATGGAAGAAAATTTGGTCTTCCAGTTGTAGTTGTCATCAATGCATTTAAGTAAGTAATTAACTGTAATTACATGATATTTAGAGGAATTTAGTAACAGACATCCAAATTGAATAAAAAAAACTATCTGTAGTGTTAAATTTATATTGAAATTAATCCATTCAAAATTAATCCTCTATATGGATGTTTTTAATTAATTAGAGTCAACTGAATTTTTAATTAATTCTGAATTTGATTAACTCTCAATGGATTAATTCCTCAATATAATTTTAGTTAATTGATGGAAATTAATTTCTTCATACTAGCTGTATATAGGTTAAGGTTTTTGATACATAGAATCAACATGAAAAATTCAATGCCGCAGCCGGGATTTGAACCACGGATCTCCTGATTTCTGTCCAGTTGCTCTAACCTATTTAGCTACCATGGTCAACTTGCCGTCACAACATTAAATTCTCCATTTGACTCGTATATTTCCCTGGTAGACCACTAGGAGACAGGACAGAAACCAGGAAATTCATGGTTCAAATCCCGGCCGTGGCATTGAATTTTTCATGTTGAATATCTATCAGTTCTTAGCCTATATACGGCTAGTGTAAAGAAATGTTAATTTCCATCAAATTAACTAAAATCTATTGAGGAATTAATCCATTCAGAATTAATCAAATTCAGAATTAATTAAAAATTCAGTTGACTCTAATTAATTAAAACATCCATATATTTGTAGTGTGTTTTTCACACATCACTTGCATTTTAATTTCTTAAGGGCTGTTTCCATTTTTAACCTCAGAGGTCTGACTGTCATCTGCTGCTGTTACCTGTGGTCTTCTCTCCGGTGGTGGAACTATGAACTTTTTTGTCAGATTATTGACTGGTGGTTAAATTAAAAAGCAAAAGATGAAATTGCACCAGTGAATAGACCTGGAATGTACCAAATAAGTCTTAAGGACTGTGAAAAATTCTACATAGGACAAACTGAAGGAAACCTAAACATCTGACTCAAAAATTTTTTTTTAGGAAACATCAAATTGAAAGAGGAAGACAAGTCAGCAGGAGCGTTTCACTTTTGGAATGAAAACCATAACCTTGACCCAAATCCAAAATTAGTAAAAGATGTGATAAACCAGAACAAACAGACAGTGTGTGAGACTATCTTAATATTTGCATGGAAATGTAAAGACACTTTGAAATCCCACCAATTGATCATTTGATAAAGAAGTTCATAGTTCCACCACCAGAGAGAAGAGAGCAGTCAATAACATATGACAATTGGGCATTCAAGGTTTGGAGACAGTCCCTTGAAAAATAAAAATGTAAGTGATGGAGTGTTAAAAACAAACTTCACAGTTTGTTCAGTGAATTTGGATGTCAATGTTACTAAATTCCTCCAAATAAGCATAACCACAATTGTCGAGAGCAATAATATTCTAACTTGTTAATTATAAAATATCAGCTGACTGATTTCTTATGTAAGCTGGACACAATTTTATACAATTATTTAATATATCCTACTAACAGAATTGATGAAAGAAATGAAGCAAAACATATTACTTGAGGGATATTAAAATATTGTTATCACCTATGAATAGTACCATTATAAGCACATCCTATTCTCTTTTGTTTTGCTGTATCTTAATTGATAAATCATAACCTCTACATATTATATTGTTTGAAATGAAATATCTTCAGTATTTATAATATTTTACATGCATATTCTGTGGAATACAACTATTTTCTGCAACATGGTATTATAAATTAAATGTCAAAACTTTCTTGTGAGCAAGAAGCTCCCAGTGTGTTTGTATTGAGGTACAACGGTTCAGTAAATTCTTTTTAATGTGTTAGAAATGTATAAAAGCAAATTAGAAAATGTGATGATATATTCATTTTTTCAGTACAGACACTCCTGCAGAACTGAAGCTTCTCCAGCAAGTCAGTGAAACCAGTGGAGCATTTAAAGCAGTTATATGCAACCATTGGTCGAAAGGAGGAGCAGGGGCTGTAGACTTGGCTGATGCAGTTATTGAGGCTTGCAATCAACCTTCAGAGTTCAGGTTTGGCAATCATTCTATAAATGCTAAAATATCACAGATTTACAATGAGTTATTGTTAGAGACAGGCAAAACATACATTTAATTTTATTAGAATAAGTGATGTATAAAGGTTACTAGCGAACTCAAACTTCGTCCAGTCGCACCACGGGCGAGAGTTTAGACCACTCGACTCTCACCAAGGCGGCATGGGTTCGATTCCAGGTGACCGCAAAGTGAGATTTGTGGTGGACAGCATAGTACTGGGGCAGGTTTTCTCCAAGATCTCTGGTTTCCTCCACCATCTCATTCCACTGATGCTCCATCTTTATCTCATGTATCATCAGTGCCACCATCTGTGGTGTCACATGCAGTTCATGCACACATCCTTCTTGCATTACAAGACTGCTCACTCTACAAGCAGATATAGTCCTTTCTTGGAAGTGTTGAAAACAGTGTTGTTATAATAAATTAAATTTAAAAGGAGTTGATTAAGATATAGTCCTGATTCTCCTTTTCGGTCAGACGTTCCAATTTTTCCTAGAGCTGGCTCACACCGCGTTGACTGTTAGTCTAAAATAGAGAAAGTATGCAATTTACACACTTTTCCTAATAACTTGAAAGTCTGTTAAAAGTAATTTAACCAGAAGATATTTGGTGCTGTTTATTGAAATTCTAATGATATTGTCGTGACAACGGGCGCAAATAGACAACAGACAGATAGTGTTTCACAGAGATAAAGAGCTTGCATAAGCAGATAAATATAGCGCCGGAGAAAAAGGTCTGCTGAAACAAACAAACTGAGATAAATGGAAATTTCTGGTGACATGTTGATTGTTCTGGAACGGTCTCGAATTTATCAATGAGGTATTTAAGGGGGCGACGACTCGCCAAGAATCAATTGTGAACAGATGATGTAACAGGAGTGTTGTAAACAGATGTAATCACAACACTGTTATTGTCATTGACCTTGGGAGATTGCAACCGTGTAATCTCTGTTTCATATAACCTTGCCCCGCTGAAATGTATCACTCCGCGTTCAACAACCCTCCCCCTCGCCCTAATTGGCTAATGCTTTCGCGTCATAGGCCATAGGCGGTGCCTTCCCGTCTCATTTAAACCTGCAGTAAATGTCGTAATAATTGCTGGGAAGATAAATAAAATCATACAAAAATCATACAAATAAGGATATGAAGGCATGCAAAAATACAAGTTTATAATGAACTGAGCAAATTGAAACAGAATGACTGAGCAATGAAACCGAAAGAGTTTATAATGAAAGGCCTTTGGCCTTTTCCACTGGAATTTTTTAAACCAGCACACATACCTTTCAAAAATGCTTGTCTTTCAGTCTTAAAAGTCATGTCACACCATACTTTACTTTTCGTGTGTTCTTCGTGTATATTTAGCGATTTGTATCTCGGTGCAGTGTGGTTGTCCTTAAATAGCGTCTTCGCCACACAGCAATATCGCCTCTGTCTTTTAGCACATTTTTCTTGCCTCTTTTTTCATTCACAAATCCCAGCTGTATAAGCAATCTGCTGAAATTTGGTAAATCTGCATCCTCATTTACAGCAGACGAAATGTTACTTATGTCAGGCAGTTCGTTTCTAAAGAAAAACTACACACATGACGACGCACAACACTTTTCACGTATTTTCTCCAAGCACACACTTTTGTTTATTCCTGCTTTTACCTGGAGTGGTAAGTTTTCCTGTTTCCTCAATTTCATGTCGCGATGTTCCTACGGATCTAACACTCACACCTGTAACTTCAGAGCACAGTTGTTCAACTTCTCTCACTGACAAAGACGGATTCTTCTCTGTGAGTACATTAAACACATGCAACACAATTCTTTTTTCGCCTGTTTGTAAATAATTATCCTTGCGATACTTAAACGAAAAACTGGCGGTAGACTGTGCCATTATACATATAATACATGCGCAATAAACGATCAATAAAATAATTTAGCTCCCGCATTCTCGAATGGCGATATATGACTAATCCAGTTCAAAACAAGGTCAGTGATAAAAGTCATATAAACAAATGTCACCACTACTGCTAAATCACGTTCTATCGTGCCATGTGCTTGAGAGCAAAGGAACCTCCTCTTTACTTCGTTTAAGAATTAACATGCATTTCAGATAATTCAACTCTGTTGTATAATATATTTAATTAAAACAGTTACGAAAATATAAATTTGACAATTCTCTTCCAACATATAATGATATATCACCATGTTAAATAACGAACTAATTTTTACCACACAACAGTCATTACCACAACAGCAACCAATGAGAGGTGATTAGGTCACGTGACCGTTAAGAGATACTGGGCAGGCTTACGTGAAACAAGGTATAGGTGATGTAATGCGACTACTGTAAGAATAGAATGGAGTGTATTTCTACGGAAATAAAGAAAATTTGAATATCTGCAACTCGGACTTTTAATTCTACGAACCCACAAAGTCACAATATATTGACGTCATTGTATTACAAATTTCCCTCCTATGGTATTCATGTCTATTTTGTTTTCTGTATTAAAATTCCTAATGAGGTGGAATGCAATGTTTTGCATGGAAATAATACAGACCAATGTTTTGTTTATGACCAATTGTTATTCCAAGTGTGTTTCTATGTGCTTCTGTGCGTTCAAGGTCAAAGGTTTCTCTTGTAAGTGAATTCTCTATACTTTTGTATAACTGGTAAACCGTTGGAAAGAGACAAAAGGTTAATACACAAAATGTGATTTTAATAACATATGTCAAACATTTTTGAGCCTTCTGATATATTCATTGTTATTTCTTTGAGTTTTCCAATATTTCATTGTATGTTTTTTTATTTTTTTTTTTCTGGTAATATACAAAGTGCATGGAATTTAAAACCAGTATAGTGTCACGAACCCAATCGCGATAGCGTGGCTTGTGTACACAAAAAGCCTGGAAATAAGGAGTATGCCGGAAGAAATAATGATACCGCGAGATAAAAGACCTGCCGGCACCGATAGGGTTACGCTTCTGGAAGGTGATAGAACATTCGATTCCTGTTTGGTCCAAAAATATCTTGAATTTACGAAATAGGTATTTAAGAATGTGACGGCTCGCAAAGAGTTAGTTGTGAAATGAGAGACAGTCAGCTGTGTTGTTGTAACGAGAGCTAAGGATGTAATCTGCTGTCACTGTTTGTTATTGTGATCGACCTTGGTAGACTGATGGTGTATGTAACGTAATGCTGCTATAATCTATAAGAGTATTTCTACGAAAATAAAGGAGATTTTTAATTTCTGCAACTCGGTCTTTTAATTCTACGAACCCACAAAGTCACAATAGTGATTCACTTTTTTAAAGATTTGACTTCAGCCTCCCATATCTCCTTACATATAAAATGTGTAATGAAACTATTTCTGAAAGTTTTATCTAATTACATGAAGTAATTAGAAAAATAAACTTGTTAGAATAGTTGGTAAAAAGTAATAAATGAAACTTCTAGAGAAATTCATATGCATTATTACACATTACTGTCTGCCTCATGTTCAAGAGGTCCCGAGTTCAAATCTCGGTCAGGTACTCATTTGAGCACCATTTCACCCAATTCATTCACCGTCCGATATAACTTAATGTTGGGGCGGACGTATTTAAAAAAAAAAAAACATTACTGTCAATTCTTATGAACACTTACAATTTTTTTTTGTTGTGTCTGTCTTTAACACAAACTTTAGAAGGTCAGAATATATATTTGCAATGTTAGGACTTCATCTTATCTGATTTGGTGTTTTACAGTTATTTTCTTGATAATCTTTTGAAAATATATAATGTGAACACTAACATTTATAAAGCCAAACATTCAAAGAAAATTAAATGACATTTTTAGTAATCATTATATATGTTTGTCACAGGTTCTTGTATGATTTGGAATTACCTATTGAAGAGAAGATAAAAGTTATATCAAAAGAGATGTATGGAGCTGGTTCGGTGGAGATTGATCCAAAGGTTCAAAAAATTATAGAAGACTATAAGAAACAGGTAATTTCTATTAATTAAGTATATAATTATTAAATTATAGATGAGTCGTATTTATTACATATCAGCTTCACTTTTGTACCTATATTGTGGAAATGTTTCGCGAACTATTGTTTGTATCGTCAGCTCTAATGCAACTGAAGCTAGATCCAGCGGCGTGGGTAATTCTGGGGTTGTTGCTGCCATCTGTTGATTTAGTGATGAACTGAAATGTGGGATTCTCTTCTAGTGGGATTTCAAAGTTCATTAGTTGGTTTTTAAGTTTTTTCTATGTACGGGGGTATCCAGAAAGTAGATTACGTTTTGGAATAAAAAGTAAACAAAGTATAGGAAACAAATTTTATTATATACAGATGAAAGCCACACTCAAATACTACTTTTCGACATAGTCACCATTCAAATTAAGGCATTTATCGTAGCGATGTACGAGCTTGGAAATTCCTTCGTCGAAAAATTCGGCCGCCTGCGCCTTCAACCACTTCGTTACCTCTTCTTGCAGCTGTGCGTCGTCATCAAAACGCTGCATAGCCAGCCACTTCTTCATTGCTGGGAATAGGTGGAAGTCGCTCGGTGCCAGGTCGGGACTGTACGGCGGATGAGGAAACAACTCCCACTTAAAAGATTCAAGAACTTCACGAGTGACATTTGCCGTGTGGGGCCGGGCGTTGTCGTGAATCAACAAGATCTTAGAGCTCAACATTCCTCTGCGCTTGTTTTGAATGGCTCTTCTTAGTTTTTGGAGAGTTTGGCAATACCTTTGAGAGTTTATTGTAGTGCCTCTTTCCAGGAAGTCCACCAAAATCACACCTTTTCTGTCCCAAAAAACAGTCGCCATCATCTTCCTTGCCGACATTGTTTGCATGCATTTCTTGGGTTTTTGGGGAGAACTTGTGTGCCCCCACTGCATTGATTGCAATTTCGTTTCACAGTTCACGTGTTTCACCCATGTTTCGTCACCAGTAACGATGCGATCGACCTTATGGTAAACGTCCAAAAAGTTCAACGCTGCAGCCATTCGCTGATTTTTGTGGTCCTCTGTCAAGATTTTTGGAATCCATCTTGCACAAAACTTGTGGTAACCAAGCTTTTCGCTGATGATTTCGTGCAACAAACTTCGCGAAATTTGTGGAAAACTCAAAGAAAGTTCCGTTATTGTGAACCTTTGATTTTCACGGACTTTAGCATCGACTTTTTCGACAAGTTCGGCAGTCACTATGCTGGGTCTCCCACTTCGATCTTCGTCGTGAACATTGGTTCGGCCATTTTTAAATCTGATGACCCATTGACGCACTCCACCTTCAGTGATAATGTTGTCCCCATACACTTCACAAAGCTGCCGATAGATTTCTATCGGTTTACAGTTTTTTGCAGTCAGAAACCTTATTACTGCACGCACCTCGCAGCTCGTGGGATTTTCAATTAACGCAGACATTTCAAACCGTCACAGTATCTGAACGGAGCACAGCACGAACCTCTCACTAGCACGGCTAGATGCCGACTGAGCTGCGCAACGTCTGACCCCAAGATGGCCGCGCTAGCCCCGCCCCTAGCGGAAACAGACGAAAACGTAATCTACTTTCTGGATAGCCCTCGTATATTCTCTCCCATATGACGAGTTCACTATGTTTTTGTATGTATTTTAGTAATTCGGTGCTATCTTCAATTTCATGATTTTCAGACCAGAAATGAGCTGCTATTGCGGACTTATCAATATTTTTGTATCTTAAGTGCCTGAAGTGTTCTTTCTTTCTAGTGCCTATGTTTCTTTTTGTCCTCCCTATGTAAATTTTTTCACAGTCTTTACACTTAATATTGTAAATGTCTGACTTTTCTTCTGGTTTTATCTTATCAGTATTATTACTGTGAAGTAGGTTTTTAATGTTGTAATTGTTTTTTGGTGCCAATGTTATATTGTATTTCTTGAATACTTTTTGGAACTTTTTTGTGGCCCAGGGGTGGTAAGTAAATTTAGCAAATCTAGTTTCTTGTTTCATTTTTGTGGAACTGGCAACACCAAGACAGTGGGATAACCGTATTGGCTCAACCCATGTTCATTATTATTTTTTAGCTACTCTAGGTGAAAGTGTGGCAATAGTATCTAATTTCTTAACTCCATTAAAAGTATTTTGGTGATGTTGCACATGTGTTTTATAATTTTTCTGCCATTCTCCGGGTAACCCAGACTTTCCTTAACTTGGAAAGTTTAACTGTGTAACCAAGGTTCTACTGTATTTCAATTAACATACAGCAGATGGAAATATAAACTTTGATAAGGAACGCTTGTAGAAGTCACATAAAAATAAATGCTAAACAGTAGCGAAAGTTATATGAAAGTAACACATCAGTTCCAAACATTGCATGTCTCCATCTTAAATTATACGCAGTGATATGTTGATAGTGTATATTTACTTTTCAGGGTTACGGAAATCTGCCTTTGTGTATAGCAAAGACACCCTTCTCCCTAACTGGAGACCCTGGAGTAAAGGGAGCTCCTTTGGCCTTTACTCTACCAATTCATGACCTCAATCTATCAGCGGGAGCTGGTTTTCTAGTGCCAATGGCAGGAGAGGTAATATTTGCACATACATATAACCTAATTTTTAAAACATGATGCCAATAAAATAGTCACAAATGTACAGAACAAGATTACTCTTATGTTTAGCTCCATACTGATGGCAGTTACTGTGTTTGCTTGCACATAAAAAGATATAGATAGTTTTTTTTTTTTTTTTCATATAGTGTGATCTATAAGTCTCTCCAGTGGTAGAATAATGAGTTATGAGAATGAGGTAATAATTAAAATACTTATTCAGTCATACTTAATTGAAACTTAAAACTTCACTCGCTTCACTCCCCAGTCCCATCCTCAGCTGATTAGCAACTGACCACTATTTTGTTAATTGATGGAAATTAATACCTTAGTCTGTAAAGAGCTAGTGTGAAGAAATGATTCCATCAATAAACTTAAATAATAAGAGTTAAATGATGGAGCCTGGGACTCAAGTACCTACTTACGATTTTAAGTCACCACAAACAGTGTATCTCAGATGTGAGAGCCCCTAGTGGTTTACAGGGGAAATATATGATTCATTTGGAGAATTTAATGTCAAGACGACAAATTGGCCATGGTAGCTCAATGGGTAAGAGCAACTGGACACAAACCAGTAGTTCCATGGTTTAAATCCTGGCCCTGGCTTTGAATTTTTCATGTTGACTCTATCAATCAAAAACCTTAGCCTATATATGGCTAGTGTGAAGAAATGATTAATTTCCATCAATTAGCTTAAATAGTAAAGAGTTTAATGCTGAAGTCTGGGACTTAAGTACTTACAATAGTAAGTTACCACAAACGGTGTATCTCGGATGCGAGAGCCCCTAGTGGTTTACCAGGGAAATATATGAGTCAGATGGAGAATTTAATATCATGACGACAAATTGGTCATGGTAGCTCAATGGGTAAGAGCAACTGGATGCAAACCAGTAATTCTGTGGTTCAAATCCCAGCCATGGTATTGAATTTTTCATGTTGACTCTATCAATGCAACTGACCACTATCTTCACAATTGGTTGTCGTGTGCACCTCTTGTAGTTGGCTCCCTCTCACAGAATAAGTCCATTAGACCATCCACTGACGATACATCAAAATGTAATACATGGAATGCTTTTACAAACAAAATCTTCTCCCATGTTGTAAGTTCAAGTTTGTGTTAATATAAGGTGCATTCAAAGAGAAATGAGTCGGAGACCTAATTACGGAAACCAGTACCTGTATGTTAGAAGTATTGGTCCTGGCTGTTCCGACACTTGTCCCACTGTGATGACACAAGGGAGTGAATGGCTGTCCCGGAGCTGCGTTGTGAGCCAGTTCCGCACGTACAGCTGGACGTTGTCATCCGAGGTGAATCATTTGTCCCTCAGAGCCTTTTTTAGGGTACTGAAAATGGTGTAATCACAGGGAGAGAGGTCTGGACTGTATGGACGGTGGCCGAGAACTTCCCATTTGAATTTGTGCAGGAGTGCCGCGAATGTGTTGGCTGTATGAGGCTGTGCATTGTCGTGGAGCAGAATGACGTCACGAGTGAGATTGCCTGGTCATTTTGATTTGATCGCTTGGTGAAGGCTGGTCACGGATTGCAAGTAACGCTGAGCATTCATTGTTGTCCTGTGCTGCAGGAAGTATATCAGAAGGGGGCCATCTTGGTCAAAGAAGAACATCAGCATAACCTTTCCTGCACTTGTGTAGCCTTGGTTTTTTTGGTGGTGGTGACCCTGGATGCTTCCACTGGAGACTTTGTCGTTTTTATTCTAGTTCGAAGTGATGACACCATAACTCCTCTCCCTAGCATAGCACTGCAGATGACCAAGACAGTGGGCCATTCGACATGCTTCCTGGTGTGGTTGAACACTGTGGGCACCCATTGGGCACACACTTTGTGCAAGAGCAGTTGTTCCTTCATGATGGTGTGAACACTTCCGACACTCAATCTGACCTCGGCAGCTATGGCTTTCTCTGTCACTTGGTGATCCTGGGTAATGAGTGCATCAACCAGCTGTACGATGACATTGCAGTGTGGTACTTTAGACTGTGCATCATCGGCTAGTGACACCCGTCCTCCCCTGAAGCACAAGTGTCACACCTTGACCCTTGCAAGGAACATGCAGTGTTTGCTGTACACTTGTGACATTTGTCGATGAATGTCTGTTCCCCCTACTCCTTCTGCTGTCAGAAAACAAACAACAGCTCTTTGCTCTTCTTTTGACGCCTCCATTTCACTGTTTGCAATGCGACTGGCAGCATTGGACGATTGATGCATGCTGCTGTTAGCTTTGTATAGTCACATGACCTGCACGCATGCCCTCTAGCTACGGACTGTGAACTTCCACATCTGGTAGGAAGAACACTTTGTTACACCTGCCATGATATTACCATCCGGCTCGTTTCTTTTTGAATGCCCCATATAAATTCAGCTAATCAACAAGGTTATATTGTTTGCAAATACTGAATATGAACAATTTCTGTTTCAGATTTCCATGCTTCCTGGATTAGCAACCAGACCAAATATATATGATATGGACATTGATGAAGAGACGGGTGTTATTGAAGGACTCTTTTAAAACATTGTGTAATGCAGTATCATTACAAAATAAACAGAAATTGACAACTTTTCTATTTGACATGTAAAAATAAAGATTACATTTTTTAAACAGAAAAAACATTTTTTTATTTTGTAAAATATGAATAACAGAAAAAATAAAACTAATATTGTATTACAACAAAGGCAAGAGGAGAAAAAGCACAGCCATGACATGGCCCTTAGAGCCATTGTTAACTTTACCCACCAACCTATTGCTATTACCGCACCTAATTTTGCAATCAATTTTGAACTAACTTCCTGATGAGCTAGAAACTTTTAATAGTTAAGAAATGGATGGCAATGTAATATTAACTCACTTTTAAGAAAATTCCCTAACTCCAAACTGCTCTTTACTTGGAAAAATGTTTCGAATTTTTCGTTTTCTCAAAAATGGCTCTAATTATTTTGATCAAAATACCATAACTTGAACTTTGTTTTGCTTTTGCAATTTAATTTTATTACAGTAGTAGCGTTTAACACCCATTCTTACTACATAAAGCACTACAGGCCCTGGACTACTATCACACTGAATGAAGTAATAATTGGAAAAGGAAATTTGGGAAGATAAAGTTGCAGGCCTTTTCCACTTATGAGGAAACCTAGGAAAAAACCTGCCAGGGAGGATAGTCCTAATGGTATTGAAGCACAGATCTTCTATTTACAATTCTGTGCCATTGCAAACTTGGCAACCTATGTTAGTAAACCTTATTACAATCCTCACAGTTTATAGGGCTGCGCCGTGGCTCAGTGGTTAGACCGCTTGGCTCTCACCAAGGTGGCCCGGGTTCAATCCCAGGCGACTGCAAAGTGAGATTTGTGGTGCACAACACGGCGCTGGGACGGGTTTTCTACGGGACCTCCGGTTTCCCCCGCCATCTCATTCCACCGGTGCTCCATCTTCATCTCATGTATCATCAGTGTCACCACCTGCGGTGCCGTATGTAGTAAAAGCGGGCGTTAAACACTACACATTTCTCACAGTTTATGTGGTAATTATGTTTTCAATATAAATTTTGTCTTAGGTTGCTTTTAATAGCAAATCCATTGTAAATTCCTTAAATGTTTTCTGAAATTTCACATCAGCTGATGGATGACTGCTGTATGGAAGGTTTTAATTTCTTTAATTCTATTTAACATATTGGAGACTTCAGTTTCCTGTCTCACTCAAATCTTAATATTTTCTTTCCTGCCAGTGTTTTTTAAATATATTATTAGCAGCAGATTTAACAGTTCAATGATATTCATTACCATTATCAAAGTTTTCAGTTCAATTCTATTTACTACAATTTACAAGAAAACTATCACCATAATCACGCTACTACACTCCTCAAAATTTGATGGTATAGTGCCTGCTGTACGAGGGTGGTCTGAAAAGTTTCTGACCTCAACATGAAGATGGCAGCACTCATAAATAAAAACTAGTGAATTTCATTGTTCATCTTTTGACAGCTATTCACCAAAGTTCCAGCCATTTTGGACGCTCAGTTGTTATGTAACAGTCGTTTGAATGAGTTGATGTGAGTCTTTTTATGAAAATGGACAAAATTGAGTATCAAGCTGTCGTTAAATATTTGGTTTTGAAAGACAATACATCTACGCAAATCAAAGACGAGTTGGATTCTGTATATGGAGACTCTGCACCATCATTTACCACAGTGAAATCTTGGGTAGCTGAATTTAAACATGGCCGTAAGAACTTGGGAGACAATGTACGTTCAGGACTTCAAAAACTGCAACTACCGACGAAAACATCGTCAAAGTTCACCAAATGGTGCTAGATGACCGCCGAATTAAACTGAGAGAGATAGCAGAGGCTATGAACGTGTCAAAAGAACGTGTTTGTCACATATTTAATCAACATTTAGACATGAAAAAGCTGTCCGCGTGTTGGGTGCCGCGTTTGCTCACGTTATACCAAAAACGTGTTCGAATAAACATTTCCAACACTCTGTTAGTGCAGTTTAGGCACAATAAATCCGAGTTTTGGCGCGGATTAATTACTGTAGATAAAACTTGGATACACCATTATACGCCCGAAACAAATATACAGTCCAAACAGTTGACTGCTAAGGGAGAACTGGCTCCAGTAAAAGCAAAAACTGTTTTTTCGAGTGGGAAAGTGATGGCAACTGTTTTTTTTTTTTGGATATTCATGGAGTTATTTTAATCGATTACCTTCAGAAAGGAAAAGCTATTATAGGAGCATACTGCACATCATTACTTGACAAGCTGAAGGCAGAACTTGTGGAAAAACGGCCACATTTGCAGAAAAGGAAAATCCTGTTTCACAAAGACAACGCACCATCT
Organism: Mantis religiosa; assembly: GCA_030765055.1. Taxonomy (NCBI): domain Eukaryota; kingdom Metazoa; phylum Arthropoda; class Insecta; order Mantodea; family Mantidae; genus Mantis; species Mantis religiosa. The sequence goes on along the minus strand of CM060957.1, from coordinate 6,878,723 downwards.
CACACCTCAGCGGTTGCAATGGCAAAATTCCACGAATTATGGTTTGAACTGCTTGACTCACCAGATCTAGCCCCAAGTGATTTCTTTTTGTTTCCTCATCTGAAAATTGCGCTCGGAGGACAGAGATTCTCGTCATATGAAGATTCAATTTCAAATTCAATTTCAATTTCAATTATTTTACAGAGAAAAACGTCGAGTACTATTTGGACGGGTTACAGTGTTGGGAGCATCGCTGGGAGAAGTGTGTAGAGTTACAAGGAGACTATGTTGAAAAACACCGGGTACTATTTGGACGTGTTACAGAGATGGGAACATCGCTGGGAGAAGTGTGTAGAGCTACAAGGAGACTATGTTGAAAAACGCCGAGTACTATTTGGACGAGTTACAGAGATGGGAGCATCGCTGGGAGAAGTGTGTAGAGTTACAAGGAGACTATGTTGAAAAACGCCGAGTACTATTTGGACGTCTTACAGAGATGGGAACATCGCTGGGAGAAGTGTGTAGAGTTACAAGGAGACTATGTTGAAAAACGCCGAGTACTATTTGGACGGGTTACAGAGATGGGAGCATCGCTGGGAGAAGTGTGTAGAGTTACAAGGAGACTATGTTGAAAAATGCCGAGTACTATTTGGACGTCTTACAGAGATGGGAACATCGCTGGGAGAAGTGTGTAGAGTTACAAGGAGACTATGTTGAAAAACGCCGAGTACTATTTGGACGGGTTACAGAGATGGGAGCATCGCTGGGAGAAGTGTGTAGAGTTACAAGGAGACTATGTTGAAAAACGCCGAGTACTATTTGGACATGTTACAGAGATGGGAACATCGCTGGGAGAAGTGTGTAGAGTTATAAGGAGACTATGTTGAAAAACGCCGAGTACTATTTGGACGGGTTACAGAGATGGGAGCATCGCTGGGAGAAGTGTGTACAGTTACAAGGAGACTATGTTGAAAAACGCCGAGTACTATTTGGACGGGTTACAGAGATGAGAACATCGCTGGGAGAAGTGAGTAGAGTTACAAGGAGACTATGTTGAAAAACGCCGAGTACTATTTGGACGGGTTACAGAGATGAGAACATCGCTGGGAGAAGTGTGTAGAGTTACAAGGAGACTATGTTGAAAAACGTCGAGTACTATTTGGACGGGTTACAGAGGTGGGAACATCGCTGGGAGAAGTTTGTAGAGTTACAAGGAGACTATGTTGAAAAACGCCGAGTACTATTTGGACGTGTTACAGAGATGAGAGCATCGCTGGGAGAAGTGTATAGAGTTACAAGGAGACTTTGTTGAAAAACGCCAAGTACTATTTTGACGTGTTACAGAGATGGGAACATCGCTGGGAGAAGTGTGTAGAGTTACAAGGAGACTATGTTGAAAAACGCCGAGTACTATTTGGACGTGTTACAGAGATGAGAGCATCGCTGGGAGAAGTGCGTACAGTTACAAGGAGACTATGTTGAAAAACGCCGAGTACTATTTGGACGGGTTACAGAGATGGTAACATCGCTGGGAGAAGTGTGTAGAGCTACAAGGAGACTATGTTGAAAAATGCTGAGTACTATTTGGACGTGTTACAGAGATGAGAACATCGCTGGGAGAAGTATGTAGAGTTACAAGGAGTTAATATTGAAAAATAAAAAGCTATTCTGAAAAATTGTCTTGTATCTTTATTAAGTCGGAAACTTTTCAGACCACTCTCGTATCAACTCTGGTCGGGTGTGAGGGATATTGCTCCTTATGTATGTTACGTGTAGACCACTGCCCATCAGGGGTGAACAATCCCTCCCATACAATGCTGAGTTATTATGCCTATATGTTTCTATGAATTGAGGACACATTTTCATATACTCCACACTCAATTTTTGGCATACAAGCCCCACTTAGGGCAGAGATGATGACGTCAAACTCTCAAGCAGGTACAGGTATAAGCATTATTAGTAACTTAGGTACAGGACAAGGAAAATATAAAGCTGTACAAATAACTGGAAATGGGAAGATTTGAGGTTATAACATATTTTCAAGCAGTTTTGTTTAGTCCCAGTTTATTTAACATCCAGATGTAAATTTTCTGAAATATGTTTAAAAGGTACACAAGAAAAATAATAAGAAAATCTGCAATAAAATGGACAAACAGGTAAATTACAACTTTGAAAGAATTGTTTCCAAGAATTTAGTGAATTAAACATCTTTATTTGATACCTAAATTTAATCTTTTAAAGTTATTTATTATTATTATTTTTACATTTAAGTACCTCTTGGTCCCCAAAAAAAGTAAGTAAATGATCTTTGGGAAGGCACCTTTTTATGGAAATGTAAATGAACACACACTAGATTGTTACATACATCTCATACTGTGTTTAGTCCAACATGGAGCATGTAGCTATCACATCATATATTTTACACTAATCAAAGGTTATAAATAGACACTAGTTATGCATGTATCTTTATAGAAGACAAAAACAAAATATATAATACTTTATCACTTGGCATATACTCCATTTGATACATTGTAAATTATTTATAATATTAGAGCAAAGAAAGAAGAGACTATTCAGTTAAAAAATGGCAGTGAAGTATATGCTTTTTTTTTCTTTAAAAAAAAGCAGTCATCAATGACAATGGCCTTTCTCTGAAACCTCTTCATAATCAACACAGCAGTTTCATCTTGAATGCTTTCACCTGTCCTCTCCACACATAAACACTTCACACACTTCACCAGTTTATGCCCAAATGTAACTGTAAAAGATACAATAGAAATTAGAAAAAATGTCTTTATGTGGCAAAGCAAATGACACTCAAATAACCAATCATTTACATAGCAATAAAGTATTTATTTATTATATATAGTGCTGAGAGACCCAAAATCATCTGAACTGGCTGCCCAGTATTTTGCCATCTGCCACTATCACAGAAAGGCATGGATGAAATCATGCAACACTTTTAAAACTGCTTATAATGCTGAATTCTTTCAACAAACTTCTGGCTTAGCAATGGGTAATTCTCTTTCATCTTTTCTTGCTGATCTTTTTATGAGTTTTTTTTAAATGCAAATCACTAAAGCATTCCCTTTAATTTTTAAAGTTCGGTATAGATATGCTGATGATATTTTTGCAATTGTTCCTGATAAACTCATAAACGATGCTTTAAAATTACTAAATTTGCAAGATAAAGCTATAAAATTTGTATTAAAAACTAAAATGAATGGATTTCTTCCTTTTCTAAATCTAAAGATAATAAGAAATAATAATAAATGATTTATTAATTAATAATAAATTACATGTCAGTACAGCAACACATAAGCATTGTGTTGCAGAATGTGAGAATTAATCGCTACAACAAGACATACTTCCATCAAATCAAACATTTAATGAAGAGCTATGCACAGCATTTATTTCTGCCGATATTCCTTTAAATAAACTACAAGATACAAAGTTGCATGCATTTTTAGAAAAGTACACTGACAAACCAATTCCACATCCTACGATTTACATAAGTACTATGTGAAAAAATGTTATGATAATTGCATTGATGATATAAGAATGAACCTAAATAACCAACATATGGGTTTCAATGGATGAAACAACGGATGTCTTTGGGCGATTTGTGGTAAATGTGGTTGTTGGAGCACTGGACGCAGAAGGCCCCAAGTGACGTAGCCAGTGTTGCAAATTATTCTACTATAAGTCCAGTATCTGACAATGCCATGAAAATACTATGGCCATCAGGTGTGAAACACGATAGAGTACGACTGCAATACCATACCCTGGCACCTGTATAGTCACCAAACAGCTGAGGATGAGATCGAATGATCTTGAAAACGTTTCAATTATACAACAACAAGTAAGTGAAGTTTGAGTGTAAACATAGTGACTCATAAATCAAACTCATAAATGAAGAATACTTTACTGTTAATAATGCTTCTGCTTTTAATATTTACCTGTACAGCAATTTGGACACTACCATGTTGCGTTAGTAACCTTTAACTCTTATTGCTAAAACCTGACCCTTCCTATTCTATACGATATCCGCATCTTCCCGCCCCGATGTCGCAGCCCTACTCATAAATAAATTATTCACCCAACTGTAAACTTGTGGTACTCAGCTGATCATGCCCCCTTCCATATCTGTAATTCATATCCACGACTGTTTACATTTTGTGTGACGGATCTAATGCTTTGTGGTAGACAACCTGAAGCAAACTGCTTACAAAATCCACAGCCTAGTTATGAGTCTTAGATGCATAAATCAATCTCACAGTGTATTTCTTAACACTTGAAAAATATATTTTTATTATTAAAAGTAAGTGCATAACTTACATAAACTACAATAATGCAGAAAATTTTACAAAAAATAAATGAATTAGAAATAAATGTAAAATTCTCCATATTTAAACAACAATTTCATAGATCTTCTGATAGGATATTTTTGAAACAGAACTTCAATTGAATTAAAGCACTCTTTTAATTAATTCTAGTGGTTTGTAAGTCCAAATATATGTGCATTACTTACCATTTATTTTCATTATGGACTCCTACTGTGTGACAACTATTCTCAGCCGGAGAGACAATGGTTTTTCCCAGATGTCATTGCTAACAAAGTTGCCTGGGCGACTGTCAATAATGAGATCAAATGTTCCAGGATGTTTCAACCTCCTCTTGAAATGTAATGCCCACACTCCATGCTTCTTCACCATCTCAAACAACCCACTCTCATTGCCCCTCGCTATCACATATTCAAAGTCATTCTATATTGAACAGAGAAGAAAACATCAGTTATAGATATAGATGATGAGCATTTCTATTGAGTTATGTGTTATTACTTTCTTTGGTGTGCATATTTTTTGAAGTTATAGTTTTAAATTTAGGAAAACAACTTTCTTTTATAAGTGCATAGATAGCACTTCAAGAACTATGGAGTTAGAGGATTAGGAAAAGACTGGATCAGCTCTTATTTAAAAAAAACCGAATGCAGGGCATTGAAATAAACTACAGGAATAAAGATGGAACAAATAAAAAAATAAAACCTCACTATGAAACAGTAAAACAGGAGGGTTTCACAAGGTTCTAAGCTATGTCCATTTTCATTCTTGGTATATGTAAATGACATATTTGAGCTGGTACAAAAAATGGAGGCTTAGCTATAGGCTATGCAGATGACATGACATTAATAATTAAAGGTAAAACAACTACTGAGGTGGAAGCAAAAGCAAATTTGACACTAAAAATAGTACAGGAATATTATGCAGTTTGGATATGTTACTACTATGTGTTTCAAATGGGAAGAGTTCTGGCACTCCTGCAGAAATTCAAATGGGAGGTTCTCAGCCACCCTCCATACAGTCCAGACCTCTCTCCCTATGATTACGCCATTTTTGGTCCCCAGAAAAAGGCTCTGAGGGGCAAACGATTCACCTTGGACGATGACACCCAGCTGTACATGCAGAACTGGCTCACATCACAGCCCCGGGACTTTTATGAGACAGCCATTCACTGCCTTGTGTCACAGTGGGACAAGTGTCTCAACAGCCAGGGCCAATACTTCTAACATATAGGTACTTATTAAATTTTAGATGAGTCGCATTTTTTAACACATCTGCTTCACTTTCGTACCTATTTTGAGGACATGTTTCGCAAATCTTCGCTTGCATCTACGGCTCTTGTGCGACTGATGCTAGATCCAGCGGTGTGGGTAATTCTGGGGTTGTTGCTGCCATCTGTTGATTTAGTGATGAACTGAAATGTGGGATTCTCTTCTAGCGGGATTTCAAAGTTCATTAGTTGGTTTTTATGTTTTTCTATGTATATCCTCTCCCATATGACGAGTTCACTATGTTATTGTATGTATTTTAGTAATTCTGTGCTATCTTCAATTTCATGATTTTCAGACCAGAAATGAGCTGCTATTGCGGATTTATCAATATTTTTGTATCTTAAGTGCCTGAAGTGTTCTTTCTTTCTAGTGCCTATGTTCCTTTAAAAGGAACTTAAGGAACTTAAGATACAAAAATATTGATAAGTCCGCAATAGCAGCTCATTTCTGGTCTGAAAATCATGAAATTGAAGATAGCACAGAATTACTAAAATACGTACAAAAACATAGTGAACTCGTCATATGGGAGAGGATATACATAGAAAAACATAAAAACCAACTAATGAACTTTGAAATCCCGCTAGAAGAGAATCCCACATTTCAGTTCATCACTAAATCAACAGATGGCAGCAACAACCCCAGAATTACCCACACCGCTGGATCTAGCGTCAGTCGCACAAGAGCCGTAGATGCAAGCGAAGATTTGCGAAACATGTCCTCAAAATAGGTACGAAAGTGAAGCAGATGTGTTAAAAAATGCGACTCATCTAAAATTTAATAATTTTTCGCTTCACTGTGGTGTTCCAATACAGTTGAATCTCGATATAGGTACTTGTTTCTGTAATTATGTCTCCGGCTTGTCTCTTTTGGAACACACCTTATATATGTGTGTGTGTGTGTGTGTGTGTGTGTGTGTGAGTGTGTGTGTGTGTGTGTGTGTGTGTGTGTGTGTGTGTGTGTGTGATCTGACGTATCCTTTAATTGATGTTCCCCAGGGGCCTACTGCGGTAGGTACGGGAATTGGCGATCCCGGGGTCCCGAGCCAAATCTCTCAATTGGGTGCCTCTGAGTGGTGAGAGACCTAATGCAAATGCCCAAACAAGGTCCACATCTGTGTGTGACCCTAACCTCCCTGAACACACATCTGACGGGTAACCTAGCATGGTTTGGCAGAGTGGGAAGCGCAGGGGTGACTGGGTAACGCGTAACCCCCAGCTCCTGGTTATCACGTACAACTGTGTTCGTATCCGCTGATAAAGGTCAGTCCCAGGGAGGAGCCATTGCAGGAGCTGTAACACTCCTGAAGGCGATTGGGTCCCTCTGTCTATACATTGGGAGGTGAGTATAAATTCAACAAAAATGGTAAGAAAGGTGGAAAGGAAATAGCTGAGTCTTCTGGTCCTTGCTATTTAGTTATCTTTAGAACTGAGGAAGGTCGAAAATTTACCACCATGAACCCGTTTATCATTCAGAAGGGTCTAGATAATATTGCTGGTCCAGTAAACTCATGTACTCGATCTCACAATGGCACGCTCCTGGTCGAAGCAGTTTCAGCGACGCAGGCTGAAAAAATTTTAAAAGCCAATGTGCTTGCTAGCTTTCCGGTGCACAATGAATTGCACAGGACTCTGAACTCTTTGCATGGTGCTGTAAACACCAGCCCATTGGACGGTATGTCCAATGAGGATATTCAGGAAAACTTGGCGGAACAAGGTGTGACTAATGTATATTGAGTTCACCGCAAAGAACGAGGTGAACTCGTGCCCATTCATACCCCGTTTCTTACCTTTGATTGGGTAGATCTTCCGCAAAGGATTAAGGCAGGGTATGAAGCTATTGAAGTGAGGCAGGTATTATAAATGCCAGCGCTTTGGCCACACGAGTGATCCTTGTAATGGAGTTGCTACTTGCGTTGACTTGCATTGGCACTTGCAAAATATGTTAACTGCAGTGGTAATCATTCATTGAACTCCAGAGAATGTTCCTGTTTTATGGAGGAAAAGGCGATCCAAGAGATCCGGGTAATAGAGAGGGTGTCCTTCTTGGAAGCCTGGAAACTCTTGCGAATTCGCCAGCCTTCTGTACCTAGGACCATTACTTATAGTGCAGTTGCAGCTAAGCCGGTACCTAGACGTGAAATCGCAACACAAACTAGCGACATAAACGGGGCAGTAATATCCGAAAGAATAATTACACCAAGATCACAGCCAAAACAACAGACATCAGCACAAACAACAGTGACCACACCTACTAAATCCAGTCCTATGAAGAACATTGCAGCCAAGTCACTGCAGAAAACGTCTACGTCAAGAATATGTGTACCATTAATATATAATGCATTGCCCAGAAAAGTTCAAGAACTCATATGAAAGAACTGACTTCCTCAGGGAAAGTAAGAAGGTTAGTACCAAGGAAAAGGAGTGCAAAAGTCCACAGCCATCTTCTCCGAGAACATCTTCTGAGGAATCATCTGGAGAGGACTCAGATAGGTGGCTCTCATCTTTGCCGATCGCAGTTTCCGATCATTTCGAGAGACTCTATTCAAAGTTACCAGTACGGAAGCCGTCCTCCTCCATTGAGGATGTGGAGCAGCAAAATCCTGCCCTCACAGTGAGAAAAGGGCAGGATAAACCTGCAGAAAATGCTAAACCCAGCCCCTAAGGAAAGGAAGAAATTGTTTCGACCACCACTGGGCAGATTTTGACAAGTTGATATTGAAAAAAGTTGAAATTGAAAATTTGATATTGAAAATTAATAAAATTAATGAAATAAAAATTAATAAAATAAAATTAATAAAATTAACCTTAATTAATAGTTTTAATAAAGACTTTCTTTATAAATAAAATTGAAAAATTTAAATATAAAAAACTGTTAATGATATTTCTACCCTTAAAAATATAAAAGACGATTATAATTTAAAAAAATTTACTTACCATCCTAGGGTTAATAAAAATTTTCAAAAAAGTTTTAAACAATTTGGTATAACTTTAGTTCCTCAAAATAAATATGGTATTAAAAATTTATTGCATTTCTCTAAAAAAGATAAAATTCCTAATAATGAAAAATCTGATATTTATCAGTTTAATTGTTTTGATTGTGATAAAGTTTATATTGAGTTTATATAAAGTTTATAACTTAGAAATGAGAGTGAAAGAACATTTTCGTAACATTAAGTACAAACAAAGTGATAAATCGGTCATAGCAGATCATTTTTGGTCATTTAACTATGAAATAAATCCAGAAGTTAAATTATTAAAACAGTTAAATGGTCTGATAGATTTAATGGTTTGGGAAGAGATATTTATTTTATAAAACAAACATTGTGTAATGAATTCTGTCAATTCTGTTTTTAAATTTGTTTTATTTTCAGATTTTGGTAATACTGGCAAAAACATAGTGACATCTAGCGTTTGTAATGACGACGACAGCTTTGTTGTTTCTGGCTGAGGATGTGGAAGAATTTCCATGAAATTGCGATCCCGGACAATTTATAAGAAAAGTTTCATCATTTCTTATAAGATAAGTGAAGTTTTAAGTTACAAATTGTTATATTTGTATATATGAGATTTAAATTTAGGCTGTACAAACAACTGTTGATGTTAGACAAATGCATATGCTGATGAAACAACACTTTTGTATTGGAATAAATCCATAAAGATCCTGGAAAATTCAATTTTTTGTTGTTGTAATTTACGTCCTCCAACGTTAAGTCATATCGGACGGTGAATGAATTGGGTGAAATGATGCTCAAATGAGTCCAGGGTCCATGGATCTTAGAGTTACCCAACATTCGTCTTGAAGGATAAGGGAAAACCCTGGAAAAAAACCTTATGCAGGTAACTCACCCTGACCGAGATTCGAACTCGGGACCTCTTGAACGTGAGGTAGACATGCTACCATCTATGCTACCGAGGCGGGCGGAAAGTTCAATGATAGACTCAATAAAAGTAATTCTAAAATACTTGAATGACAATAACTTAAATGTTAATATAGGTAAGACAAAACTCCTTCACGTTCAGTATTCTCAAAGTGCAAATAGCTCTGTTTCTCTAACTGTTAAAAATACAATTATCAAACATGTACAGCACATTACTTTTCTAGGACTTCTGTTAGACAAAAATTTATCATATGACTGTCATATTGACTTTATCTGTAATAGAGTAAGCTCAGGATTATTTTTGTTAAGAAGACTTTCTAAATACTTAGATCCTACTATTTTAAGAACTGTATATTTTGGTGTAATATGGAAAAGAGGTGTGGGGGAGCACAAACATGCAAAACTTAAATAGGCAGAAGAAATGTATTAGAACTATATATAAGCTTGGCAACAGGAGTTCATGTCGTAATGTCTTTAAGGAAAATAATTTGTTTACAGTAATCTCTTTGTATGTATATAAAGTAATAATATATATTGTAAGTAAAAATATACATATTACAAATTCTAACAATCAATATTATAGTCATTTCACACATGGAGTTAATAATATACATAGAATTAGTGCAAATAAAAGAACAAGTGAAGATGATCCATTCATAAGTGGAGTGAAACTATACAACAAACTGCCAAACACTTTAAAAGCTAAACAAGGATCAAACTTCAAAAACGATTTAAAGAAATGTCTAATAGGGAAATGTTTATACAGAATAGATGAAATGTAGTGACTGTGACTGACAATGTAAACTTTTGACATGGTTTCCTATTATTAGCTTTATCATAAACTTGGTTTGATAATGCATATTTTTAAATGTTAATGTAAATATATGTCTGCTTTGTTTCATTGTAGTTTTGACAATGTTGTACAACTTGTCTTTGGGCTAATAAACATTATTATTAAGTGTTCTATTACAGATAAATACAAAGTGCATAACAAGAGCTTCTAGTTACATACCTTTACTGCTGGCTGCAGTTTGACTATCCGCATCCTGTGTTTTGTCTGAGCCAGACTAAGTCTGAGATACAGCACATGGTCATTATGATGGTGTCTTGCTCTCCTCTTCCGATGTAAACTTCGTTTCTGTTCAAAAATACATTTAAATTAAATGAGCTTTGTAATTTATATATATGGAAGAAGCTAGAAACAGTGATGTGTTAAGATGTATTTACTTATGATGCATATACCAACTTGTGTTTCATTTCTATTGAAGTAGATATCCTTGATAAGAGTTCAATAAAGTCATTATATAGCACCTGTCTGAGATACAGGGTTTTAATAAATCTTGCTTTTTACTAAAGTATTCAAAGTCAGCTATATAAATATAAAAATAATAAACGTAATGTTTCAAAACTGAATAGCTTTTTGTTGGCCTATTACCATCGTATACTACTAGCAACAATAATATTACAACAGTGTGGATATTGTCGCAAGGTGCCTTGACAAGAGAGGGGGAGAGAAGCGGTGAGTGGGGGAGACGGATTGCGTTAGAACCACGCCTACGCCAACGCACAGCACTAATGATGTGCCGAGGAGAGACGGGTTGGGGAGATGTTGCAAGGTGCCTTGACAAGAGAGGGAGAGAGAAGTGGTGAGTGGGGGAGACGGATTGCGTTAGAACCACGCCTATGCCAACGCACAGCGCTAATGACGTGCCAAGGAGAGACGCTGTGGGGAGAGAAGTAATCACAAGTCCCTGGACCGTCTCTTTCCCCTCCTCCTGCCCTCTGGAAAGACCATGATGCTTCGTTGAGTTGGGAAACTTCTAGATCCTGCAATTGGTGTGTATATAAGCGATGCATTGGGCTAGAGGAATCAGTTGTTTCAGTGTTTTAAGGCAAGGTGCTGAATAGTGAGTGTGGAGTGGACCTGAGACAGACAAACTAGTGGATTGTAATTGTGTGCGCTACATAATTCTGTGTAATCGGCAAGTGTACTAAGTGCATTTCTACGGAAATAAAGAACGTTTTGAATTTCAGCAAATTGGACTTTTGATTCTACGAACCCACAAAGGCACATGTAAATACTTTCTGGTAATACTTGATTTGTAAGTTAATCATTGCTAACATGTATTGGATTGTGTAAGTTAAATTTACAATTCATTTGTCAATTCATCAAAGTTCTAAGGCTTTCACGGCCGGTGTCAATACTAGATACAATATTTACCGGGCTTGTGGGCCGTGGTCTATTGGGTTCCTTCTTCTTCCCAAATGTTTCGTCTGCGACTGCGGCAGACATCTTCAGTGGCGGCGAGGTCGAAGTTTCCTTGTGGAGATTTCAGCACCGACTGCGCTGGTCACCACCAGGGGTGCGGTATTTATGTCAGCGGCCGGAGGGGAGGTGTGTTGTGATTGGTCCGGGTGACATAAATACCGCACCTCTGGTGGTGACCAGCGCAGTCGGTGCTGAAATCTCCACTAGGAAACTTCGACCTCGCCGCCACTGAAGATGTCTGCCGCAGTCGCAGACAAAACGTTTGGGAAGAAGAAGGAACCCAATAGACCACGGCCCACAAGCCCGGTAAATATTGTATCTAGCATTTGTCAATTGTCATGGCAACAAGGACGAAATAGTCATTACTATTTATGGTTCTAGTTTCCAATACTTACGCTACTAGTAAGCCGTAATGTAACACCCAACAGGATAATACTTACAGTACCAATAGAGAATGACATAATGCCTAACAATTTTGATTTATTATTGCTTTTTACAGTTTTCTCAAGTATTGCAATTGGCTAACCACAAACTGTAAGTTAACTATCAGAACTCTCCTCAACACTGCAGACCTCATATTCCCAATATACATTCTCAAACTGCTAAGTATCACTTACAGTTGTTAGTATGCAATGTACTATATCACTATTTTACTTACTTTGTGATGTGACATTGATACAGAAGTTCCATTCAAGTTCAGTGCCCGATTCCAGCTTAATGTTGAATTTGTTTTAAGAGTAGACCTTCTGTGTCGACCTTTACCATTCACCTGAGCAAAATGAATAAAGCAATAATTAGGTTAAATAAAAGACTGAAAAACCCATAGGTACCTACTAATTATTGTTGCACTCTATCACTATGTCTACATCTCTAATGTATTTGCGCCTACTAAAGTTGTTAATATCAATTCTTGTAGTGTTTAGAAGTCTCTGCTAAATACAGAATAGAAAACAATTCACTCTCTGGCAATCTCACAATTAATCCAAGTACTGTGTCAAATATCTATGACTCAAAAGTCATTTGATCTATGGGAAACATAACTCTAATGAGTGATCCCTTCTTTCAGTTCATTCAGAGACTCCAATTCTCAGGAAAATCAAGAATCATTAAGTCTAATGATCATAAAGATCTTAGCTGAGACCTACCTCTTCCAATCCAGTGCATAACTCGCTGTTCAGAGTCAACATGATAACTGACAATATGATTCATTAACTTCTTACAATAATAGAAGAAACAAAATATAGTTCTATAATAACTATCTTATTTTCAGCGCCCTCTTTATGTTTATTTTAAAAAATACTTGTGACTTTCCTGAAACTGAAACCTGTAAAGCCCTTCCTTGTCCAGAAAAGAATAATTATTTTGCAATGACATAACCTTAAAATGCATAAAAGTTCATTGTAGTAAATATACAACAATTTCATTTAAAATACAGGAATTCCTTTTTATAAGTCCCTGAAGATGTGGTAGTACTGCTTCTGACATATATGTTCAAAATTCTTCCTTGTACTACAGTATACATATATGTAGCAAAAAACACCACTTCCCAGGCTGAGTACAAATTTTTAGTTTTAGAAAAATAGAAGGTAATTATAATTTAAAAAAATGTACTTACCATCCTTTGGTTAATAAACATTTCCAAAATTTTTTTAAAGAGTTTGGTATAACCTTAGTTCCTCACAATGAGGACAAACCGTTCTCCGAAACATGTCCAAGTAAGGATAATTTAAGTGATGTTTGTGTTTGAATTACTGACTCATTACTTTCAAAAGTCGGATAACTGCTGATGATGGGGACAAACCGTTCTGCAAAACATGTCCAAGTAAGGATAATTTAATTAATGTTTGTGTTTCAATTACTGACTCATTACTTTCAAAAGTCGGATAACTGCTGATGATGGGGACAAACCGTCCTGCGAAACATGTCCAAGTAAGGATAATTTAAGTGATGTTTGTGTTTGAATTACCGACTCATTACTTTTAAATAGTATTACAAATTGATTGCATTTCTCTAAAAAAGATAAAATTCCTAATAATAAAAAATCTGGTTTTTATCAGTTTAATTGTTTTGATTGTGATAAAGTTTATATTGGAAAGACAAAACGTAATTTAGAAACCAGAACGAAAGAACATTTTTGTAACATTAAGTATAAACAAACTGATAAATCGCCGTAGCAGATCATTTTTGGTCATTTAACCATGAAATAAATCCTGAAGGTAAATTATTAAAACAATTAAATGATCCAATAGATTTAATGGTTTGGGAAAAGATATTTATTTTAAAAAACAAACATTGCGTAATGAATTTTGAAATACTGGCAGACGATTCTGTTTTTAAATTTGTTTCATTTTCAGATTTTGGTAGTACTAACAAGAACATATCAACATCTAGTGTTCGTAACAATGACGACAGCTTTGTTGTTTTCGGTTGAAGACATGTAAAAGTTTTACATGAAATCGTGATCCCGGACAATTTATAGGAAAAATATAATCTTTTCTTATAAGTGAAGTTTTAAGTTACAAATTGTTATATTTGTATATATTTGTTTGCTTCACTGTTAATAGCTTCATATTTTACATACTTCTTAGTTAATTTTTTATGTTTAATAATATGAAGTATAAAAAAAACTGTCACAAAAATGGAAAACATATCTTGGCAGCAATAGTGTAAAAGCAAAATAAGCATAAAGCTGACTTCACAATAAATGTCATCTATTATTTATTGAATGTTTGTGCCTATTTTCTGCTGGTGTACAAACCTGTAAAATTGTACAACGACCTCTGTCTCATATATTTTAAGAGCAAATAGTAAAAATATGTAAATCAAAGCAAAAGATTAATTTCCAAAGAAAGAATCGGATCCTACATACAATGGACTACTGAAACTACCAAAGTTTTGTAATGAATGATACTTACCTTACATGAGAAGCAACCTTCTGTTGAGATAAGTTTATCTTGTGGAACCTGGTAATGTTCACTTTCAATGGGGAAAATCGGAACATTGCCCAAATCTTCAGATGGATAACCATGTGCTACAGGATTTATTGTTGAAAGACAGTGTCCCTGTTAAAAATCAATTATTATAATTATATTAATCTAAATAGCATTACTTATGTGTTTGTGTCTCTTTTTAAATAAATTACAATGTTTTCAAAAGAAGATTTCAAGTTCATGCGCTAATTCTTTGATAATTTCTAAAATGTCACTGAATCTATATGTGTAATGGAAGAACAAAGGATTTATTCAGAAGTCTAATGAGATGAGTAACTTGTGCATATGTGTGTTGTCATAAATACTTTTATGAAATAAATTACAAGGGTCATTCTAAAAATGTCTGGCCTGACAAAGAAAACACAAGATTTATGATAAGTTTTTTCTTGTATTTTTCACATTGTTATCTTGCAAATCAATATATTAGTCAATGATTTTTCAAATGTGTAGTACCCTCAGTAAAATACAATTTATCCACTTGTGCAAAATAGGAATCTTGCCTGAACTTTAGTCTTATCTGATCTTCATCCTTCCAACCACTTCTTCAGGTTTGTGAACAGAACGTAGTCATTGAACCAAATTTGGCATACATGGCAGAAGTGGAAGCACTTGGGTATGTATGAAGGTGCACTGTTGTGATGAAAGATGTTTGCAAGATGTGGATATTTAGCCTTCAGTTAGTCTGATAGTGAAGAACAATAATCTCCTCGTTAAATTTTTTCCCTTTTGCAGGTAATTTACAAGAACTCACTATAAGAATCCCAGGAAATGTTAGCTATTACAGATTAGATTACACTAATTTGCATTCAGAGAGTTCACTAGCAGCCACAAAGACCTGTGTACATTGTCAAAAGTCTGCTGTCTGGTGTTGAAGAAAATTAGAAAATCTAAACTAAAGAAAACCATTAAGGAAGCAACCACATTTACAAAAGAAAAAGAAAGCAACAGCATATTCAGTTCATTCACATATCATCTTGGCACCTACTAATGGACATTCAATTTTAAAATTGCTAAATTCAAAAACAAAAGATGAAATCCCATCAGTGAATAGATCTGGAATATACCAAAGAATTTGTAAGAATTGTGAAAAATGCTACATAGGTCAAACTAAAAGAAATATAAAAAACAGAGTCAAAGAGCATTTTAGAAACATCAGATTGAAACAAGAAGATAAGTCAGCAGTAGCATTTCATTTTTGGAATGAAAATCATGACATTGATCCAAATCCAAAATTATTAAAAGGAGTGATAAACCAAAATAAACTAACAACATGGGAGAACATATTCTTATGGAAAAATAAGGATCGTGTAATGAACTTTGAAATCCCACCAGTAGATAATTTGACAAAAAAGTTCATAGTTCCACCACCAGAGCATTAAATATGTTGATGGTTTCATAGTTTCAAATTAAAATTCACACCTTTCTGGAATCAAGAAAGTTTAGCACTGGGATGATGAATGGAACACTTTTGTCTCGTGTTTATTTTATGAATTTCATTGTTGTAAATTATTGCATACAAAGAATGTAGGATTGAGAGTATAAATATATGTAAGGAAGTGTTAATATCTTCAGTGTTATAAAAAGATCTTTGCAAGAGTGTCTGCTGTGAATGTTAGAAATGATTCATATACAGCAGATTTTGAATCTTTGGGTTTTTTGTACATTAGAATATACACACATACGCACGCACACACGCACGCGCACGCACACACACACACACACACACACACACACACACACACACACACACACACGCAATACTTCCTTTGGGAAGGATAAATAATAATGTTCGCTAAAGAAAACTTGGCACCCTCACCTGGGATCTCAAACACTGCACTTGCTTAAATTTTTCAATGAAAAATCCTTCTTTGTCAAATACAAATCCTTCTGTATTCTTATTAGGGTTTAACCTTTCAAAACTATCTATTTTATCACGGCTCATATTTCTGTTTAATTCATTTTTTCTAGAAAATGTTAACATTAGCTTTTTTACATGAGCATCACATACAAGTGATTACACTTAAACACTTGAAGTATTTAACAATTACTATAGTAATTTGGCATGAGATCTGAATCAGGCTGAGAACTTTTAGAACTTCCTTCATATAGTAATTGCTGGTCAAAGTTTATACTGACTGAGTAATTGTGAAGAACAATATAATACTTACTTGACCAATGCGTTGATATCCTGTTGGACAACCACACTGGAAGCCACTGCCACCTAGAGATGTACAGCCAAATGCACATGGACTACCAGCACAACCAGAACTGGCCTGTAACATTACAGCAGTACTCAAGTATTCTATAAATCTACCATCTGGTTTTATAACAATAATTTATGTATCATATTCTTAAGTTATTATCTTTTATGTTGAAGCTGCTAGTGATACAGACTTTATATTCACTGATACAGGTTGCATAGTATTGGCATGCTAGAAAAAGCAGTTTATTTCCGCTTTCCAAATGTTGCATGACATACACATTGCATAGGTGCAGAGAGAGAGAGAGAGAGAGAGAGAGAGAGAGTTGCTGCTAAAATGCAAGTGAAACTGTGGCCTCTACCAGCTTAGAAGAAAATCTGACTGATTAAAATATAGAACTATAAGTAAATAAATTACAGACTAATGAAATAATTTGTCACTCTAATGACAAAGTGTCCTATGCCCAAAAGTGTTTAAAACCTGAATGCATACATTTGTACATCTTACATTATTTTGAATGCATTATATCATACATGTTTTTTCAGTTCCAATCAAACTCTTCCTAGTACAAATGAGACTTTTTTCTGAGTGCATGAAAACTTCAAAATACGAGTCTCAAAACTTTTTCACTGTGGTATAGGCCCATTAACTTCCAGAATGACAAATTATGAGTACCTAAGTATAACCTTTGTAATTTACCTGCACACAAACAAGCAAGCCTGTATCAAATTGATAACCATCTGGACAACCACAGCGATAACTACCAATGGTGTTGATGCAGTTTCCAGACCCACAAGGATTCTGTGTACATTCATTCTCATCAATACAGTCATTAAAATAATACTGGACAAATCCTTCCGGACATGCACATCGGAAACCTCCCACCATATTCTGAAAGAGCAAGAAATCATGTTTTATATAAAGTTAATAAATATAAGTCTTTACATGTATAAAGCATCAGATATTATAAACATATCTCACCTGACAGCCATATTGACATTTCATGTCATCACTGCACTCATCAGAGTCAGTACAAAAAGTCCCTGTAGAGTCCAGTTTAAAACCTCTAGGACAAATGCATTTGAAACTTCCGAGTGTATTAATGCAATTCCCTGGTGGAGGACAAGTGCCTGTCTGTTCCACGCACTCATTGATATCTGTAACCATTCAACATTTTTACTGCTTTGTTGAAGAGAAATAAGAAACAGAAATAACCACATAAACCCAAGATAACAAAAGGGACTCTATATTAATTGTTGTGTGCCAGTTTGGGCTAGGAAGTTTATACAGAAAACCCAGAAATAGAGGTAAATAATTGCTTTGTTATTCATAACCTAGTCTTGTATATTCTTCATTGTACTTAGAAAAAAGTAACATTTTTTATTTCATTACTATTTTGTAATGTATAGATGACAAACTAATGAAAATCCAATCATCATTTAAACAAATAACCCACACAAAGTATAAAAACTGAAAGTAACATACAGTGAAGCACAAGTTAAAACAAAAGTGAATCAAGAAGATATTGACACATTATTTGAAGCAAAAGGTTAGAAACAGTGATGTATTTAACATTTGAAAGTAATGAGTCGGTAATTCAAACACAAACATCACTTAAATTATCCTTATTTGGACATGTTTCAGAGAAAGGTTTGTCCCCATCGTCAGCAGTTATCCGACTGGTTGGATCCATGGTTTCCTGAAGTGAGCTTGGCAGCATCTGTTGTCTGCGAGATGAACTTCCAAAGAAAGTTTTCACGTGGCAATTCAAAATTTAAAGTATACTGTTTGTTCGCACGAAAATGAAGCTAGTCACAGTGAAGCAACAAATATTACACAAATAAAAATATTTGTAACAGAATCTCCTCTTAACTTAAGAAGTTGATGTTAATAATTCCTTCTTCTTTATAAAAGATTGATTTCGAAGGCACATCGCCTTCGTCTTCAGTTTATTAAACAAATTCCGTTATTAAGGAAATCTCGGTTACCATGTTATTTTCTTTTATTATGTTACGTTTCCACCATTACCAACATCTGAATATGAAACAAACCTAAAAACAGAATCAATTACTGGTATGTCAAAATTCATTACGTGATGTTTATTTTTTAAAATAAATATTTTCTCCCACACTATTAACTCTATGGGACCATTTAATTGTTTTAATAATTTAACTTCTGGATTTAGTTCATGGTTAAATGACCAAAAATGATCTGCTACGACCGATTTATCAATTTGTTTATATTTAATGTTACGAAAATGTTCTTTCTTTCTGGTTTCCAAACTACGTTTCATCTTTCCAATATAAACTTGATCACAATCCAAACAATTAAATTGATAAATATCGGCCATAGCAGATCATTTTTGGTCATTTAACCATGAAATAAATCCTGAAGTTAAATTATTAAAACAATTAAATGGTCCCATAGAGTTAATAGTGTGGGAGAAAATATTTATTAAAAAAAAAATAAACATCACGTAATGAATTTTGACATACCGGCAATTGATTCTGTTTTTAGGTTTGTTTCGTATTCAGATGTTGGTAATGTTGGAAACGTAACATAATAAAAGAAAATAACATGGTAACCGAGATTTCTTTAACAATGGAGTTTGTTTAATAAACTGAAGATGAAGGCGATGTGCCTTCGAAATCAATCTTTTATAAAGAAGAAGGAATTATTAACATTAACTTCTTAAGTTAAGTGGAGATTCTGTTACAAATATTTTTCTTTGTGTAATACTGTCTGTCTTTTATAATTAGCAACTTTTCCCAAACATCGAGTTCAGCTGCATTACTGGCTGGCTTTAATAGTTTTATATTTGGTACAATTTCATGATTGGTAGACCAGAAATAATGCGATATTGCTGATTTTTCTATTTGTTTGTATTTCACACATCTCATATGTTCCTGTAATCTAATATGTAAACTTCTTTTGGATTTTCCTATGTAGAACTTATTGCAGTCTGAGCAGTTGATTTTGTATATCCCTGATTTCTTGTTTTCAGGTATATACAAAATCAACTGCTCAGACTGCAATAAGTTCTACATAGGGAAAACCAAAAGAAGTTTACATATTAGATTACAGGAACATATGAGATGTGTGAAATACAAACAAATAGAAAAATCAGCAATAGTCCACCATTTTTGGTCTACCAATCATGAAATTGTACCAAATATAAAACTATTAAAGCCAGCCAGTAATGCTGCCGAACTCGATGTTTAGGAAAAGTTGCTAATTATAAAAAACAAACAGTATAAATCCTTTCATGGAAGTGTTGAAAACAGTGTTGTTGTATAAATTAAATTAATTGGGAGTCGATTAATAACACAAAACAACACTCACTTTTAAATTTTCCCGGGAAAATTTAAAAGTGAGTGTTGTTTTGTGTTATTAATCGACTCCCAATTAATTTAACAAACAGTATACTTTAAATTTCGAATTGCCACCTGAAAACTCTCTTTGGAAGTTCATCTCCCAGACACAGATGCTGCCACAGACAACCAGCTCACTTCAGGAAACCACGGATCCAACCATTCGGATAACTGCTGACAATGGGGACAAACCGTTCTCCGAAACATGTCCAAGTAAGGATAATTTAAGTGATGTGTGTTTGGAGGAATTTAGTAACAGTGACGTCAAAATTAATATAAATTATTTGTGGTTGGTTTATTGACACTCGTCACTTACTTTTTCATATATTTATGAGAGACTAGTTTCAAAGGCCCTGGCCTCCATTTTCAATCTCTTCCCAACTGGCCAGTTGGGAAGAGATTGAAAATGGAGGCCAGGGCCTTTGAAACTAGTCTCTCATAAATATATGAAAAAGTAAGTGACGAGTGTCAATAAACCAACCACAAATAATTTATATTAATTTAAGTGATGTTTGTGTTTGAATTACCGACTCATTACTTTCAAATATTGACACATTGCTTCACTAATACTGTTTTTTACAGGACCCCTTGTATGAATTTCTTAGGTACTATTGCAAAAATGTCGTCAATATAACAATACCTTCAAACAAAATGATCTTGGACTTCTGAATATAGAAAATCCAGCTATAAAATTAACTTTGGAAACAGAAAAGGATGGGGTGCTTCCCTTTTTGGACATCAAGATTAAAAAAATGGACAACAAACTCAGTTATTTACAGAAAAGCGACACACATGGATAATTATATAAGAACAACAGCTTCAATCCAAAATAACACCAACATGCCATTTTCAACAGTTTAATCTTTTGGATGATCAACCTTCCATTAAATGGAGAAGATTATCAAGAAGAATACCTACACCTTAAAAGGTAGCTATGTCCAACGGTTTCAATCCAAATTTAGTGGACACAAGAATGAACAAACTCAACAAGGCCAAGAAAATAACAGAAACCACCACCCTGGAACCTACAGGAGCATAAGAGAATAAAATTTTTAATAAATTTACCTTCCACCCATCAGCCTATAACAAATTACTCGTAAATTCCAAAAAATCTTCTCAACACACACATAGCACCAGGGAAATACACGAGTCAATGGAGAATTTAATGTCATGACGGCAAATTGGCCATGGTAGCTCAATGGGTTAGAGCGATTGGACGGAAACCGGGAGATCTGTGGTTCAAATTCCAGCCATGGCATTGAATTTTTCATGTTGACTCTATGTATCAAAAACCTTAGCCTTTATACAGCTAGTGTGAAGAAATGATTAACTTCCATCAATTAACTAAAATAGTTCTTGCACCTCAAAACAGATTCAATATCAAGAATTTGTTAGATGCCCCCCTCCCCCACCTACCAAAAAAAAAAATTCAATTACTACAAAAGAAAAACCAGGAATCTATGAGATCAAATGTGAAATTTACCCAAAGTTTATATAGGAAAAACAAAAAGAAATATAGACATCAGAACTAGAGAACATATAAGAAACATAAAAACGGTGAAATAGAAATACCAGCAGTAGCTTTTCATTTTTTGGATACTGGACATGACATTAACTAGGAGACAACTTTAATAAAAACATGTTAATCATCCCATAGATCTTTCCGTATGAGAAAAAATCTTCATGAATAAAAATCATCACAGAATTATGAACTTCGAAACTCCACCACTGGACATCTTTGACAAATACATCAGGCCATCTATCGACGATACAGAGAAGGAGGAAACCACTACAACCTGCACTAGTTGAGACTCAGCTGAGGTTGGGAGCAACAGCTCTTGAAATATGTCCTGTGAAAAAACAGTGTTAGTGAAGTAATGTGTCAATTATCTTCTCGTTTCACTTTTATTTTAAATAACGCAGTGTGCCACAAGGTTTAAAATAAGCCATATTTGTTTATTTTATGCATAAATAGACTGTTTAAAATATGTAGGAAGCCGGAGAAATAGCCTCTGTTTTCAGCATGATATTAAACATGAGTTAGTTGGAGAGTTGAATGTTGTGCTGGCATGTTAGGCATGGTGGCATACTTTGGCCTACACATGGCTAGTGTGAAATAACAATGAATTTATATCTTGGAAATGTTATTGAAAAATGTAACTGTCTTTTATCCTATTTCTGAGATTGGTAAAGCTTCTCCTTAATTGTAAACATTCACAATATAGCACATATATTTTAATTTCGTTGTTCTCATTCTGGTTTCCTTTCTCAATTATTCTGAACTGGCATATGCTGCACTAACTAAGTTAAAAACTTTCCTGTATTATAGATTCTTAAGATTAATGATAATGATAATGGTTTGATCACTTATAGACATGACATACATGTTTCAAGTTTCGTCGAAAAAGTTTACATATTACAATATTTAGTTACATATTACAATATTTACAATATTTAGTTACATTAAACATCCTTAACAGCATTTTATTAATTTTAAAGAGTTAAACTACAATGACTACATTACCTGTACACTGATCTCCCACTTGGTTGTATCCTTTTGGACAAGAACACTTGTAACTGCCTTGTGTATTGATGCACTCATGTTGGCAGACATGTCGTCCTGTGGCACATTCATCCAAATCACGACAGCTAACCCCATCAGGATTTAGCACAAAGCCCATAGGACAAGAGCAGATGAAGCTTCCGTCTGTGTTCTGGCAAGCAAACTTGCATGGAGATGGAGTCTGTTCACATTCATTTATATCTGTGAACAATTAAAAAAGAAATCTGATGTACTATATTCACATGACTTTTTCTAGCCACTGTCATTTATTTTTATTTATTTTCTGAAAACTATTCTCAAAAAAATTTTATTTTTATATGTTCTTTATATTAATCAAGATAAATATTTCTAGAAACAGTTACATTACACATGTCATTGCAGGTCAGGTATAGGGGGATAGAGAAGTTAATAGTGATAGTCAAATCTTTAGATGGCAGTACAGTAGAAACTTGTTTACCTGGATCAACTAGGACCAGGGCCGATCTGAGTTAACAAAAATCCAGGTTATCCAGAGAATGATAGAAAAACGATAAAAATGCATGTATATCAACAAAATACTTCTAACCACTTCATGGTGGCCATTTAAACCCTACACATGCCGGGAACGGATACCCAATAAACTACACAAGACATTTAAATTGTTACATGCTGTAAATATGCTTAATGCAATTCATATCTTCCATATTTATTAAATTATTTTAGTGAAACAAAAACTAGAGGCAGTATACAACTGCTGTATCATTAGAGATGATATCATAAATCGAGATCATACTTGAACTGAGAACTAGAGGGTGAAAGAGATTTAAAAGGTTATAAATTGATTAACAAGATTGATCAGTGACCTGAGTAAATAATACAAAATTCATATAACAAAATTTAAAATTTTACAATTCAACATTAATTTTCAACCCTGAGAGAAAAAGTTTTATTGCGCACATTGGGAGAATTTCACTACAAGCAACATCCAAATGAAGAATTCCATTACAAATGGTACAATAATGTGGCACAGAATAAAATTCTGTTCCAAATGGCTTCCCAACATGGTGCAGAGTAAAATACTATAGAATAAAATACAACTACAAATGGCTTTCCGATATGGAACTTTATAATTTCTTCTTCAAATGGTTTCCCAACTAGGAGCTGAATAAAATACATCATAATTCCTTCTTCAAAAGTAACAGAGAAAGAAATCAGTGATAGCTTCAAACCTCTGGAGCAGAAACTACAAAATAGAAAATAATGTACATCTGTTAAGAACAGTACAATGACCACTAGAACCGGATCTCTGAGAATGAAAACAAAACTAATATATTTTTCATTTCTGCTGAAGTCAACCTGTTGTACAAGTTCATTAATCAACTAATAGGGGGATCTAGGAATCATGGAGGACTTCAGCTACAAGTCCAAAAGTCAAAATCTGCTGATGATTTAGACAACATTGCCTATGGAATATATTCAAATAATTAACTATTAGTGAAGTAACTCAAGCATACATCTGACTCCAATATGATTTAGTAACAAGTTCTACTTCATTCCATCTGAAGCATATGATATTTAACTATATGAAAATGAATGATTTCCTTGTAATGAATGTTAATGACATACCTCGACATCGAGTTCCACTATGGTCTGGTTTGTAGCCCTTGTTACAGATGCACCGGTAGGATCCCAAAGTGTTGATACAGCGTCCATTTCGACAAAGATCTGGTATTGTGTTGCACTCATCAATATCTTCAAAAGAAATATTAATTTCTAGTTAGTAAATCATTCATTGCATTTTAACTGTACTGTAGTAGTTATCATTTAAATTGGTGCTGCTATGGCAAGCTAGTTTATGTGTGTTTGGAGGAATTTAGTAACAGTGACGTCAAAATTAATATAAAAATTATTTGTGGTTGGTTTATTGACACTCGTCACTTACTTTTTCATATATTTATGAGAGACTAGTTTCAAAGGCCCTGGCCTCCATTTTCAATCTCTTCCCAACTGGCAACTGACAGTTGCCAGTTGGGAAGAGATTGAAAATGGAGGCCAGGGCCTTTGAAACTAGTCTCTCATAAATATATGAAAAAGTAAGTGACGAGTGTCAATAAACCAACCACAAATAATTTTTATATTAAGCTAGTTTATGTCTGATATAAGAAGTTCCTACCATGTCCATCCACTGAGTATCCAGATTCTAGACACAGATCTTGGTAATCGTCAGAGCCAGGAGAGGGACAAATCTCACATCGAGGACCCCATGCTGCACCCATGGTGCAACAACAATCAGCTTTTGTTACTGACATAAGACCATCAGTTCTTGAAGTACAACGTCCACCAACCAGTTGACGGAAACAGTAACCTACTCTTCTATCTGGAAAATCAAATTAGTTCAGTTAATTTTTAAAATGCAGTTACAATGCTGCTATTGGTGATTCATTCTTGTACATATTTTGGTGAAATGGAATATGTCAGAAGTTCTTATTTACTTTTAAACCTAGTAGAAATATAGTTTATAAAATCAGCAAATGATCTATTACAGCAGATATTGGAAAGAGGAAACGTAATTTTGAAACCACAATGAAAGAATGTTTTCGTAACATTAGGTATAAACAAACTGATAAATCGGCCATAACAGATCATTTTTGGTCATTTAACCATGAAATAAATCCAGAAGTTAATTTATTAAAAAAATTAAACGGTCCAATTGATTTAGTGGTTTGGGAAAAAATATTTATTTAAAAAAATAAACATTGTGTAATGAAGTTTGAAATATCAGCAGTCAATTCTGTTTTTAAGTTTATTTCATTTTCAGATTTTGGTAATACTGGCAAAAATGTAATGATCTCTAGCGATAGTAATGTTATTTATTTATTTATTTATTTATTTTCAGTTCAGTATAGTGTTAAATACACCAAAGAACCACGTCATATGCATCTATACAGTTTAAGAACACAGCTATACAGATTGTGTGATATAAATAGAATACTAACTTGCTTTAATAAATCCATACACACTAACAATAATGATAATGATAATGATGATGACGACGATGACGATGACGATGACAATGACAATGACAATGATAATGATAATGATGATAATAATAATGATATGTATATATACAGATATTAGAAGAAACTAAAACTTAGGTGATGTTATTCAAAATGTATAATGTCTTGTACACCTAATACAATGTCTAGGTTTTAGTCATAAGTATTGTAAAATAAGAAACTAGCACTCAAACAATAAATTCTGAAGTTGTAGTCTTAGTTTAGATATTCATCAAGTGAATAAAAAACATTATTAATTAAATATGATTTCAAGAAAAATTTGAATTTTGTAAAGTTACTAGACACTTTAACTTCTGCTGGGAGTTTGTTATATAGCTTGGCTCCCATGTAACTAGGCAACTTGTCACACAGGTGGAGTCTATCCATCATAGTAGCAAAATTATTCTTGTTTCTTGTGTTGTTGTTATGAATATCCGAATTTGTTTGCAATGGGATGTATTTTATCATATATAAAATTGTTTTGTAGATGTACAGGCTTGTCAGCGTCATTATTTTTTGCTGACGAAAGGCTTCCCAACATGATTCTTTAGTTTTTAAATTAGATATATATCTAATTGCTCTTTTCTGTAAAGTAAAAATTTTGTGTAAATTTAATTTCGAAGTATTGCCCCAGATCTCCAGACCATATGAGATGTGTGACTGAATGAGGGAGAAATAAATCATTCTAATAGTTGCTTCTGGGACATAGTTCTTTAGACACTTTAAAAGAAATAAATTTTTACTTAGTTTTAATGCTAATTGGTCAACATGGGGTGTAAAATATAATTGTTGACAATGAAGTTGTTTGATGGCTGAAGATGTAAACAAGGGTTTACGAAATCGATGTCATCAATTACTAAGAAAAATTTACATCATTTTCTTAAGATAAGTGAAGTTTTTGTTGCAAATATTTATATTTGTGTAGTAAGAATAAATAGAACTCTTTCCCAGTGTAAACAGAAGTGCTTTCAACAAATAACAAGAATCTTCTGGAAGTTTCCCTTCTTTCTGTCTCTAGAACATTTAGAATTATCTGTAGGAATTTCTAATGGCTATATAAGCAATAATTCTTGCATGTAAGTTACCAGCCTCATTTCTGGTGTGATAAAAGGTGCTGTTCTCAAATAAGTTTGTGATAATTGCTGTGATATACAAGAATGCTGCTATTGCAGGAGAGATTAAAGAAGTCTTATGTTTGACTCTCCAGTGAGAAAGCTGTATGGAAGAAGAGGTTATGTCTGCATATTTTGTTATGCTGCTATGTGATAAAGCAAGTGAAGTAGTAAAGAAAAGTTGAGCCAGTTAATAAGAGCAAGTGACAGTGAAAACATAGCAAAGCACATTTAAAAAACATAAAAAGTAACAATACTCAGACTAGCCAGGACAGAGAATAATTCTTGTTAAAGAAACATTCGCGCTCAAATGAAAATCAAATTATGATCTCTGTATTCAGAGAGTAGCATGTTAACCACTGCACAATCAAAGACTCTTATCTTACTTCTTGTTTAGACCATAATTCATTTAAGTATATGAATTACAGTTTACATACCAATGCACTGTTTTCTGTCATGACTGGGTTCAAAGCCTTCATAACAATCACAGCGATAACTGCCTTGAAGATTGACACATTTTCCATTTCTGCATATTCCAGGATTGACAGAGCATTCATTGATATCCCTGCAATCATCTGTCATTCCAACTTGTTGGTATCCATCAGGGCAGATGCACATGAATGTCCCAATCAAATTTTTGCACATAAATTTACAGTTATTTGCTGGAGTGACACATTCATCAACATCTGTGTGGAAAGAAAGGTAAACTGTGATATGAGTGCATTCATTAGACTGAGAAATCTAATTTGTATTTAGGGATTACAATAGAAAAATAGAATAGTTAATTCAAATCCCTAAAAATTACAAACAAAATTTTTAATTACAATTGAAATGTTAGGTATCCAGAATAAAAATTGCTTGTAGAAAATGTATTGTGTTACAATGACACAACTTTAATTTGAGGGTTACTCTGTCATTTGCTGTAAATGTCATTTTCATATCTCTATTATCAAGGAGTTATGTTAGGCTTTATCCTAAACACCCTGAATTTATATTTACTTCTTCATTCTCACAGGCAAAATTACAAAATTTTGTTCTTGATGACAGAATAAACTATAGAGCGATCCATATAAACCTGAACCATTTCAATAGGCCATAACTTTTGAACCAATAATAGGACACACGTACAACTTTGGGAGAATATTGTCACAGACCCATTATTTACGATAGGTGGCATACACGCTAAAAGGGTTTGCGCGGAGCGATAACATGGCTTGTTTACACAAAGGAACTGATAGGCAGCACAATGTGGAAATAAAGAGCCAGCAAAAAACAGATAAAGATAGGCCGGAGATAAAAGACTTACCGACACAGATAAGTGAGGTAGATGGAACATTCTGGTGACGTCTTGATTGTTTTATAGAACATTTGATTTCTTATATCGAGATTCAACTGTATTGGAACACCACAGTGAAGCGAAAAATTAAATTTTAGATGAGTCGCATTTTTTACACATCTGCTTCACTTTCGTACCTATTTTGAGGACATGTTTCGCAAATCTTTGTTTGCATCTACGGCTCTTGTGCGACTCAAGAGTCGCACAAGAGCCGTAGATGCAAACGAAGATTTGCGAAACATGTCCTCAAAATAGGTACGAAAGTGAAGCAGATGTGTAAAAAATGCGACTCATCTAAAATTTAATAATTTGATTTCTTGTTTGTTCCAGAAATATCTAGAATTATCAATAGACGTATTTAAGGAGGTGGCGACTTGCGAAGGAGCAGTTGTAAACAGGAGAGTAAACAGTCGTAAACAGATGTTGTGACAAGAGTGTTGTAAACAGTGGAAGTTGGGTAAGCTCTTTGTTGTGGTCAATGATCTTGGTAGACTGTAATTGTATGTGTGATGTAATGCTGCCAGTAAGTGTATTTCTACGGAAATAAAGAACATTTAGAATTTCTGCAAATTGGACTTTTAATTCTATGAACCCACAAAGTCACAATATAATACACAATTTGGAGATTACATTACACTATTTACATCTCATGAAAATGTTGGAAGTGTCTTCCACCAGCATCTATACATGTTTTCTCTCGTCTCACCATATTCTCTCAAGTTTTACATAGATGATATAAAATTGACCGAAGTTTATTTCCAGCAAGATGGAGCAATACATCTAATGACACCATGGAACTTGTAACCAGTTTCTTTGATAATTGAATAATCTCAAAAGGTCTGTGGCCCCCATATCCCCTGAACTAACCTCACTGGAGTTTTTTCTTGTGGGGGTACCTAAAAAACAGAGTGTACAAGAATAGGCCATGGACAATTGATGTTCTCAAGGAATCCATTGGAACCAAAATAAGTAACATTGGCAAGGATACTCTCCGTAAAACTTCAAGGAATATGGCGAGATGAGTAAAAACATGTATAGATGCTGGTGGAGGACACTTCCAACATTTTCTCTGAGATGTAAATAGTGTAACGTAATCTCCCAATTATGTATTATATTCTCCCAAAGTTGTACGTGTGTGCTGTTATTGGTTCTAAAGTTATGGTCTATTAAAATGGTTCAGGTTTATATGGATCACACTGTATGTGACACTATTGTTACGAATATTGTGTTAAAAATTGTAAAATTAAAGTAAACCAAAAGTAGCAGTTGATATCCAGAAGGGAAATGACTTGCAATATTTAGATTGGTGAAATTCTATTTCACATCTGTTAGGCACAGCAATTGCATACCTTGACAATGTCTGCCATCTGGTGCCAAAGCATAACCATACGGACAGATACATCTGAAGGATCCTGGTACATTGTGGCAACGGAAGGCACATTGGTTGCCCATCTCCAGACATTCATTCACATCTTCGCAAACCTTAAATAAATACAGAGTATATACTAATATGTCAACCCCTGTGTTGTAATCCACTAAATAAAATCATTTGTAAAATTTCTAACCTGCATCGGTCCAGGTGCAAATCCTTCATTACATGAACATTCGAAACCCCCTTCCACATTTGTACAAGTTCCATTGCCACAGACACTCTTCACAGACTGGCATTCATTGTCATCTAGAAAGTAAAGGTGAAATAAGATGTGATTTGTACCATTGAGTAATGCAGTGCATTGGTATGAAAGATAAATAATGAATGGAACAGAGTTGGATCTAGGAGGGAGGAGTGAACATATTTGAAAGATGCCTTACCAGTGAGCAAAATGTGGTCAGTAATACAGCAGTTTCATTTATAAATTTTCAAATGTCATATAAATGATCGTTAAAATCTTTTTATCAAAAAATTAATTCAGATTTTCAATAAGTTTATTACATTATTTATTAAATAAGAATGCCTTTTATTTTATATTTTCATACCTTGATTACTTGTTTTACTGTAAGCGATTGATTCTCGTTTTTCATAACTGAATTCTTACTTAGAAGTATTTAGTACTAAATGTAAAGCATATGTGATATATAGTCTGACTTTTTATTTCATTCTTTCTGAGTTAGTGCAACTTTTATTGACATATAATCCATCACTATGATAAATATATTCCTTAGCTGAACAAACAGATGTCTCATGATTTAATAAATAAAATAGAAATAACACTGAAAATAATCAGTACTTCCACTAGCCGTGTGTAGGCTAAGGTTTGAATGAGTAGAGCCAGACTGAAAAATTCAACGCCATAGCCAGGATTTGAACCATGGATCTCCCACTCTCCGTGCAGTTGCTCTAAACCACTGAGCTACTATGACCAACATGCCAACATCACATTAAATTCTCCAACTGACTCGTTTGTTTCTCGGTAGACCACTAGGAGTTCTCGTATGCTATGAGACACGCACCTTTTGTGGCGACTTACTATGCTGTAAGTACTTAAGTCCCAGGGTTCACAGTTAAACCACTGTGCTACTGTGTCTAACATGCCGACATGACATTAAATTCCCCAACTGACTCGTATGTTTCCCGGTAGACCACTAGGAGTTCTCGTATGCTATGAGACACGCAACTTTTGTGGCGACTTACTATGCTGTAAGTACTTAAGTCCCAGGCGTCATAGTTAAACCACTGAGCTACTATGACCAACGTGCCGACATGACATTAAATTCTCCAACTGACTCGTATGTTTCCCGGTAGACCACTAGGAGTTCTCATATGCTATAAGACACGCACCTTTTGTGGTGACTTACTGTGCTGTAAGTACTTAAGTCATAGGCTTCATAGTTAAACCACTGAGCTACTATGTCCAACATGCCGACATGACATTAAATTCTCCAACTGACTCGTATGTTTCCCGGTAGACCACTAGGGGTTCTCATGTGCTGTAAGACACGCACCTTTTGTGTCGACTTACTATGCTGTAAGTACTTAAGTCCCAGACTTCATAGTTAAACCACTATGTTATTCAGGTAAATCGATGGAAATAATCATTTCTTCCACACTAGTCATGTGTAGGCTAAGGTTTCGGTTTAACCATGGAGAACCCCTAGTGGCCTACTAGGAAACATATGAGTCAGTTGGAGAATCTAATGTCATGTCGGCATGTTGGCCTTAGTAGCTCAGTGGTTTAGAGCAACCACACAGAGACTGGGAGATCCGTGGTTCAAATCCTGGCTATGACACTGAATTTTTCAGTCAGGTTCTACTCATTGAGAAATAACACTTTTAATTTTGACAAGCAACACAATTTATGTGCTTTGAGTTTAGCTTGAGTAATTTATCTTAATGTTGTATTGAATTTATAGAAAAATAAAACAAAGGAAAACTAAGTGCTACTTCCCCTAAAGAATTAATTTCAGATATCTATTTTATGACCCTGCTATCTGCAAGAATGACTGGAAATTAGCACTTAAATATCTTTAAATATGTAAGAATTTATTAGATTTTATAAATTCTCTATTCATTAGTGTTCTTGGTGGTTATTCGATTTTGAGATGTACTGCTGTTTTTCTTTTGAAATTCTTTTTCTGGCTTTCAAGGATTTCTTAAAAACAATATTCTTACCTATGCATTTCTTTCCTGTACTATCAAGCACATATCCCATAGGACATTCACAGCGAAATGAACCATCTGTGTTAATACAGTCCCCACCATCACAAGCATTGGGCATAAAGATACACTCGTTGAGATCTTCTCCAGTGTCTCCTCGTCCAACGCCTTGAGGACACAGCTTGGCAAATTCAGCTAAAATAATAGTTTTACAAATTGAAATATCTCTATTAACTATGTACAAGTTCTTGCTTCACATTAACACAATATAATCAAATACATTTTATGTGTTTTGAAAAATAGCATATGAAACACATTTGTTCAAATTTGCCTCATAACAGTTAGTGTATGTTAAAATCAAATTGTAAAAGTATATTAACGATTTACTAATTTTTGACTGATACTTTCTGACTGTTAGATTGCCATTAAGACTTATTGATACGTCCTGTTCATTGATTTAGATCAGATTCAGCTGTATAGAGTAGTAAGGAACTCTATTGTTGTATAACGCTCTTTTAACCCATTAGATCATATCGGACGATGAACGAATGATGTTCAAATGAGTACAGGGTACATAGACCTTAGAGTTACCCAACATTCGTCTTTTAGAATAAGGGAAAACCTCCAACGTTGTCATATCGGACGATGAATGAAATGATGTTCAAATGAGTACAGGGTACATAGAGCTTAGAGTTACCCGACATTCGTCTTTTAGAATAAGGGAAAACCTCCAACGTTGTCATATCGGACGATGAATGAAATGATGTTCAAATGAGTACAGGGTACATAGAGCTTAGAGTTACCAGACATTCATCTTTTAGGATAAGAGAAAACCTCCAACGTTAAGTCATATCGGACGATGAATGAAATGATGTTCAAATGAGTACAGGGTACATAGAGCTTAGAGTTACCCGACATTCGTCTTTTAGAATAAGGGAAAACCTCCAACGTTGTCATATCGGACGATGAATGAAATGATGTTCAGATGAGTACAGGGTACATAGAGCTTAGAGTTACCAGACATTCGTCTTTTAGAATAAGGGAAAACCTCCAACGTTGTCATATCGGACGATGAATGAAATGATGTTCAAATGAGTACAGGGTACATAGAGCTTAGAGTTACCCGACATTCGTCTTTTAGAATAAGGGAAAACCTCCAACGTTGTCATATCGGACGATGAATGAAATGATGTACAGATGAGTACAGGGTACATAGAGCTTAGAGTTACCAGACATTCGTCTTTTAGGATAAGGGAAAACCTCCAATGTTAAGTCATATCAGACGATGAATGAAATGATGTTCAAATGAGTACAGGGCACATAGAGCTTAGAGTTACCCGACATTCGTCTTTTAGGATAAGGGAAAACCTCCAACGTTGTCATATCGGACGATGAATGAAATGATGTTCAAATGAGTACAGGGTACATAGAGCTTAGAGTTACCC
Organism: Mantis religiosa; assembly: GCA_030765055.1. Lineage (NCBI taxonomy): Eukaryota > Metazoa > Arthropoda > Insecta > Mantodea > Mantidae > Mantis > Mantis religiosa. Next base: position 6,845,339 of record CM060957.1, on the reverse strand, counting down.
AACATTCGTCTTTTAGAATAAGGGAAAACCTCCAACGTTGTCATATCGGACAATGAATGAAATGATGTTCAGATGAGTACAGGGTACATAGAGCTTAGAGTTACCAGACATTCGTCTTTTAGGATAAGGGAAAACCTCCAATGTTAAGTCATATCGGACGATGAATGAAATAATATTCAAATGAGTACAGGGTATATAGAGCTCAGAGTTACCAGACATTCAACTTTCACGATAAGAGAAAACCTCCAACGTTAAGTCATATCGGACGATAAATGAAATGATGTTCAAATGAGTACAGGGTACATAGAGCTTAGAGTTACCAGACATTCATCTTTCAGGATAAGAGAAAACCTCCACCGTTAAGTCATATAGGACGACGAATAAAATGATGTTCAAAAGAGTACAGGGTATATAGAGCTTAGTGTTACCCGACATTCATCTTTCAGGATAAGAGACAACCTCCAACGTTAAGTCATATCGGATGATGAATGAAATGATGTTGAAATGAGTACTCAAATGAGTACTGATGTCCGGTTGACAATGGACGAAAATAGCCTCTGAAACATGTTCCGGGAAATTTAAAAGTAAGTGTTGTTTAGTGTCATTAGTCGACTCTCTTTAAACTTAATTTATTAAAGCAATACTGTTTTCAACACTTCCATGAAAGGAACATAAAGTATTCTTTGGATGCAAATGTTGTTTAATATTTTGAGAAAACTTGTTAGAATATATATCAAATAAATATGCCTTTTAATGATTTCCTATTTTTACAGTAAGTTATTGAGCCTATTGTTTCAGAACTGTTTGGATACTTAATGTGTATTCAATTTAGCCACAATAGATGGCTTTTGTTTATGTAGATGATGGCTACATGTCACTAGATTCACACAAGCATGTTTCGGTGTTCCTGCTTTCATTTTGTTTTCATATAGAAAGACAACTTACAAAACCTGAAGAATTCTGAAAATAATTCTGTCTGGGAATGGTTAACATCCTGGGTTTATATAAATATATATTTAATTTAGCTTCATATATGTCCTAGTAATTTGTTTACCATCTCAGTAATTGGCATTTCCTTGAAATTTGTACAAAAAATTTTTGAATATGAACCAACAAATTACCTGAGCCTGCACGAGGACATTGTTCACAGTATCTACCCCAGGCTTTACCCATTGAGCAGCAGCACTTCTTGGCCGTAATTGGCATCATACGAGGCTGAGAGCATTGTCCTGTAATATTTAACACAAATTAATTACATAAAGCACAGTTTGATGATGATGATGATGATGATGATGATGATGATGATGATGATGATGATGATGATGATGATAACAATAACGACGACGATGATGATGGTGATGATGATGATAAGTAGTATTTATTGTCAACAGATTGATTGGTTACAATTTCTGACATAGTAAAGTTTTCAACATTAAAACTAACCATACATAGTCAATTCTAGAACATTAGAAAACTAATTTCACACATGATCCCGCAATCAAATTATGAGCTTAACATTTTCAAGTAGAATTAAAGATACAAATATTTTTGTCATTCCATTGTGTAAGGACAATGATACAATGAAGCACAAAATTAATATAATTTTGAGTCGAACTAATACTCAATGCTCCACATATTGCTAGTATTTACCTAGAACGCATTTCTTTAGGATCTTCCTAACATCATCAGCTGGTGATGTTGGTTTGGTGAACTCCTTGGAGGTGATAGGTGCGTCTCTGTCGTTATCTTGATGAACTTGAAGTTTGGGTTTTCTTCAAAGGTAGTGTCAAAATTAAACAATTTTCTTTTATATTTCTTTATGAAGATTTTTTCCCACATAGTTAATGCAGCTGGACCTTCGACACTTTTTAATAAGTGGATTTCTCCTTCTATATCATGATTCTCCTTCCAAAAATGGTATGCTACCACCGATTTATCTATTTCTTTGTTGCTGATGTTCCTAAAATGCTCTTTAAGCTAATGTTCAAGTTCCTTTTAGTTTTTCCAATGTAAAAGTTGTCAAAGCCTTTGCAGTTTATCCGGTACATAGTTTATCTGCAGTTTATCCAGACAAAAAATTAGGTGTGTACCGGATAAACTGCAAAGGCTGTTACAACTTTTACATTGCAAAAACTAAAAGCAACTTGAACATTAGGCTTAAAGAGCATTTTAGGAACATCAGGAACAAAGAAATAGATAAATCGGTGGTAGCGTACCATTTTTGGAAGAAGAATCATGATATAGAATGAGAAATCCACTTATTAAAAAGTGTCCAAGGTCCAGCTGCATTAGCCACATGGGAAAACATCTTCATAAAGAAATATGAAAGAAAATTGTTTAATTTCGACACTACCTTCAAGTTCCTCAAGATGCCGACAAAGACGTACTACCTATCACCTCCACTGAGTTCACCAAACCAACGTCCATTAGTCAACAACAGCTGATGATGTTAGGAAGATCCTAACAAAACGTGTTCTAGGTAAATACTAGCAATAAGTGGAACATTGAGTACTACTTCGTCTCAAAATTATATTTATTTCATAGTCCATTTAAGTTGTATAAACATTTGTTTTTGAGGAAAGCCTTTAACCTCCATTTAAACTGCTGTCTTGAAATGCTAACTATTGATTTAATATCAGATGGCAATTAATTGTAAAGCCTAATTCTTAGTATATGTACATCCTTTTGAGAGACAGTTTTAATTACACTGTCTCTATAGTAATCCATATTGGTTCTGGTGTTATGTTCATGTACCTGATTGATTTTAACTGGATTACATTTGTCCACAATAAACATTACAGCTGTATAAGCATACAGAGAATAGATGGTGACTATTTTTTTATTTATAAAGGTCTCTCTGCAAGATTCTCTTGCTTTTAGATTATATATGATCATGATATACCATTTTGATAAATAAGCAAATTATCCATGTGTGTTTTAGCTGCTGAACCCCATATTTTTATTCCATAGATTAGATACGGGTAGATATATCAACAGTATATTAATTTTAAGATATATGTATTGTTGTACTTGCTAAAATATCTTAAGAAATATAACGATTTACTAATTTTTCCACAAACGTTTTGAATATGATCAGCCCATGTTAGTCGATTATCTAATGCAATACTCAAGAATTTATGTGCTTTTACTTCTGAAACAGTGTCACTCTGTACCTTTAAAATTATGAGGGCTGTTCAATAAAGAATGTTCATAATTTTTTTACAGTCATAATTTTTTGCACTAAAATTCAATCTTATTATATTCTGTTAGCTTAATGTGAAACAAACACGCCATAGTAGTTTCATTATTGGTACTCCTGGTTCCTGCCTGTGAGAACCAGGCAAGTTCAGACATGTTCAGTATTACCTACTGCTGCAATGGAGGTAACATGTAGTTAAAGTTGATGTTAGAGGAAGATCCGGAGTTTCTTTCAAACGTAATCACTGCTGATGAAACTTGACTACATCATTTTGATCTTGAGAGCAAACAGCAAAGCTCAGTGTGGAAATCTCCTTCATCACCAACCCCCAAAAAGCAAAAGTGGTTGCTTCTGCTGGGAAAGTTATGGTCATCTCATTCTTTGATATTCATGGAATGGTTTATCAGCATGTTGTACTTGCACACACATCAGTAACTGGACAATACTACAGGGATGTCCTGAAAACATAGCAAGTCTATATCAGGCGCTAAAGACCACATTTCCATAAAGCAGGCTGGATGCTGCACCACGATAATGCGCGGCCGCATATTGCCAATGTTGTTACTGAATATCTTGCAAAAATAAACGTGAAGTACATCCCTCACCCTCCCTATAGTCCGGATTTAGCCCCATGTGACTTTTTTCTATTCCCTAACTTGAAGAAACACCTTCGTGGGAGACATTATCCATCATCAGAAGCAGTGGTGATGGCTGCGGAGGTGATTTTGAAGGACCTCTCAAAAATGGTTTCCAGCATGTCTTTGAAGTCTGACAGAAATGCTGGGACAAGTGCATCACATTCAGGGGAGACTATTTTGAGAAGGACCATCAAAATTATGAGGATGAGTAAACGTACGTTGTTAAAAAAAAATTGTGATCATTCTTCATTGAACAGCCCTCGTATATTATATATTACCAGCATATTTTTCCCATTGATAAACATACGGCTACAAAACAATTAACTAAATATTTAAATGTGGCACTAAAATAAGTATGTAAAGCTACGAAAGCGACTACAAATAGTTTTATGAATGTAAAAGAATGTAAATTAATAATAACTAAACACTAGTAACACAACTTCACTTATCTTATTTAAACCCTGGGGACCGGTTTCAAAGCAAACATCTGCTTTATCCTCAGCCACTCAGCTTGACATACACCCACTAACTGACTGACTGACCTTGACCACTAGTGACCAGTAGTGGTCAAGGTCAGTCAGTCAGTTAGTGGGTGTATGTCAAGCTGAGTGGCTGAGGATAAAGCAGATGTTTGCTTTGAAACCGGTCCCCAGGGTTTAAATAAAATAAGTGAAGTTGTGTTACTAGTGTTTAGTTATTATTAATAACCTAGTTTACTTCACTGTCAGCAGCTTCAGTTTTTTACATAAAAGAATGTAGTTTGCTAATGCTCTGGATTTTGGACTTTATTCATTATTCGTCCCTATAATGGGAGTTAGTTGAGTTTGAATATCTCTTTCTATTATTTGATAAGTTAAATTGGAATTATCACTATGAAGTAATGTAATAATTAAAATTGTACTCTGAGTCGACTGAGACACTCTGCACTTCACATACCAGAAATTTTTTTCAACATGTTTCACTTCCACTCTAAGGCATTATCAAGAAGTTGTCCATTACATATTTGCTTGGCATCTAGTGTGGGCCGTGTCCTGTTGGCTTTCAGAATCTTGCAGTGAGCATTTGGAGAAATTTTCAGTTGCCCAATGAAGAAAGCTAACATAGGTTACAGCAAAACATTGTCAAGATTCTGAAAGCCAACAGGACACTGGAAGCTGAGAAAAGAAACTTTATAATATGGTTTTAATAACTATAGTTCCCTAAATCTAAATGTATGATTCTGAAAATTTTAGTTTGGGCTCTTCTTTCTAATATGCGACTATGATGTTTGTATATACAACCATGATTTTTAATATAATTTTTTACTTTTCAGTGCAATTTCGTGCTGGAGGGCATTCTTTTAACGTTATTAATTGTTTGTTTATTTCCTTACTGCATATGTAGCCATATTGAATAATACAGTGCAGCCAAACTATCCTTATTTGTCCACTGAATGCAATGCTACCAATAGTCTTACTTGTCCCGAAATTACACTAGCAAACTAACACATAGCACCTAAATAAATTTAACATTAGTGTTAGCGCTGTGACAATTTTTATGTTACATTTGTTAACGTCAGTTTTAAATCTGGCACAATTCGTGGCAGTAGCCAAACCAGTCCGCAAGGTCATACATTTTACTGATTTGTCGAGCTATTCTCCGATTTTCAACAACGTACTGAATGAATGTTAAATAGTTGAAGAATGCGAGAACAAACAGCCTTCACTTTTAACATTACAATTGTCACTTTTGCTGGACAGCAAGCCTACTTCTATAAAGCAATAAAATGTTACATTTTTTAACGTCGATTTTAATATCTGTTGGTAATATTGAGCACAATTCACGGCAGTAGCCGAACTAGTCCGCGAGCTCATACTTTCTACTGATTTGTCGAGCCATTTTGCAATTTTCAACAATGTACTGAACGAATCTTAAATAGTTGAAGATCACACAGAAGAAGCAGCCCTCACTTCTAACAGTACAATTTGACAGCAAACTTACTTTTGTAAAGCAGTAAAACCTGAAAGGAAACATGGTCAGTATTTTCCAAAACTAATCCACACTAATCACATACACATGCGCTTTTGCACCGGTGTAGGACAGATGTCTGGGGCATTTTTGCAGAGGTTGGCTACAAGTGTTACATATCTTTCTTGAGGACTGCAACAAGAGGACTGTAGGTTGTCTGCTTGCACATGCGTGTATGTGCACCGTTGGACTTAGAAAATATTGCTTATGCCCCTGCAATTCCTTTGTTTTGCTAAGCTTTAACCTAACAAAAATGTAACATTTTCTTTTGCTATGTATAGACTAATGAGTTCAATAACCACTTTGATAAAAGAGCATCATCAAAACATTAAAAACTTATCACTCACCTCTCTGAAATCCATCGTAACACAGCTCCTCTCTAACATCAATACATTTCATGCCATTTGGACTAAGTATGTAACCTTCTGGACATTCACAGATTACTCCTCCATCAGTGTTGACACAAGCTCCCTCCTCACAAATACCTGCATTCTCCACACACTCATCAATATCTGTGTAACAAAATCACAGTTGTTTACTTATGCATGATTGCAGGAATTTAGTAACATGATGTCAAATTTAATTGAACAAACTATTTGTAGTTGGTTTTTAACACTTTGTCACTTACATTTTTATATTATTGAGGGAATAGTTTTGGAACCATTGTGTCCATTTTCAAACTCAAAGGTCCTAACTATTGTCTGTTGTCATCTGCTCTCTTCTCTCTGGTGGTGAAACTATGAACTTTTTTTTATCAAATCATGATAATCGGAACTTTGAGGTTGAAAATGGACACTACGGCTTCTGAAATAAGTCCCTCAATAATATAAAAATGTAAGTGACAAAGTGTTAAAAACCCACAACATATAGTTTTTTTTTTTTTTTTCAATTACAGATGTTTACGTTTTAACTAAGCCAAAATAAAATGTCATTCAAATGACGTAAGCTACTTGAATCTCCCCTGTTTCCCTGCAAATTTCAGACTATGAACTGTTTAATATTACACTAATATGCAAATTTACAACAAAATAACTCTTATATATAACAGTCACATGACTTTCTCTACCCATTCTTCAACAAAGTATTCATACAAAAGCTTATTCTTCTATCTCAAACATTTGTAGAAATGGTTTTGTTATATATGAATTTGCCATAGAAAATGCATTTGATGTTATTTTTATAGGTGAGCATTGGTGCAGGAATAATAATTATTATTATTTTCTTGTAGGTATAATCAGAATAGAAGAATACACTAGGCTTTAAGTGATAGTCAAATCTTTTAAGAGCTGGTTGCTATATAATGTCTTTGAAATATAATTCCCTTTGCATGGACAGGAGGGGGGAAAATGGCTTCATACTTGAGAATGATTAAGTAGCAATATTATTAAGAAACCTTTTGCTCCTTCACATAATTGATTTAGACTGCAAAGACAGTCAGTGACATTGTAACCACTTAGGATAAATTGTTAGATTTTCTTATATTCAGTGGCAAAGTGCGCAATAAAGTGCTGGAAGTGCCGATTCCTCAAGATTTCAGAAGAAAAACAAGAAAATTCCTGCCAAACAATATTTTATCTGCTCTGGCAATATTTTCAAAATTTATATGCAAACATCCGTGGTGCTGCGGACAATTTGACAGCTGTTTAGATTCGAGTGACCAGTTCTGTGAGCTCATTCAATACTGAATATTTCTGTATTCACACATTCGTTATCTTGAATGTCATGCTTTGCAGGTTTCTGGAAGCAATTGCAACTCTTCAATAGTTAGGAAGCACTGACATATTTTGTCTCGTGAAGTCTCTGTAGCATCTGAAGAAAAGCTTAGTTTTATTTCTTTGTTTTATGTGGCGCTTTTAAATCCATCTGTAAGTACATTTGAATAGCATTAGCAATAGTATTTTATGTAGATTGGTATTTAGTGGTAAAAAGCAGGAAATCCTTGTGAAGTTTTAAGTTATTAGCAGAAGTGTGTGAATTGCATACTTTCTCCATGTTAGGTTAACAGTTCATGTGTTTTGGGCCAGCTGTAGACAAAATTACAATGTCTGAGTGGAGAGTGGAAGCAGGAATATGTCTGCTTGTAGCGTGAACAGTCTTGTAATACAAGAAAGGCCTACATGTGACTGTACAATAGAAAGAGTATTGAAGAGTAGCCTTAGTTCTTTGAGACATTAATCTCTTTTATTTTAATGAAAATTATTATTTGGAGCTTCCCTCGCTTTGAAAGTCAGGCCTTGCTACTGGACCTATGTGTGACTGTACAATAGAAAGAGTACTGAAGAGTAGCCTTAGTTCTTTGAGACATTTTTCTCTCTTATTTTAATGAAAATTATTATTTGGAGCTTCTCTCGCTTTGAAAGTCAAGCTTCGCTACTGCATATATTATTACCACTATGAAACACATTTGATTTCAACATAGGGCAACTACAATTACTTTCTTGGAAGTGTTGAAAACAGTGTTGTTATGATAAATTAACTTTAAAGAGAGTCGATTAAAGACACTAGACAACACTTACTTTTAAATTTTTCCGGAACTAGTTTCAGAGGCTTTGCCTCTATCATCGGCCGACTCTCGACTGATTCTCGTTGGTGTAGCTGACGATACCTTGTCACAGGTCTCCTCTGGTGGCGGCTCAAGGAACTTGCTGAACAAATCCTTCTGGGGGATGTCGAAATTGAATACTTTGTTCCTATTTTTTGAAATGAAGATTTGTTCCCATGTGGATAGTTCTTGTTTTCCTGATGTATGTTTCAGTAGTTTTGGTTCTGGATTTATGTTGTGGTTTTTTTCCCAAAAATGTGTGGCAACTGCTGATTTTTCTAATTGTTTATATTTTATGTTTCTAAAGTGTTCCTTTGCTCTTGTTTCTAAATTTCTTTTTGTTTTTCCAATATAAATTTGACTACAGTCATTGCATTCAATTTGATATATACCAGATTTTTTGTTTGATGGAATAGCATCTTTGATGTTTGAGCAAATTAGGTTTTTTAAGGAGAAATGGTTGACTGGTGCTAGTTGAATATTTTGTTTTTTGAAGACTTTTTTGAATTTATCATAGGCCCATGGATGGTAAGTGAATTTTTTGAAAATCATATTAGTTTCTGTAGATGAGAGAGTTGTGGTTTCCTTTAGTAGCTTCTTCTTTTTTGCTAAGCTCACTGTTTTGTCCACTAATGATTTGGGAAAGTTATTTTTTTGTGCTATTTCAATTATTTTGTTGTATTCTGTTTTGTATTCTTCTGCTGTGAGAGGGATGTTTACCAGTCTATGTGCTAAACTATTGAAGATTGCCTGTTTGTGGGATCTTGGGTTGTAGCCATTAGCTTTTATGTAGTTGTCTGTCTGTGTTGGTTTTCTGTAAATGCCAAAGTTTAGTCTGTTTTTATTCCTCATTATTTTTAGATCCAAAAATGGTAAATGCTCGTCTTTTTCTATTTCTACAGTGAAAGACGAGCATTTACCATTTTTGGATCTAAAAATAATGAGGAATAAAAACAGACTAAACTTTGGCATTTACAGAAAACCAACACAGACAGACAACTACATAAAAGCTAATGGCTACAACCCAAGATCCCACAAACAGGCAATCTTCAATAGTTTAGCACACAGACTGGTAAACATCCCTCTCACAGCAGAAGAATACAAAACAGAACACAACAAAATAATTGAAATAGCACAAAAAAATAACTTTCCCAAATCATTAGTGGACAAAACAGTGAGCTTAGCAAAAAAGAAGAAGCTACTAAAGGAAACCACAACTCTCTCATCTACAGAAACTAATATGATTTTCAAAAAATTCACTTACCATCCATGGGCCTATGATAAATTCAAAAAAGTCTTCAAAAAACAAAATATTCAACTAGCACCAGTCAACCATTTCTCCTTAAAAAACCTAATTTGCTCAAACATCAAAGATGCTATTCCATCAAACAAAAAATCTGGTATATATCAAATTGAATGCAATGACTGTAGTCAAATTTATATTGGAAAAACAAAAAGAAATTTAGAAACAAGAGCAAAGGAACACTTTAGAAACATAAAATATAAACAATTAGAAAAATCAGCAGTTGCCACACATTTTTGGGAAAAAAACCACAACATAAATCCAGAACCAAAACTACTGAAACATACATCAGGAAAACAAGAACTATCCACATGGGAACAAATCTTCATTTCAAAAAATAGGAACAAAGTATTCAATTTCGACATCCCCCAGAAGGATTTGTTCAGCAAGTTCCTTGAGCCGCCACCAGAGGAGACCTGTGACAAGGTATCGTCAGCTACACCAACGAGAATCAGTCGAGAGCCGGCCGATGATAGAGGCAAAGCCTCTGAAACTAGTTCCGGAAAAATTTAAAAGTAAGTGTTGTCTAGTGTCTTTAATCGACTCTCTTTAAAGTTAATAGGGCAACTAACTCAGAGGTATACGGGGAACATTAGGAAAAAGCTACAATCCTGTTGGGAACATATGAGTGAGAATAACATGTATCAGCTAAATCCATTTTATACAAGTTCAAAATTACACGTTTATTGATAAATTTAGGTATTCCAACATGTTAGCTGCCTATACCAACTTAGGATCACAGATAGAATCCAACACAATTATACATCTTGTTATTCATGACTGCTTCCTTAACCTCACAGACCTGTCATCTGACTTGTCTACTCACTAGCATGCACACTGATATACTTACGCTATCATCCACAAGATACTTATTCACATCATATGGTGCATGCACTGTGCTACATGAATTGCTTCAGACTTTTCTACAACTGGTCTACAATGTTCCATGCATGGACCACTTCTACTACAAAGCTAATAATTATGGAAATTTTATAACAAAATTAATGAATTTAGAATAATCAAAACCCTATATGAGACAGAAGTATAGCTCTTTTACTAGGTTATATTATTTCTTCTTCTGTTATTCTTCACTTTTAGTATCAGTAGAAATGTCCTTATTAGCAAATAGCTGTTGATAGGTGTCTTATTCAATGTTAAATCTCTTTCTCAAATCACTTCCTACTAGAGCTTTCAATGATTCTGCTTATAACATCACTTCTGTTTTTCATCAGATGACTCAAATGAGTAAAACCTAGCATTTGTTCCCAAAAATCAATTTGAACAATTAAATAAAGACAAACAAAACTTTGAAACGTAACTGAATATATGAAAGTGAATAGCTGATATTCTTTAACAATATTTAAATACTTGTTTATAAAAAATTAGAACAATACCTTCACAAACGTTGCCATCTGGGCCAAGTTCATAACCAGGTGGGCAGGTACAGACATACGATCCCATCAAGTTCTGGCACTTCCCAGGTGGAGGGCATGTTCCTGGTATCTAACCCAAAAATATATCAGAAAAACAAGAACAACAAAATGCTATATAGTCTCTACCTTTTAACTTAAATTCAATTACAAATCATTCCCTATTGCGAGAACAATAAAACTGGGAATGAATATGCAGTCTGTACTCGACGCTAAACAGCAAACGCCCGCCTCGGTAGCGTAGATGGTAGCATGTCTGCCTCACATTCAAGAGGTCCCGAGTTCGAATCTCGGTCAGGGTGAGTTACCTGGATAAGATTTTTTCCAGGGTTTTCCCTTATCCTGAAAGACGAATGTCGGGTAACTCTAAGCTCTATGGACCCTGGGCACATTTGAGCATCATTTCACTCATTCCATTCATTGTCTGATATGACTTACAAAGAAGAGAAGTAAACAGCAAACAAGTTTTAGGTTTAACTGGAAAGAGGTTGATAATGGAGGTGATGACATCCAATAAATTGTTATATACATATTATGTTTGTTATTCATGACATATTTTGCCCAGAAATTACCTCAGATTAAGCAGTATGGGATTAATTACATATAGCATTTTACTATTTGAATGAGCTCATGTGCATGTTGTGTTTTACTTTTACTAAGTTAAACTTAACCATACAAGAAGATATAAAAATTATTTGTGGTTGGTTTATTGACACTCGTCACTTACTTTTTCATATATTTATGAGAGACTAGTTTCAAAGGCCCTGGCCTCCATTTTCAATCTCTTTCCAACTGGCATCTGTTGTTGTCTGCTCTCTCTGGTGGTGGAACTATGAACTTTTTTGTCAAATTATCTACTGGCGGGATTTCAAAGTTCATTACGCGATCCTTATCATGGAACATGGATACCACCAACAAGGAAAAATAAGGATAGCATAATGAACTTTGAAATCCCGCCAGTAGATAATTTGACAAAAAAGTTCATAGTTCCACCACCAGAGAGAGCAGACAACAACAGATGCCAGTTGGAAAGAGATTGAAAATGGAGGCCAGGGCCTTTGAAACTAGTCTCTCATAAATATATGAAAAAGTAAGTGACGAGTGTCAATAAACCAACCACAAATTTTTATATTAATTTTGACATCACTGTTACTAAATTCCTCCAAACACACATCATACAAGAAGATATTGTTGGATATGGCTAATGCTACAAAAAAATCATTTAACATAAATCATGTGTTTTAATTATCTCTGTTTAAGTTTCTGTCTATCTTCTAAGATTTCAAAGTTATATACAACTCACTAAGAATTAAAAGAAACACTGTTATACAGAAAATGTGTATGTATATATGTCGCTAATGCTCTGGAGTCAACAATGAAGTCATTCTCCTTCTGGCTTTGCAGTACTCAGAAGTTATATCTTGATAAATTTGTAAAGCTGTGCACAGTTTTTCCAATACACAATTTGGAGAAGTTAGTATGCCAGTTTCTAGACAATCATGTTCAGAAGTAAGCCTCATCATGGCAACAGCAGATTTCATGGCAATTTCGGAATTACATGGGGATTTTCTTAGAAGTATTTTCATATTTTGGTTACATATTTTCTCACTTAGTCCAGATTTCTAATTATAATTAATTTTTTTCTTTATAATCCTTCTAACTGAGGCATAACAAAGCTTTTTCTAAATAATGAAACATGTGAACAGAAGTTCCGTAAAATATTAATACTTATTATTTGGGAAGTACACCCTAAATATAGACATTAGTTGTAATTTGATAGGAGTTTCCAATACACTCACCTCACGACATTCATCTATGTCTCTGCAGTGTTGCCCATCTGCTGCTAAAATGTAACCTTCAGCGCACTCGCAGTGAAATGAACCCAGAACATTTCGACATCTTCCATTGCGGCAAAGAAAAGGCATAATGCGACACTCATCAACATCTGTTGGTATAAATTTAAAATCAATAACTTCAGCCTTGCACTGACATTTTCTTAGCTTATTGCCATAGAATAACAACAACTATAACACTTTATCATTAGCTATGTTACAACATTCAACATACTCCCTTAATGGTAATATGCTTTTTTTTTTTTTTTTTTTTAAATTTTTTTTTTAACATGAATGTGTAATAATTATATTCAAAGTCTTCAATTTTGACATGATATAAGATGTATTTTTACACTGTTTTCTACTGTTGTGACAATTACATGCTTGGCTATTGCATCTTTCCTGGCTTTCATTATCACCTTTAGCATCTGCCAGTTGCTCTGTGCCATTTACCACACTCATAAGTTTCTTTGCTGTGAACAGGATTTTGATCTCAAATTCCCACATATTCATCCTTGATATCTTGTATAGGAACTGTACCTGAGTTTTTAAGTTTTTGCACACATGCAGCTTCTTCATTTTCAATTTTTGTTAGTGCCATCTTGGAGCACACTATGTTTTTACTTTTTAAGAGCAAGATACTGGGCCCATAACCTGTTGTTGTTTCTTACTTCTAAAGGAGAAAATGTTGCTGTGTATCTGGTTAAACCATTATGTCATATTATAAATATATCACTCTGTGAAGGTCACTTCCCTGAGAATCTAAAGGTCTCAAAAATTAAACCACTGTTTAAAAAGGGTTCTAAATCTGATTGTGAAAATTATAGGCCAATATCTATTTTATCAGTTTTTTCTAAAGTAATTGAAAAGGTGGTGTACAATAGAGTCTTAGCATTTCTAAATAAATATGATATTATATCGAAAGTGCAGTACGGGTTCCAGCAAGGGAAATCAACAAGCTCAGCACTACGGAACGTTATTGAAGATATACTAAAAAATCTAGACAGCGGGAATCAATGCATGGGACTATTTCTTGATCAGTCAAAGGCCTTTGATCTAGTCGACCGTGATATATTATTACACAAGTTGTATAATTATGGTATCAGAGGAGTTCCATTTGAATGGTTTAAATCGTACCTAATAAATAGAAAGCAGTTAACCGAAATTGAATATGTAGTAAATGGTTCGAAGGAGATTAAAGCTGCTCGCTCTAGTGTAAAAAACATTAAATATGGAGTTCCGCAGGGCTCGGTATTGGGTCCCTTATTGTTCCTATTGTATATTAATGACCTGGCCAAAAACAACCAATGCATTAATACTAAATTTACTCTGTTTGCTGATGATACCAGTGTTCTCATTTCTGGGAAAAACAAACAAGAACTCAAAGCAAACGTTGATGGGGTAACAGACTATGTTTCAAATTGGTTTAAAGACAATAAACTTATTATTAATAAGAGCAAAAGCATCGCTGTAGGTTTCCATCAAAAGTCAACAAAAATGTAAGTTTCCCTAATATATGCTTAGAGAATGAATCAGTAACTACTACAGATAAAATTAAATTTCTTGGAGTTTGGGTAGATAGTAATCTAGATTGGGGAACTCATATTGATGCTTTATCCAAAAAACTATGTCAAACTTGTTTTGCACTATATACTTTAAGATCATCAGTCAATCTTGATGTGCTTAAAATAGCCTATTTTGCCTACTTTCACTCGCAGTTATCCTATGGCATAATATTCTGGGGAAAGACGAGCTATACGAAAAGAATGTTTATAATACAAAAGAGGGCCATACGTTTAATGATGAATCTTTCCAGTACCACAAGTTGTAGACCTTATTTCAGATCATTGAATATTCTGTCAGTTCCATCTATATATCTCTATGAGGTGCTGGTGATCGCTCATAAACAGTTAAATATTTTTGTCACAAACGCTGAAATACATAGTCACAACACTAGAGGTAAATCACATCTTCATGTTACAGGGCATAAGAGAACCCTATATGAAAAAAGTATACACTATAACTGTATTAAATTGTCCAACAAACTTCCTCAATATTTCAAAGAATTACCAAATTTAACAATATTTAAAAGGAAATTAAAGAAGTATCTAATACAAAGATGTTTTTATTCAGTAAATGAATACCTTGATGAACAGTGAATCAATTTTGTTAGACATATGTATTATATATATTGCAATTGTAAATACTATCACCTTATTTGTTTATCCGATCATGTGTTTACTGTTAATCTGTAATGTAAAATTGTATTGACGAAGCCGATATTTCTGTAATTGGAAATCTTATGGTGAATAAATTTGATTTGATTTGATTTGCTTAAACTGTATAACATGCATTTTATTGCCATCATGGATAACGTTAACCTTGTACTGACATTTTCTTAGCTTATTGCCATAGAATAACAAACAACTAAAACATTTTATCATTAGCTACATTACAATATTCAACATATCATGCACTAATATTCTATTATTACCTATACAGTCATTGTTGTGGCTCAGCTTGAAACCAGGGTAGCAGTGACATTTGTATGATCCCACAGAATTGATACAAGTTCCATTATTGCAAATGTTGGGATGGCGCTGACATTCATCTATGTCAACACACTGATCACGGGAAGGTGTCAGCAGATATCCATTTTGACAGATACACTGGAAGCTACCTTGGAAATTGTTACAGTCTCCATTTCTACAGATTCCAGGTTTTTCTATACATTCATCTATGTCTGTAACATAACAAGAATATCACTGTATCAAAAGACAAATATTTCTGTACAGTAGAACCTCATTTGCCCGGATCAACTGATACCAGGGCTGATCTGAGTTAACGTAAATATAGGTTATCCAGAGAATGATGGAAAAACAATAAAAATACATGTACAATTACATAAAACATGAAGCTGGTTACAGTGAAGCAATAAATACAACACAAATATAACTATTAAAAGCAGAAGCATTATTAACAGTGAAGTATTCTTCATATTTAAGTTTGAATTTAGGAGTCACTATGTTTACACTCAGTCTTCACTTACTTGTTGTTGTATAATTGAAACGTTTTCAAGATCATTCGATCTCATCCTCAGCTGTTTGGTGACTCACCAAACAGCTGAGGATGAGATCGAATGATCTTGAAAACATTTCAATTATACAACAACAAGTAAGTGAAGACTGAGTGTAAACATAGTGACTCCTAAATTCAAACTTAAATACAAATATAACTATTTGCAACAAAACCTTCATATCAATAATTACATAAAAAGTACAAGTTTTAACCCTTTTTCACATAAATTTGCTATTTTCAATAGTTTGATTTATAGATTAATAAATATACCCCTGAATAAAGATTAATTTAATAAAGAATATAAACATATTATTAATACTGCTTTAATTAATTGTTTTAATAAATACTTTATACAAAAGAAGATTGAAAAATTTAAATATAAAAGAATTGTTAATGATACTTCTACCCTTAAAAAACTAAAAGACAATTATAATATAAAAGAATTTACTTATCATCCTTGGGTTAATTAACATTTTCAAAAATTATATAGAATAAAAAGACATTTTCAAAAATGTTTAAAAGAGTTTGGTATAACTTTAGCTCCTCAAAATAAATATAGTATTAGAAATTTACTACATTTTTCTAAAAAAGATAAAATTCCTAATAATAAAAAAATCTGGTATTTATCAATTTAATTGCTTAGATTGTGATCAGGTTTATATTGGAAAGACAAAACGTAATTTGGAAACAAAAACGAAAGAACGTTTTCGTAACATTAAGTATAAACAAAGTGATAAATTGGCAGTAGCAGATCATTTTTGGTTATTTAACCATGAAATAAATCCAGAAGTTAAATTATTAAAACAATTAAATGGTCTGATAGATTTAATGGTTTGAAAAAAAATATTTATTTTGAAAAATAAACATTGCATAATGTATTTTGAAATACCAGCAGTCAATTCTGTTTTTTAGTTTATTTCATTTTCAGATTTTGGTAATACTGGAAGAAACGTAGTGACCTCTAGCGGTAGTAATGTTGACATAGAAGTTGGCTGAAGATGTAAACAAGGGTTTACGAAATCGATTTCAGCAATTAATAAGAAAAATTTACATAATTTTCTTAAGATAAGTGAAGTTTTTGTTGCAAATATTTATATTTGTATAATACATGTACAATATCACCAATATATTTTAAACTGCTTTTAACTCCTGCATGAGCTGGGAACGATTAGCCAATAAACAGCACAAGACATTTAAATTGTCAAATCCTGTAAAAATGCTTAAAAAATAAACATTTGTATGTTTGGTATTTATTAAGTTATTTTAGCAAAATAAAAACTAATTTAAAGTACATTAAAGGCAGTATACAACTGTGGCGTCATTAGAGACAATATTCACAAATTGTTGAAATTTCTCTAGTTTGTTTTACTGTAGCAAAAGCCCTTCTTTCCGACAAATTCTTCTAATTTGTGAGTTATTTTGTTTTGTTTGCACAGGAATGATATGTATATATTAGCTACACAAGGGAGTTCTCCATTTCAAGGTTCTAGGGTTCAGTTTATGCTATCATGTGATGATCATTGTATATGTTATGTCACACATGCTGGAAAGAAAGAAACCTCTCCGTCAGCATCTGTATGTACCACTTCGCAACCAAAGTTTATAGTCTTAGGCTTATACACAAGGGCGGCTCGTCCTTATGTGCTGCAGTGCTGCAGCATGCTCTTTTCTGTTTTATAAATCAAATTGTATAAATTTTAAAAGACTGTGTAAGTAACAATGCATTATTATAAGTATAGGAAATCGAGTACGACCAATAATGAACTCTTGATGCATGGAAAACATCTGCGTAACTAATGGAACGTATCCTTAAGTTCAACGTGCTGAGAGCCAGCAAGCTCGGTAATCAGTTATTGTGCATGTGTACAACCTTCCCCTCTTGCCTCCCTGATGTCCTAAGTTCCCTAGACCTTCACACAAATGTGTGCTACGTCTGGGTGTTGCGCAGTGATCATTCACTACACGGTGAAGCAGGACTACCAACACTCATAGTTATAGCTGTAGAACTTGAATATGCATTGAATATCATTTAACAATCTATAATTGTTTTATATTTTAGTTCTAGAAACTAATTCTGTCCTTCTTATGCAAACAGATCCAATACCTAATGGTTATTAAATCGCAGGACAGATTTTTTTTATGTACCTATCATGTTGACACGATACTCCATTCCTGCAACCATAAGTGAATGTGGTTTGCATGTTATCCAAGTATTTCTTTGTGTAACGTTATTTAGTGGGCGATATCAGTTTTGTTTATTTTGTGTGAGTGAAACTTGTTATAAATATGCTTTATTCAGTGCACAAATAATTTAATATTACGAAAACTTTAACCAATAATGAGAAGAAAGGGTTAGTATAAAAATGTTAGAGCAATCAATATCCAATTTAAAAATTGAGCAAAAAGTGAAAGGATCTAGAAATTATGTTTATATAATGAAGAAACATCAGTGCATGGACTTCATTTTTCGAAACTAGGTGAGTTGCATGGACTATTTCCTGCAGCACGCTGTTATTTTTTGGCACAAGATGCCACTGCTTATACAGCTGTTTTCATGCAGTAATACAGCTATTCAGACACTCTTGGGATCAGAGTGATTTGTTTTAGCTATCGGGAGTTAACTGAGTAGCACATTTGAAATTGTTATATTTCAGTGTTGACATGGCTAATTCTGGCAAGAGAATTTGAGTACTGTACCTACTGAGAATTGCAATTTATCATATGTAAAACAAGTCTTCATTTACTACATGTTACGTACTTCATGCTAAACAACAATAATTGTTTCTAAATCCTTTCATGGAAGTATTGAAAACAGTGTTGTTGTATAAATTAAATTTATTGGGAGTCGATTAATGACAGTAAAGAGGACACACTAGTCTCATTTGATGTTAAATCACTGTTTCCCAGCATACCAGTTAAACAACTCCCAACGTTGATAGAAAAATGGCTCAAATCACTTGGAATGTCATCACTTGAAATTTCAGATTACATCGAACTTACCAAATTATGCATAGAACAGAATTTCTTCCAGTTTCAAACAAAATATTTCCATCAAACTTCTGGTTTAGCAATGGGCAACCCCTTATCACCCTTCTTGGCCGATCTGTACATGAGTGCACTAGAAATAAGGATCACTAAAGGTTTCCTTTGGTTGTTCAAACTCTGGCAACGATATGTAGATGACATATTTGCCATAGTGCCAAAAAAACACATCAGTGATGCACTAAAACTTTTAAATATGCAAGAAAAAAGCATCAAGTTCACTGTAGAAGTTGAAAAAGACGAGTATTTACCATTTTTAGATCTAAAAATAATCAGAAATAAAAATAGAATAAATTTTGGCATTTACAGAAAACCAACACAGACAGACAACTACATAAAAGCTAATGGCTACAATCCAAGATCCCACAAACAGGCAATCTTTAATAGTTTAGCACACAGACTGGTCAACATCCCCCTCACAGCAGAAGAATACAAAACAGAATACAACAAAATTATTGAAATAGCACAGAAAAATGACTTTCCCAAATCACTAGTAGACAAAAAAGTGAACTTAGCACAAAAGAAGAAACTACTAAAGGAAACCACAACCCTCTCAGCTACAGAAACTAAAATGATGTTCAAAAAATTCACTTACCATCCATGGGCCTTTAATAAATCCAAAAAAGTCTTCAAAAAACAAAACATTCAACTAGCACCAGTGAACCATTACTCCTTAAAAAACCTAATTTGCTCAAACATCAAAGATGCCATTCCATCTAACAAAAAATCTGGTATATATCAAATTGAATGCTGTGACTGTAGTCAAATTTATATTGGAAAAACCAAAAGAAATTTAGAAACAAGAGCAAAGGAACACTTTAGGAACATAAAATACAAACAATTAGAAAAGTCAGCAGTTGCCACGCATTTTTGGGAAAAAAACTACAACATAAATCCAGAACCAAAACTACTAAAACATACAACAGGAAAACAAGAACTGTCCACATGGGAACAAATCTTTATTTCAAAAAGTAGGAACAAAGTATTCAATTTCGACATCCCCCAGAAAGATTTGTTCAGCAAGTTCCTCGAACCGCCACCAGAGGAGACTGATGACAAAATATTGCCAGCTACACTAAAGAGAACCAGTCGATGTCCGGCTGAAGATAGAGTGAAGGCCTCTGAAACTAGTTTATAAAAGTAAGTGTTGTTTAGTGTCATTAATCGACTCCCAATTAATTTAATAATTGTTTCTTCTTCAAATTCAGTCCAGGTTATTCAGACGTCCAGGTTAATGAGGTTTTACTGTAGAACACAATATTATTCTTTTTAAATTTTGCTCTACTTATCCTATAAGCATTGTCTGCAAAACTTCATTATGGAGAAACTGGTTTTTTAGGTGCCCAAGCATTACTATGCCTGTTACAAAAACTGCCTATGTTGGAACACTCGTGAGAGAAAAGTGTACTAAATAATGTCATAGTGTTATCAAATTAAAAAAAAAAAACAATAACAAGATGTTTATGAACATCAGCAGTAGTATGTTGTGAAAGGATTACCTGTGCAATCTCTCATACTGATGCCAAGCTTGTATCCCTCAGGACATTGACATTTGAAACTACCTGGAGCATTCACACACTGTGCATTTCCATGACAGGGACTGGGTACTCGCAAACATTCATTGTCATCTGAAAAAATATAAATCAATTTCCATTAGACAGAACAGGAACATTATAAGATAATTTACTTTCTTGGAACTGTTGAAAATAGTGTTGTTGCAATAAATTAAATTGAAGGGTGAGTCAATTAATAAGTAAGCGTTGTTTTAGTTAATTGATGGAAATTAATAATTTCT
Source organism: Mantis religiosa (assembly GCA_030765055.1). NCBI lineage: Eukaryota > Metazoa > Arthropoda > Insecta > Mantodea > Mantidae > Mantis > Mantis religiosa. Next base: position 6,824,473 of record CM060957.1, on the reverse strand, counting down.
TTACACTAGCCATATATAGGCTAAATTTTTTGCCAAGTCAACCTGAAAAATTCAATGCCATGGCCGAGATCTGAACCACGGATCTCCTGGTTTCCATCCAGTCGCTCTTACCCATTGAGCTACCATGGCCCACTTGCTATCACGACATTAAGTTCTGCATTTGACTTGTATATTTCCCTGGTAAAGCACTAGGGTTTCTCGCATTCGAGATACACCGTTTGTGGTGACTTACTATCGTAAGTACTTGAGTCCCAGGCTTCATCATTTAACTCTTATTATTTTAGTTAATTGATCCATGGTTCAGATCCCGGCCATGGCACTGAATTTTTCATGTTGACTCAATCTATCAAAAACCTTAGCCTATATAAGGCTAGTGTGAAGAAATGATTAATTTCCATCAATAAACTAAAATAATAAGAGTTAAATGATGAAGCCTGGGACTCAAGTACTTACGATAGTAAGTTGCCACAAACGGTATATCTGGAATGCGAGAGCCCCTAGTGGTTTACCGCGGAAATATACAAGTCAAATGGAGAATTTAGTGTCGTGACGGCAAGTTGCCCATGATAGCTCACTGGGTTAGAGCGACTGGATGAAAACCAGGAGATCCATGGTTCAAATCCCGGCCATAGCATTGAATTTTTCATGTTGACTCTATCAAGTTTAATCAACTCACCCTTAAATTGAAAGGCAGAGTGCAACAGTAGTTTATCCCACGTTTTAAAGAATTTGAGATATTGTACTGCAAAGTTGACAGCAGCCAGTTACTATAGCTTGAGAGTAAGAAGTCAGGTTGCTGCCAATGTGCAAAAAATACATTTCTTTCAGTATATATCGATTGTAATAGATAATTCTAGGTTAATGACAACAAATGACAGAGTTAGACCACTGTTGCACTCAGCCTTTCCATTTAACATTATATGATTTTTGTTTTGCTCATGCATATTTACAAATAAACACATAATTAAACATTCTCACCTGTTACAGTTGCATGATTTTCTCTACACTGTCATACAAATACTTATTTTTCTATTTCATGCTAATCAAAATAAACACTTGCAGAAATTGTTTTATTATATATTTTCTTTAGCCACAACAGAATTATGGAATGTAGTAGACTTTTAGCAAATCCTTTAAGAGCAAATCACTATTAATACAACGGCTGATCAATAAAGACTGAGACTGATGTTTATTACTGCAATTCAATGTTTACATGATCTTTTGCAAAATAGTCCTCTCCTACTTCAATGCACTTTTTATAGCGTTTCTGCCAGTCGTTGAACACGTGCTGCAGATCATTCATTGTCAGGTCCCTGAGAATCGCCTCACTTTTCTTGAGTACTGCTTCAGAGTTCTCAAATCAAATACCCCTAAGCTTTGCCTTTAGTGATGGGAACAAAAAAATGTCACAGGGTGCAAGATTGGGGCTATAAGGTGGATGTGATACACAGGTAATGTTGAATCGAGCCAGAAACTACATCTGCATTAATAAATCTCATAAATGAAATTTCGAAAATGCTTGATGAAAGTAAACAAACGTATGTGATAACTCAAAAGCATTTGACTGCATTAACCACAATATTGCTAAGCAAGTTGAACTTCTATGGTATAAGAAATGCAGGGCTAGCCTAATTTAAGTCTTATCTAACAGGTCGTAAACAGAGGGTAATCCTAAATAAGGATAACAACACAGTGGAATCAAACTGGAGAGCAATAAAATCAGGAGTTCCCCAGGGAAACGCCTTAGGACCCCTCCTATACATACTCTGTACAAACGATCTCCCAAATAGTATTATAGGTAAAACAATTATATATGCAGATGATACTACTATTTTGCTAACAGGCGTCAACCATCAGGAATTAACTAATAGTACAAATGACACATTAAAAGTACTAAAAAATTGGTTTGATAATAATGGGCTAAAATTAAATATGACCAAAACTGCTTTAATTCAATTTAAAACACAGTCGAGAGCAAACAGCGCCATAAATAGCACAAATATCACTACAGTAAGTACAGGAAACATTTTAGGAGCATACATAAGTGAGCAGCTAAAATGGGAGGAACATTTTCAATATATTAGTAAGAAATTAAATAGCGCCTGACAAAAATCACAAACTTAGAAACCAGAAAGACTGTATGCATAGCTACTTTCACTCCATAATGGCATATGGCATTATACTATGGGCAGCAGTGACAGGTTGGGATAAGATATTTAAAATACAAAAGAAAATTATCCATATTATGACCCATGTCAGTCCCAAATTTTCCTGCAGAAGTTTATTTAAAAAACTAAACATACTCACCCTGCCTACTCAATATATCTATGAATTAGTTAAGCACATATATGAAAATTTCGACAGATACTACCTAAATCAGAATGTACATAATCATGGGATCAGAACACAAAATTGCCTTTAAGTACCAGCTCATAGACTTGACCTATTTGAAAAATTTCCATAAAGATTTATAATAAACTGCCACAAAAGTATCGAGAAATTAAACACAAAAATGTGTTTCTTAGTACACTTAAAAAGGTCCTCACTGACAAAGCTTATTATTCAGTAAAGGAATATATGGAAGACAGTCTCTAGGACCACATATATTATACTAAGCTGTATAATAGATATACATAGTACAAATATTTAAACATAGGGAAATATGTAAAAATAATTGTATATAAAATATTTGTAAATACATGTAAATATATTTGAGTTTGATTTACAAGTCACTATGTTTACACTCAAACTTCACTTACTTGTTGTTGTATAATTGAAACATTTTCAAGATCATTCAATCTCATCCTCAGCTGTTTGGTGACTAAATGAACCTTCCTCTTCTTCCACTACTACGGAGCTCCGATCACTCTGCCATCTGGTGTTAGGGGCACTAAGTTTTAATACTTCATTTAATGCCAGGATTTCAAAATTTATAACTTTATCACGGTTTTTGTTTATGAATATTTTTTCCCAAATATCCAATTCTATGGGTGTACTTAAAGATTTTAACAGTTTAATGTTGTGGCCAATGTTGTGGTTTTCTGTCCAATAATGGTGTGAAACTGCAGATTTTTCTGTTTGTTTCAACTTAATGTTCCTCTGGTGTTCTTTTTGCCTGGTTAACAAGTTTCTCTTAGTTTTTCCTATGTAGCTTTTTTTCACAGGTTTCACAATTAATCTGATAAATTCCTGATTTAAAATTGTTGGGGATTGTATTTTTTAGTGGTTTATTTAGCAGGTTCCTCAGACTGAATTTGTTTTGGGGTGCTAGTTTTAAGTTTAGGCTTTTAAAGATTCGTTCAAATTTTCTAAAAGTCCATGGATGGTAGGTGAATTTTCTATATTGCCAATTTGTGTTTTTAAGTGGCGTGAGAGTGGTATTTTTTGATATTATCTTCAGTTTTTCCTTTCTCTTCATCATGTTCCTTATGATGGCTGGGTTGAATCCATTTAATACCGCTATGTCTTTTATGTGTTGTTGTTCTTTCAAAAACTCCTTACTCAGTGGGATGTTGTATAGCCGGTGAATTAGACTTCTAAAGGCAGCTAGCTGATGTGAAACTGGGTTGTATTCATTTTTCTTTATGTAATTATCTATGTGTGTGGGCTTCCTGTATATTCCAAAATCTACACCATGATGATTTCTAGTTATCTTGAGGTCCAGAAAGGGTAGGGTGTTGTCTCTTTCTACTTCCATTGTAAACTGGATGTGATTATCTTGCAAGTTTAGTAATTTTAGAGAATCTTCTCTAAGTTTTTCCGGAATGATAGCAAAAACATCATCAACATATCTCTGCCAAAATTTATAAATCTGTGGGAAGGCCTTTTACTATGTGTGTTTCAAAATAGCTCATGTATAGGTCTGCTAAAATAGGCGAAAGTGGGCTCCCCATAGCTAATTCTTTTGATTGTCTGTAGAATTTTTGGTTAAACATGAAGTAATTATTCCTGATGCATCAATCTGTAAGATTGATGTCATCTATTTCTCTGGGCTCCGTTGTAGTCTGGGTTAGCCATTTTTTGAGGAGTTTAGGTATTATTGTAATATGTGTAATATTTATACATGTAAATATGTTGGTAAATCTGTAATATTTGACGAGTCTCCAGTTTACTGGGCCTTTACCCAAATATGCAAATGTATGGGATGAATAAAGTATCTTATCTTATCTAAACTGCATGACTTGATTTGCAACGTGAGGCAAATGATTGTCATGATGAAGTCACTACCCAGTCCGAGAAAGCTCTGGTCGTTTCTTTGCAGTGTGCTTCCTCAGTGTAGCCAATACTGACGTGTAGTATGCCGCTGTAAAAATAGTGTGAGGGGGAACTGCATGCTGATAAATCATTCCATTACAGTCAAATAATGTAATCACCGTCACTTACCCTACAGATGGGACAACTTTCGTCTTTTTTGGTTTTGGAGAATCTGACAATTCTGTGCTGGCTTGTTTTCTTTCAGGATCATAATAATGTAGCCATGACTCATCACCACTGATAATTGAAGCTTAAGGGTATTCTATTTGAGAACTCTGAAGCAGTGCTCAAGAAAAGTGAGGTGATTCTCAAAGACCTGACAAAGAATGATCTGCAGCATGTCTTCAAGGACTGCCAGAGACGTTATAAAAAGTGTATTGATGTAGGAGGGGACTACTTTGAAAAAAATCATGTAAACATTGAATTGCATTAATAAACATATGTGAAAAAAAATAAGTCTCAGTCTTTGTTGATTAGCCCTTGTTTTGACTTTCAGTTCTCTTTGGATATCCGGGATAAATAAAGAAAAATGAATGGCTTCTCATTTGAGAAAAGTAGAAGTAAGAAGGAAAGGTTACTTACCAATACACTGATGTACGTTGACATCATACACAAATCCTCGTTCACATTCACACTCAAAGCTTCCTGGTGTGTTCATACATTTTCCATGGTTGCACATAGTTGGCATCAACTGGCACTCGTCAATTTCTTCTGTCTGATTTGTAAGGACATTCTTTATGTATCCAGATGGCATCTTTGGTCCTCCACATAGAGCCATTCCTTCCTCTAAAAACAGTCCATCAAATTTTGAAATCAAAGAGCTAACAAATAATAAGCTGCTACAAATAATAATATCAACAATAGATAGAAAACATATATTAAGCACTAAACCTAAAGCCAAATTATATTATGTTCCTCTTATTAAACAAATAAATTAAATAAAACCTAAGACTTTTCAATTTTTCTTATACGTTTAACTCTAGGTATTTAAAAGGTATATTCCTGGAAACAATGTAAATGAATATAAAATCAATAAAATATTTTCCTTTTTTCCAGTATGACTGGATACATCAGAAACAGAACAACTTACCAAAATGCATGTTATTTATTGTAGAATCGAATAAACAGAATGAGAATTTGACACAGAACTGTTTATAGAAAAGCTCCATAATTTACAGCTTGCCTATTTCACATATATTTTAGACTGAAAGAGCAAACAATTTGAAAAATAATACTGTTAGGAAAGGTTTGTCTCTTATTTTATGATTACTTTAATGAGAGGTCAATTAAAAACAAATAAATGAATGTATTGAGTACAATTTATTGAACAATTCTGGTGTTAACTATAAGCTACTTTGGTGATTAATAGTGATCTTAGCTGAAAATTAAAATATGTTACATTGCTTCCGAGCTTGCAATAGGATTCTTTCTCTCAAGATAACTAAAAAGATATTTGGAAAATGTTGTGTTGTTCAACCAATCCTACCATTTTCATTAATTGATGGAAATTAATGATTTCTCCACACTAGCCTTATATAGGCCAAGGTTTTTGATAGAGTCAACATGAAAAATTCAATGCTACGGCCAGTATTTGAACCACAGATCTCCTGGTTTCTGTCCAGTTGCTCTGAGCCATTGAGCTATCATGGCCAACTTACCATCCTGACATTAAATTCTCCATTTGACTTGTATATTTCTCCGGTAGACCACTAGGGACTCCCGCATCCGAGATACACCGTTTGTGGCGACTTACTATCGTAAATACTTGAAACCCAGGCTTCATCATTTAACTCTTATTATTTTAGTTAATTGATGGAAATTAATCATTTCTTCATACTAGCCATATATAGACCATGGCATTGAATTTTTCATGTTGACTCTATCAAAAACCTTAATACTATAGAAAACAGCAAATTTATGTGAAAAAGAGTTAAAACTTTTATTTTTTATGTAATTATCAATATTGTCGCGAACCCGTATCTATGATTGAGACACTTGTTTCCACAAAAGAAACTGATAGGCAGGCAGTGTAAAAACCAAGAGCCGGCAGACAAAGATAACATGCAGATAACGGTCTGACGAGGCAAACAAACTGAGATAAATGGAAATTTCTAAATTAACTTTAAAGAGAGTCGATTAAAGACACTAGACAACACTTACTTTTAAATTTTTCCGGAACATGTTTCAGAGGCTTTGCCTCTATCATCGGCCGGCTCTCGACTGGTTCTCATTGGTGTTGCTGACGATACCTTGTCACAGGTCTCCTCTGGTGGCGGCTCTAGGAACTTGCTGAACAAATCCTTCTGGGGGATGTCGAAATTGAATACTTTGTTCCTATTTTTTGAAATGAAGATTTGTTCCCATTTGTTCCCATTTCAAAAAATAGGAACAAAGTATTCAATTTCGACATCCCCCAGAAGGATTTGTTCAGCAAGTTCCTAGAGCCGCCACCAGAGGAGATCTGTGACAAGGTATCGTCAGCAACACCAATGAGAACCAGTCGAGAGCCGGCCGATGATAGAGGCAAAGCCTCTGAAACATGTTCCGGAAAAATTTAAAAGTAAGTGTTGTCTAGTGTCTTTAATCGACTCTCTTTAAAGTTAATTTATCATAACAACACTGTTTTCAACACTTCCAAGAAAGGAATTGGAAATTTCTAGTTACTTCTTGACTGATAGAGACTGTTCAGGTTCTGGTTTATTTTTGAATAATCTAGAAATAATCAGTGAGGTAATTAAAGAGGCGACGACTTGCCAAGAGGAGTGGCAACTTGTGAGTAAGCAGAAAACAGCTGTAAAGAGTTGTGGAACAAGAGTGTTGTCAACAGTGGAAGTTGAGAAGCTGTTTGTTATTGTCATCGACCTTGGTGTTGTAGTTTGTGATATGTGATGTAATTCTGCTGCTACGCAGAGCGTGTCCACACAGATAAAGAACATTTAGAATTTCAGCAAACTGGACTTTTAATTCTACGAACCCACAAAGTCACAATATGAGTGGACTTCCTATAAATACCAAAGTGTAATTTATTATTATTTCTTATTATCTTCAAATCTAGAAAAGGAAGAAATCCATTAATTTCAGTTTCTAATGTAAATTTTATAACTTTATCTTGCAAAAATATCAATAGTTTGATTTATAGATTAATATAGATCCCCTGAATAAAGATTAATTTAATAAGGAATCTAAGCATATTATTAATACTGCTTTGATTAATGGTTTTAATAAAGACTTTATAAATAAAAAAATTGAAAAATTCAAATATCAAAAAACTGTTAATGATATTTCTACCCTTAGAAAAATAAAAGACGATTATAATTTTAAAAAAATTGACTTACCATCCTTGGGTTAATAAAAATTTTCAAAACGTTTTTAAAGAGTTTGGTATAACTTAAGTTCCTCAAAATAAGTATAGTATTAAAAATTTATTGCATTTCTCTATAAAAGATAAAATTCCTAATAATAAAAATTCTGGTATTTATCAATTTAATTGTTTCGATTGTGATAAAGTTTATATTGGAAAGACAAAACGTAATTTGGAAACCAGAACGAAAGAACATTTTCGTAACATTAAGTATACACAAACTGATAAATCGACCATAGCAGATCATTTTTGGTCAGTTAACCATGAAATAAATCCTGAAGTTAAATTATTAAAACAATTAAATGGTCTCATAGATTTAATGGTTTGGGAAAAGATATTTATTTTAAAAAATAAACATTGCATAATGAATTTTGAAATACCGGCAGTTGATTCTGTTTTTAAATTTGTTTTATTTTCACATTTTAGCAATACTAACAAGAATATATCAACGTCTAATGTTTGTAATGATGGAAACAGCTTTGTTTCTGGCTGAAGATGTGTATAAGTTTACATAAAATCGCGATCCCGGAGAATTTATAAGAATTATCATCATTTCTGATAAGATAAGTGAAGTTTTAAGTTACAAATTGTTATATTTGTATATATCTATTAATTTAGTTCATCATCATATTACCACATCTATTTGAGCAAATGACAAACAGTAACAACTTACTTGAATCTGGACGAGGACACTCCTGGCAAGGGTTACCCCATGCATGGCCCATAGAACAGCAGCACAACATACGAGTCTGCTCATGCATCATTGGATTGGTGCAGCCTCCGTCGCTGTATTCCAAAAAGCACTGTCCCTTGCGCATGTCAACACATTCCTCTATAACATATGCATCACTGTCTTAAGCTACTTACTAAATAACACACTGTATAATCTTAGTATCACATAGTACTACTAGTTCTTCTTAGCTGTCATTACAAGCATTCCAATACAAAGTGTCACAGAAGAAAAATGCATTCTTTTATGAGGGTGTTTCAATAAGTACCTGTGTTTCAAAATATATGATGTTGCTAAGGGAAGTTTGTGTTATCATCATGTACTGTCATTTGTTACATGTCAAAACAAATTTGGTGCTGATTCATGGATTAGTTTGGATTTTACAGACATTTCAATAAGTTACATAAAAAATGAAGCTAGCTACAATGAAGCAATAAATATTGCACAAATATAACTATTTGCAACAAAAACTTCACTTATCTTAAGAAAATGATATTAATTTTTCTTATTAATTGGTGAGATCGATTTCATAACCTTTGTCTACATCCTCAGTCATCAAATCTTAGTTGATGACAAAGTTATTTGATGACTGAGGATGTAGGCAAAGGTTTAAGAAATCGGTCTCATCAATTAATAAGAAAAAATTGACATCATTTTCTTAAGATAAGTGAAGTTTTTGTTACAAATAGTTATATTTGTGTAATGTTCATTGCTTCACTGTAGCTAACTTCATTTTCTACGTAATTGTGAATGAGTTCTTCTGAAAGTAAATAACTTTTAAAGTGAACTTTTTCATCTTTGATCACAATCCACATCTTCTAGTTTTTAAGTTTAAATTATGCTTGAACTTAACTTTCATTCTAAGAGATGCCTCATTGCTCATTAAAACTCTAATTTATATTTTGAACAAGGCTTTCAGAAATATTACATTTCAAGTTTTACATGACTTAAACCACTTACTTCCATTGGGCAGAAGCATGTATCCATGTGGACAAACACAGTGGTAGTTACCAATCTCATTCACACAAGATCCAACACCACAGATATGGAGATCCTCATCACATTCGTTGATATCTACAACAACATAAGCTCTCTATATGCAAACATCTAAAACTCTAATTGAGTTAAGACAGTATATCAATAAAATTTGTCAACAAATTACAAAAATATTGCAAATTTTGCATTCCAACATTTTCATTAGCATTCAAAATGTTTGTATAAAATATATTTTAATTAAATATTTGACATTTTCAGGAGAAGTACATAATATACAGATTATATTATAATTTGAATGAGTAGAGCCAGACTGAAAAATCCAATGCCATAGCCGGGATTTGAACCATGGATCTCCCGCTCTCCGTGTGGTTGCTCTAAACCAGTGAGCTACTAAGGCCAACGTGTCAACATGACATTAAATTCTCCAACTGACTCGTATGTTTCCCAGTAGACCACAAGGAGTTTTCATTTGCTATGAGACACGCACCTTTTGTGGTGACTTACTATGCTGTAAGTACTTAAGTCTCAGGCTTCATAGTTAAACCATTATGTTTTTATTTTAGGTAAATTGATGGAAATAATCATTTCTTCCACACTAGCCGTGTGTAGGCTAAGGTTTGAATGAGTAGAGCCAGATTGAAAAATTCAATGCCATAGCCAGGATTTGAACCATGGATCTCCCGCTCTCTGTGTGGTTGCTCTGACCAACTGAGCTACTATGGCCAACATGCCGATATGACATGCGTGTCTCATAGCATATGAGAACCCCTAGTGGTTTACCGGGAAAAAAAGAGTCAGTTGGAGAATTTAATGTCATGTCGGCATGCTGGCCATAGCAGCAACCACACGGAGAGTGGGAGATCCTGAAACCAGGAGTACCAACAATGAAACTCCTACAGTGTGTTTGTTACACATTACACTAATAGAATATCATAAGTTTAAGTTCTAGTGCAAGAAATAATGACCATAACAAAAAGTATGATCATTCTTTATTGAACAGCCCTTGTAATGATATTTTAAATTCACAGTAATGATTTTCATCAAGAAGTATCATGCATTAAATATAAAAGGTTATTAATTAAAAAAATGAATATCTGAATAAATCAAATCTCGGCCATGGCATTGAACTTTTCATGTTGACTCTATCTATCTGAAAAATAGTTAGAAGGTAACATTTGTGTAACAAATCTCTTTATCTTGAGGAATTTGGGTGCATAAAATAAATAATTATATTTTATTATAATATACTGCATTAATTTATTGAATGCTTAATAATATATTCAACATGTGCCAGGCTTGTATAGATCAGAGGGGAAAAAGTTTCAACATATTTTTTAATGAAAGATTATTTGAATATATTCTTATTTGTTTTTGCATTGTTAGGGAGAAACAGTCGGCTGGTCTGCCACTACTGTATGAAGCTATGCTGTAGGTACAGCAGGTGTCACATCAAGAGAAAGGTGTTATTAAAAAGCAATCAAAATAATTTTAAAACAATAAATGATTGTTTGGCCTATAAGAAATCAATATTTTTTATTACTTCAATATTACATGCTATTGCTTTAGGCTTAAACTTACCCACACAGATGGCATTTGACTCATCTAGGCGGAAGCCATCATTACAGAGACACATGAAGCTGCCAAAAGTATTGGTACAATGTCCATTACGACAGAGATTTTCATATTCTTCACATTCATTGATGTCTTCCAGGAGAACCTGCATCAACATAAGTCTTACTTTAGGAATCGTGGTCAAAAATGGAATTACTGCTACAACACAAATTAATATGGTGAACATTTTGAACATGAGTAACATAATCTAATAGCCAATGATGTAAGGCAGACTGTATTAAACAAGAGTTATGAAGTGATTTAAAGTGAGGCATTGGTAGTTAAATTAACTTACAAATTAGCAACCAACTGGTAAGAGCCAAGAGGTATTATATCAGTTTTTGGTTGGTATCTAATGTCAAGTATAGAAAATTAATTGGGTCAAATAAACGTAACTACTTAACTGGCAACAATATGTAGATGACATCTTTGCAATAGTACCAAAAAAACACATCAGTGATGCACTAAAACTTTTAAATATCCAAGAAAAAAGCATCAAGTTCACTGTAGAAATAGAAAAAGACAAGTATTTACCATTTTTGGATCTAAAAATAATGAGGAATAAAAACTGACTAAACTTTGGCATTTACAGAAAACCAACACAGACAGACAACTACATAAAAGCTAATGGCTACAGCCCAAGATCCAAAAAAATAGGCAAAAATGAAATGTGTAGTGTTTAACGCCCGCTTTTACTACATATGGCACTGCAGGCGATGACACTGATGATACATGAGATGAACATGGAGCACCGGTGGAATGAGATGGCGGGGGAAACCGGAGATCCTGGAGAAAACCCAAGCCAGCGCCGTGTTGTCCACCACAAATTTCACTTTGCGGACGCCTGGGATCGAACCCGGGCCGCCTTGGTGAGAGCCAAGCGGTCTAACCACTGAGCCACGGCGCGGCCACAAACAGGCAATCTTTAATAGTTTAGCACACAGACTGGTAAACATCCCTCTCAGAGCAGAAGAATACAAAACAGAATACAACAAAATTATTCAAATAGCACAAAAAAATAACTTTCCCAAATCATTAGTAGACAAAAAAGTGAACTTAGCAAAACAGAAGAAGCTATTAAAGGAAACCACAACTCTCTCAGCTACAGAAACTAATATGATTTTCAAAAAATTCACTTACCATCCATGGGCCTATGATAAATTCAAAAAAGTCTTCAAAAAATAAAACATTCAACTAGCACCAATTAACCATTTCTCCTTATAAAACCTAATTTGCTCAAACATCAAAGATGCCATTCCATCTAACAAAAAATCTAGTATATATCAAATTGAATGCAGTGACTGCAGTCAAATTTATATTAGAAAAACCAAAAGAAATTTAGAAACAAGAGCAAAGGAACACTTTAGAAACATAAAATACAAACAATTAGAAAAATCAGCAGTTGCCACACATTTTTGGGAAAAAAAACCACAACATAAATCCAGAACCAAAACTACTAAAACATACAACAGGAAAACAAGAACTATCCACATGTGAACAAATCTTCATTTCAAAAAATAGGAACAAAGTATGCAATTTCGACATCCCCAGAGAGATTTGTTCAGCAAGTTCCTTGAACTGCCACCAGAGGAGACCTGTGACAAAATATCGTCAAGTACACCAATGAGAACCAGTCGATGGCCGGCTGAGGATAGAGGCAAAGCCTCAGAAACATGTTCCGGAAAAATTTAAAAGTAAGTGTTGTTTAGTGTCATTAATTGACTCCCTTTAAATTTAATTAAGCTGTATAGATCTTTGCTTCTTAAATCAACAGATTTCCATTTTTAAGACTGGTTTCCAAGAGGAGCGGAACTGAAATCCAGCATCACGGTTAAGTGTGCTCCTTTTGGAGGAAATGGCCAAAGCCTCCTTAATTCCCCACTCCCAGTAACTGTTGCATATTGCCAAGATGGTCGTCTCCCGAATGTTGGCTCTATGGTCGTTATCAAAACAATGCTCTGCCAGTCCACTCTTCTCAGGTTACATTAAACGAATGCTCCATTCAAAAAGACATTTTTAACTAATGTGTTTTAGTTCTGAATGATTGTTATATACCTTAAAACAGCTAGCCTCTCAAATTATAATGTTTGCTTACTTTTGTTATATTCACTTGTTACATAAAATATGGCTGACAGTATCAAAGAAATGAAGGAGAGAGACTTACAGTGATGCTGTTAGGTCTGTATCCGTTGTTGTTAGGACAAAGGAACTTGTATTCTTCTGTACCCTCTTGAGGACACAGTTCGCAGCTTGGTCCCCAAGCCTTCCCAATTGTACAGCAGCAGGTAGCTCTTGTCACTGATTCTCCTATCTCTTGCATACAACGCCTGCGTCCTGTTCTTTCTTCCACTTTAAGGTAGCAGCGGGACTCACGCCGATCTAGATGGAGTTACAAGAACAATGTATAAAATGATCAATGTATTATAATGTTAATGTCTAAAATATGAGGGTCAGCTGATAAGTCCCGGGCCTTACAATAAAAAATATTTTAAAAAATGTTTTTTTTTTTTTTTTATTTCTCAACATTATTTCCAGAAAGGTTAATACATTTGTCATATCGGTGTTGTAATTTAATTAAACCATCTCTGTAGTGTGATTTACCATGGTCCTCATAACTGTTTACCACATCAATGACTTCCTTGTTGTTGTGAAATCTTCATCCTCCAAGAAATGTTTTGAGGTTTGGGAACAGGTGGTAGTCACTGGGTGCTAGATCTGGCGAATAGAGTGGATGCTCAAGCAATTCAAATTTTAATTCACACATTTTTCCATTGCAGTGACTGAACGATGGACCGGAGCATTGTCATGAAGAAACAAGATTTGTTTCTTTGCCAAATGTGGTCTTTTTCTTTTCACATCATCACTCAAATGTTGCAGTAAACTTGCGTAGTAGTCACCAGTGATACTTTTACCCTCTTTCAAATAATCAATAAAACTAATTCCCTATGCATCACACAAAATACTTGCCATAAACTTGTTAGCTGACAAAATTGACTTTGCCTTTTTTGGAGTTGGTTCACCTGGCAAAATCCACTGTTTTGACTGTGATTTACTTTCTGGAATGTAGTGATGTATCCAAGTTTCATCCATGGTAATAAAACCATCTCAAAAATTCACTGCGATTTTTACAGTAGAGCTCCAAATTCTTAATAGAAACAGTTTTTCTTTGCAACTTTTGATCAGATGTCAACAAATGTGGCATTCATCTTGCAAAGACCTTTTGAAAGCCCAAAACATTACTTAAACTATTATGAGGGTGAGTCAAATGAAAACCTTAAATGTGTAATAACAAATCGAAATTTCACGCCGTTATCTTGTAAGTTGGTAAGCATCCTACAAACAGCATGCAGAATGGCCTGCAGATGGCAGCATAGTGCAGATGCACACATATCGTCGCAGTATCAGTATAAAGATGGCCGCCCCAACTGCAACTTGTACCAGTGAAGAACAGCGTTCTGTTATTTGGTTTTTGCATGGTGAAGGTGTGAAACCTATTGAAATTCATCAAAAAATGAATGTTCAGTACGGTGATGCATGTTTGTCACAGCAGCAAGTCTACGAATGGAGTAGGAAGATCGCAGATGGCGTGACTTCAGTGGAAGATGCTCCACGTCCAGGTAAGGCACAACGAGTGGTGACTTCACAGAACATTGCAGCATTTGGAGCATTACATGTCTAGAGGGACCACTGTCACCAATGCATCATACACAGATCTCCTTAAAAATCATCTGCGGCCTGCAATCAAATCAAAGTGACGTGGGTTGCTGTCAGCAGGTGTCCTTTTGCAACATGACAATACAAGGCCCCACACTGCCCGTACAACAGTTCCAACAATCACAGACCTGCATTTTGAGTGTCTTCCTCATCCACCATACTCACCAGACCTTGCCCCAAGTGATTTCCATATGTTTGGACCACTCAAAGATGCAATGGGAGGAAAGAAGTTCCGTTCTGATGAAGAGGTACGCCACACGGTGCATGAGTAGTAGCGCGGACTACCAAAAGAATTTTTTTCTAAAGGCATTTATGCACTTTGTAAGCGCTGGAGGACTTGCATTGAGCATGGGGGAATTATGTTGAAAAGTTATATAGTTATATAGCTTTGTACCACTTCTGCACAATAAATAATATTTAAAAAATATATTTAAGGTTTTCATTTGACTCACCCTTGTACCTGCACGTTATTTTATATGTTTACAGCCTCTCCTATCTCAAACAACTTTAATCTGCGGTCTTCCAATACTAAATGATGAATTTTTTCATTGGTCTCTGGAGTTATGTCTTCCACAGGGTGCCCAGAGTGAGGCTTATCACTAGTGCTCGTTCATCCCATTTTAAACTCTACAACCCACCTTTTAATCATTGTATATGAAGGGACAGAGACTTTCAATGTACTGTTCATTTCCTCCTTGATTTCTTTAGGCGTTAAGCCTTTCAAATGGAAGTATTGTGACTTTGTGGGTTCGTGAAATGAAAAGTCCAATTTCACCACTCAAAAATGTTCTTTATTTCCACCGACTTACAGTTAAACACTTGCCAATTACATAAAATTACGTAATGCGCACAATTACGATTCACCAGTTCGTCCGTTACAATTGCACTCGTAATTACGTACGGTCTTCTCACTAGCACTGCGTCCTTACACCAAGAACTGACTGACTGACTGCCACTCCGTCTGTCTGTAACCCTCTTTATATCGGAATATCCCGCCTTCTGGTGTTTACAGGATTGTTCTAGTAACAGAAAGATCGAGAACCAGGTGTAGAGAAAACAGGCGACACAGTCATGTTTTTTCCCTGACCACAGTCTGTCACCACCACAAGACAAACGAGGAGGAGGTGTGGCTAACCGAACCTCCCCCGCCTTCCGCTGCCAGCTGCTTTCACAGGGTGTTCCAGCGCTCCCGTTACACTGCTCCCTCCTCAAAGCTGTTCGCCTCGAACAGCCCCATCGTAGCGTGCGAGGCGGTCCAGGTGTACCACCAGCATCTGCTCGGAGTCTCAGCCAGAAGTAGCGCTGCCGTAGTTTGTGAATCATTCGGTTCGCTCCCAGGTGTCCTCCTGAAGTACCGGCGTGCACTTCCTCCAAGACTTCCGGGACCTTGCTCCGGGGAAGTACCAACTGTTCTCTCTGCGCCTTCCCATCGGGTGACTCCCATACCCGGAACAGCACGCCCTCTCTGGTCTTCAACGAGTCCCATCGGGCCCAGTGCGACTTGTAGGTGGCGCTCCTCGGTGCGATGTCCTCCCAGGTTGGTCTCGTCCCTGCGTCCACTTCCCTCAAGAGTGGCCCCAAGTCTGCGTCCGCCAGCTGCTCCCTCCTCAGGCCTGCGCTATCCCAGCCTTCAGCAGGCACTGCCACAACTACTCGGACTGCTGCGGCACGCTCCTTCTCTTCCACTCTTGTGCGCTCATGGCCGTCCTGGAACTGCGGTAGGACACCTCCAATGTAATGGTCGCTAGCGTCGGTGTCCACAATGAAGGCGCCACCCGGTTGTGGGAAACCCAAAATAGGAGCACTGCACAGGGTCTCCTTCGGGTGCTGGAAAGCGTCTTCGGCGTCCTCCGTCCACACATAAGGCCGGTTTTCCTCCGTCAGGCGGGTGAGGGGTTTTGCGATGTTGTCGGCCTTTTCCTCTAAATCGTTAAGGCGGCCGTCTACTTGACCCATCCGCTTGCCCAGATTCGTGACGTCATCCCTCACGCCGGCCAACCGTTCCTCAAACTTGGCGGCGAGGACCTCGTTCGCCTCCCTCATCTCCGTTGTCAGTTCGGCCATCTTTGCGGTCATTGTCGTGGCCAAGTTGTTGTTAGCCGTTTCCGTCTTCGCTGTTAATTCGGCCTTCATTTCTTCCATCTTCCCTATGATGTTGTCGTTTGCCGCTTCTGTTTTTGCAGCGAGGTTTTCATTTGCCGTCTTCATTTCTGTCAGTTCCGCCTTCATTTCCATCATCTTCTCCAAAATTTTCTCCAATGCCGCGTCCATGGTTGTAATGTTCGGTGATGTTATCTTCCCGCTTCCTGACACCAGTGTGACTTTGTGGGTTCGTGAAATGAAAAGTCCAATTTCACCACTCAAAAATGTTCTTTATTTCCACCGACTTACAGTTAAACACTTGCCAATTACATAAAATTACGTAATGCGCACAATTACGATTCACCAGTTCGTCCGTTACAATTGCACTCGTAATTACGTACGGTCTTCTAACTAGCACTGCGTCCTTACACCAAGAACTGACTGACTGACTGCCACTCCGTCTGTCTGTAACCCTCTTTATATCGGAATATCCCGCCTTCTGGTGTTTACAGGATTGTTCTAGTAACAGAAAGATCGAGAACCAGGTGTAGAGAAAACAGGCGACACAGTCATGTTTTTTCCCTGACCACAGTCTGTCACCACCACAAGACAAACGAGGAGGAGGTGTGGCTAACCGAACCTCCCCCGCCTTCCGCTGCCAGCTGCTTTCACAGGGTGTTCCAGCGCTCCCGTTACAGTATTTAATCACTGCTTATTTTTTTCAAATCTGCCATTTTCGTGAAACCACTACACTTGTCTTGTTTAAAATGCTGCCATTCTGAAACAAACAAGCTATTGACCTGTAATTATGGTTATAAGCTAGTCTAGAGTTAAATTACATGATGTTATCCATCAAAGTGGCCCAGTGGCGCAATCTCTATGTGAGGCCCGGGACTTATCAGCAAGCCCTCACAAGTGATGATTATAAGCTACTAACCGCTTTTTTAGTATGCTTCTGCCATCTAAATAAAATGCATTTATCCCACAAGAAATGACAGTCTTTCTATCAAATACATCCTACCATTTGTCACTTTGCTTCTTTACTAATCACCAGAGCATATGTAAGAAATATGTTTCCACCTCAGAATTCTGGGTTAAAGATATAAACAAACAAGTTCCCAGATTAATTAATAAAACATCTGTAGTCAGTTTTTTTTCCAAACATTGGTTAAGTTTTCTGAATTTTCAATCCAGTTTACAGAGAATGAATAAAATAATTGACACAGAATTTGAACCAATATTTGTACCTACAAGAGTTTACAAAAGCCATTATTATTACTGTTTTTTTACTTAACTTACTGCAATTCTCAACAATGCATTTCTTCTATTTATATTTAACTTATTTAAAGTCTTACCAACACAAGCATTTCCAGCAGGAACCAGTTCATAATTAGGAGGACATTGGCATATGAACTTCCCCTGTGTGTTGATGCAAGTCCCATAAAGACACGCCTGTGGGCTCTCACATTCATTGATATCTGTGCAGTTACCTGTAAGGAAAATAATTTATTTATCAGTATCTGTTTCATATAGTCTATTTCAGTGATGGGTATTTTACAAGCTAGCTATGTAGCAACCAACTAAATTTAAAAATTATCATTTTTAGTGAATTTAAGTGATATTAAGTTACATATATGTTTTCTACGCTTACCTCCAGAACCATCCAATGCATAACCTTCATTACATTCACAGCGAAACATTCCAAAAATGTTTACACATCTTCCAAACACACACAGGTTGCTAAACATCTGACACTCATTTATATCTGTAATGGAAGGGAAAAAAACAACATGACAATATTATCTTTCAAAACCATATATAAAACTTTATGCTCTATTTTTAATTTCATTCAGTGTCAACATATTTAACTTCAAGACCATGGACTGAGTGTTTTGAAACTACATTCTCTGTAATGACCAGTGGCGAAACATACAATGAAGGGCTGTTAGTATAAATTCCCCAGAGATTTTCAGAAGAAAAAGAAGATAAAAAAGAAAATCAATGCTTAACAATATTTTATTTGCTCTGGATACATTTTCAAAACATATTCACAAGTATTTGCAGTACTATGGATAATTTGACAGTTGCGTAAATTCGAGTGACCAGTTCTGCAATATATTTCTGTATTTACACATTCATAATGTTGAATACCATGCTTTGTAGGCTTCCGGAAGCAATTGCGACTCTTCGATGGTTAGGAAACACTGACAGATTTCATTATGTAAAGTCTCTGTGGCATGTAAAGAAACGTCTATTTTTGTTTCATGTGGCACTTTTAAATACAAGTCTAAGTATATTACAATTGCACTGGCAGTACATATTGGTATTTAGTGGTGACAACTAGGAAATTCTTGGGAAGTTTTAAGTTATTGGCAGAAGAGTGTGAATTGCATACTTTCTCCATTTTAGGCTAACAGATCGCACGGTGTCGAACATCTCTAGGAAAAATTGGAACATCTGAGCAGAGAGGGGAAGCAGGAATATGTCTAAAATAAAACCTGAAGCTTTCCTGGTGACGAATATGCTCAAGTTGTTCTTGGGAAGCAAGCCAGGTGAAAAGACGATTAGAAATCGACTTTTCAGGAGTGTGCATCGCTCCCATCATCAGGATATTTATTAAATGTTATAATCACAAATGAAACGCTCAATATAACACAACTATAAACAAAGATAAAACACTATCAAAATTTGCATTACTGAACAAAAGTAAATTAAATGTCAGGTCAGGAGATGGCGTGAGACTCACTTTCCGTCAAAACTGTTACTCCGAATACGATGTTGAAGCATTGATCACCAAAGCTAGGAAAGGGAAACCTGTAATACAGCAAGCGTCAGATAAGCCGACCGCTACAGCCTACATCCCGTTTACCGGCAATCTATCCGGCAGAATCAGCAGCCTCGATCACTAAAGCTAGGAAAGGGAAACCTGTAATACAGCAATCGTCAGATAAGCCGACCGCTACAGCCTACATCCCGTTTACCGGCAATCTATCCGGCAGAATCAGCAGCCTCGATCACCAAAGCTAGGAAAGGGAAACCTGTAATACAGCAATCGTCAGATAAGCCGACCGCTACAGCCTACATCCCGTTTACCGGCAATCTATCCGGCAGAATCAGCAGCCTCGATCACCAAAGCTAGGAAAGGGAAACCTGTAATACAGCAAGCGTCAGATAAGCCTACCGCTACAGCCTACATCCCGTTTACCGGCAATCTATCCGGCAGAATCAGTAGCCTCGATCACCAAAGCTAGGAAAGGGAGACGTGTAATACAGCAAGCATCAGATAAGCCTACCGCTACAGCCTACATCCCGTTTACCGGCAATCTATCCGGCAGAATCAGTAGCCTCGATCACCAAAGCTAGGAAAGGGAAACCTGTAATACAGCAAGCGTCAGATAAGCCTACCGCTACAGCCTACATCCCGTTTACCGGCAATCTATCCGGCAGAATCAGTAGCCTCGATCACCAAAGCTAGGAAAGGGAAACCTGTAATACAGCAAGCGTCAGATAAGCCTAGCGCTACAGCCTGCATCCCGTTTACCGGAAATCTATCCGGCAGAATTAGCAGCCTCGATCACCAGAGCTAGGAAAGCGAACCTGTAATACAGCAAGCGTCTGATAAGCCTACCGCTACAGCCTACATCCCGTTTACCGGCAATCTATCCGGCAGAATCAGCAGCCTCGATCACCAAAGCTAGGAAAGGGAAACCTGTAATACAGCAAGCATCAGATAAGCCTACCGCTACAGGCTACATCCCGTTTACCGGCAATCTATCCGGCAGAATCAGCAGCCTCTATCACCAAAGCTAGGAAAGGGAAACCTGTAATACAGCAAGCGTCAGATAAGCCTACCGCTACAGCCTACATCCCGTTTACCGGCAATCTATCCGGCAGAATCAGCAGCGTCGATCACCAAAGCTAGGAAAGGGAAACCTGTAATACAGCAAGCGTCAGATAAGTCTACCGCTACAGCCTGCATCCCGTTTACCGGCAATCTATCCGGCAGAATCAGCAGCCTCGATCACCAAAGCTAGGAAAGGGAAACCTGTAATACAGCAAGCGTCAGATAAGCCTACCGCTACAGCCTACATCCCGTTTACCGGCAATCTATCCGGCAGAATCAGCAGCGTCGATCACCAAAGCTAGGAAAGGGAAACCTGTAATACAGCAAGCGTCAGATAAGTCTACCGCTACAGCCTGCATCCCGTTTACCGGCAATCTATCCGGCAGAATCAGCAGCCTCGATCACTAAAGCTAGGAAAGGGAAACCTGTAATACAGCAAGCGTCAGATAAGCCTACCGCTACAGCCTGCATCCCGTTTACCGGCAATCTATCCGGCAGAATTAGCGGCCTCGATCACCAAAGCTAGGAAAGGGAAACCTATAATACAGCAAGCGTCAGATAAACCTACCGCTACAGCCTGCATCCCGTTTACCGGCAATCTATCCGGCAGAATCAGCAGCCTCGATCACCAGAGCTAGGAAAGGGAAACCTGTAATACAGCAAGCGTCAGATAAACCTACCGCTACAGCCTGCATCCCGTTTACCGGCAATCTATCCGGCAGAATCAGCAGCCTCGATCACCAAAGCTAGGAAAGGGAAACCTGTAATACAGCAAGCGTCAGATAAACCTACCGCTACAGCCTGCATCCCGTTTACCGGCAATCTATCCGGCAGAATCAGCAGTCTCGATCACCAAAGCTGGGAAAGGGAAACCTGTAATACAGCAAGCGTCAGATAAGCCTACTGCTACAGCCTACATCCCGTTTACCGGCAATCTATCCGGCAGAATCACCAGCCTCGATCACCAAAGCTAGGAAAGGGAAACCTGTAATACAGCAAGCGTCAGATAAGCCTACCGCTACAGCCTACATCCCGTTTACCGGCAATCTATCCGGCAGAATCAGCAGCCTCGATCACCAGAGCTAGGAAAGGGAAACCTGTAATACAGCAAGCGTCAGATAAGCCTACCGCTACAGCCTGCATCCCGTTTACCGGAAATCTATCCGGCACAATCAACAGAATTCTCGCCAAATACATCAGGGCCATTCACAAGCCACCTCCTAAGATTAAACATCTGTTGAGACCAGTGAAAGACAAACTGGACTTCTAAGTTCTGAGAGTATTCTGCATTCCCTGTGAATGTGGGACACTGTATATAGCACAAACCAGAAGGACCATCGCTACCAGAATAAATTCAACATGAACGGAGCATTTGTTTAATGCAACCTGAGAATTCTGGCCTGCCAGAGCAGTGTTTTGATAACGACCACAGAGCCAACTTTTGGGAGACGACCATCTTAGCAAAATGCAACAGTTACTGGGAGGACGTAAATTACAAAAAAAAAAAAAAAAAGGGGGAGGTGGAGTAGCCCGCCTTGGTAGCGTGGATGGTAGCGTGTCTGCCTCACGTTCAAGAGGTCGCGAGTTCGAATCTCAGTTAGGGTGAGTTACCTGGATAAGGGTTTTTCCGGGGTTTTCCTTTATCCTGAAAGATGAATGTTGGGTAACTCTAAGCTCCATGGACCCCGGACTCATTTGTGCATCATTCCACCCATTTCATTCATCGTCCAATATGATTTAAAGTTGGAGGATGTAAATTACAAAAAAAAAAAAAAAAAAAAAAAGTTACTGGGAGCGGAGAGTTAAGGAGGCTTTGGCCATTTCCTCCAAGAGAAGCACACTTAATTGTGATGCTGGATTTCAGTTCAGCTCCTCTTGGAAACCGGTCCTAAAATTAGAAATCCGTCGACTTAAGAAGCACAGATAAATAGAGCTTGATAATCAAGTTAAGTGGTTACGTTTCTTTGACTCAATTTTCTATATACACGCCATCTCCTGATCTGGCATTTAATTTACTGAAAACAGTCTTTTGTTCAGTAATGTGAATTTTGATAGTGTTTTGTCTTTGTTTATATTTGTGTTATATCCACTGTTTCATTTGTGGTTATAACATTTTATAAATATCCTGATGATGGAAGAGATGCACAATCTCGAAATGTTGATTTCTAATCGTCTTTTCATCTGGCTTGCTTCCCAAGAACAACTTGAGGAATATATCGGCTTGTAATGTGAGCAGTTTTGCAATGCAAGAAGGGCCTATGTAATGACTGTAAAATAGAAAGAGTACTGTAGAGTAGCCTTAGTTCTTTGTGTTATTATTCTCTCTTATTTTAATGAAAATTATTATTTGGAGCTTCCCTCATTTTGAAAGTTATACTTAGTCACTGGCAATGACATAGTTCAAAACAAAGAAAAAGTGACACAGTATCAAGGGGGAATATTTTAATAAAATAATTCTATATCTGTTTTGGTTATGAGATTACAAAAATTCTGTTGTTTTAGACAAAAGAAACAAACAAAAAGAATATAATATTACAGCATGTAGAACTCATCGTGTACGATATAATATTTTATAGAAGTATTTTCTTAATGCAGCATTAACATTTATTTCTTTTCTTTGTTTGTTTCTTTTCTTTTTTTTTATCTGTGTGTGTGTGTGTGTATTTACTTTGATAATCACAAAAGTTCAATTGGAGAAAATGATTTTTGGGGATAAAATAGGATAGAATAGATTTCACTGCAATGATAGTTTTTCTAATAGATAGTGAGCTAACATACCTACACAAGCCTGCTCATTTCTTTCATCTGGATGCATAAATCCCATCTCACATTCACAACGAAATGATCCCGGATAGTTGAGGCAGTGTCCATTCTCACATAGTGATGGCTGATCTGAACACTCATCCACATCTACACAATTATAACCATCTCCACGGAATCCCATATCACACACACACTGAAATAAAGATGCATTATTTATAATTCCTTTCTTGGAAGTGTTGAAAACAGTGTTGTCTCCCTTTAAATTTAATGCATTATTTATATTTCTTACAATCACACACTAATCATAATAATTCCAATTTTGATATTACATGGAAACTTGTACAGTATGTTCTACCTTAAGATGCAAAGTCCATATTTGGACCTTGGTTTATTAAACTGTTAAAGATAACAGGTAAACAGAGTCATATACTAACTATATACAGGGTGTTTCGAAGTGACACCAAAAGAATATATAGAAGTAGTTGTTCAGCTTCTATGTGACACATAGAACCACATAATAAAACACTCCAAAATGAGTGTGGATTAGGCAGTTACAGGAACAACACCACATGCCTCACACTTTCGAAGTTCGTAGGTAGGTGACACAGCATGCCACATGCTGTATCTAGTTGTAGACATACCGACATACTCCATGTTAGCTTGCTATTATTAAGAATTTCTTTGGCTTATTTCTTATAGCTTTTAAAGAAGCTATTCTTTAGTTATTTGTTTATGGGAGTTTAACGTGTTCCAACATTGCGTTATAACAGTCGATGACAGCAAATAAGCTGGTGGACATATACAACTTAAACCTTTTAGAGGGAAGTTAATGTTAGTGAGATTGAGGATGGAAGCATTAAATGATAAACAGAACAGAGAAAAATATCAAAGAATTGTAGATAAAGTTAACCAAAACTAAATGCCTTATGCAATGAGACAAGCACTTTATTTCACTGTGTTTAATAATACTAAATAAAGCATTTGTATTTTTGAGTTTGATTTATGAGTCACTATGTTTACACTCAAACTTCACCTACTTGTTGTATAATTGAAACGTTTTCAAGATCATTCGATCTCATCCTCAGCTGTTTGGTGACTAAATGAACCTTCCTCTTCTTCCACTACTACGGAGCTCCGATCACTCTGCCATCTGGTGTTAGGGGCACTAAGTTTTAACACTTCATTTAATGCCGGAATTTCAAAATTTATAACAAACAGAAAAATCAGCAGTGTCACACCATTTTTGGACAGAAAACCACAACATTGGCCATAACATTAAACTGTTAAAATCTTTAAGTACACCCATAGAATTGGATATTTGGGGAAAAATATTCATAACCAAAAACCGTGATAAAGTTATAAATTTTGAAATCCCGGCATTAAATGAAGTATTAAAACTTAGTGCCCCTAACACCAGATGGCAGAGTGATCGGAGCTCCGTAGTAGTGGAAGAAGAGGAAGGTTCATTTAGTCACCAAACAGCTGAGGATGAGATCGAATGATCTTGAAAACGTTTCAATTATACAAGTAAGTGAAGTTTGAGTGTAAACATAGTGACTCATAAATCAAACTCAAAAATGAAGAATACTTCACTGTTAATAATGCTTCTGCTTTTAATATTTATAAAGCATTTGTAACTTATAAGGAAGCTGTTGATTTTACAGTAACTGGTTGAAAATACTGTACAATTAAGATCATAGCAAAATGAGCAATTTTGGAACTGTCCGAGTCATTATCAACTTTTTATTTTTGCCCGTCTTGGTAGTGTAGATGGTAGCGTGTCTGTCTCACGTTCAAGAAGTCCCGAGTTCAAATCTCAGTCAGGGTGAGTTACCTGGATAAGGTTTTTTCCAGTCTGTTGATTTGTTAACAGTTTTTGGGTGGAATATGAATCTACTCTATCTTTCTGGTGATGAGAATGTTGATAATGTCCTTCAACTTTTTGTCTTTTGTATCAGTGTTGTCCACTTATATGTGTGTGCTGAGTCAATGTTATCACCAAAAGCTTAGTAAATGAAACTAATGTAACATCAATCCACTCACAATTTCTTTATTCAAATAACATTTCTAATGTCTTAGACATGAATTGTTAGCGCACTCAAAACAATACCTTAAAAGAGCCCTCTGTATTGATACACTGAGCATTCTGATCACAGCCACCATTATTTGTCAGGCATTCATTTATATCTCTGCATGAAACTCCATTTCCAGTGAATCCATCACGACAGCGACAGAAGTAAGATCCCTGAAAGAAATCAAAGAGCTTCAAGTTATAAAAATAAATGAAATGTTTAATTTAAATACTAGCAAGCTCAAAATACCTATGATGCTTTAGCTGGTGAACCACAGAGAACCTCTTGAAACAAACTATGTATAAATAAGTCATTAGCTGAAGCTGCTTCCTAAACTATCATTTGAATTACTAATGACATATTTAGCTTAAATAATTATATTTTATTTCTTAAATATAAAATATTGGTATAAAAAGTACAGTTTTATAATTTTTCTTCTGGTAGAGCAATAATCATAATCAGTCCAATCAATTCTCATAATGTATGGCACCACTGTCTACAAGTAAAAAAAATTCTGTATTGCAAGAGATTTGAGAAAGATTTAAGCACAAATGGATTACCGGAATGTTGATGCAGTCAGCATTGACATCGCAGTTGAATGAACCCAACTCGCATTCATCGTCATCAGTACATCCAGGTCCACTATCTGGTTTAGCAGAGTATCCCTCCTCACAGCGGCACATGAATGACCCAAGTGTATTGTCACACTCGCCGTTGGCACACATGTCTTCGTCCATTTCACACTCATTCACATCTAAAATGAATCAAATATATATGACAGTTTAATGAGGAAACATTATTTAATTTATCATCTTAATTTAAATCCAGTGTTCATTTGTGCCATCTAGCATCCATGTCCATGCAATTTTGTTTCTGTTTGTCTTTCCTATCAACACTGTATGATGACAAATGATTTATTACTTTCTTTAAACTATACATACAATTTACACAGTATCTGTTTCTTCGTCTTGTATTTCACATTCACATTACACATTGTGTAATAGAAAAATTGATTATTTATTATATTTGATTTTTACATATCTTTTATCTTTTTTCTGCACTTTCTCCACTTCTCTTCATGATTCTTTTAACCATTTTAATCTTATTTCTCCTAAATATTTTCCTGCTTTCCATGAATATTATCTCATCTTGAGTTAATAATCATCCTAACTTTTAGCTTAAATGGAAAATCTTTCCATTTTTCTAGTTCTACTCCCTTTCTCAGTACCATTGTATCCCAGAATTTAATGCTAATTATAACACAATCTATTACATTTAATGTGTCTCTTTCCCTTTTCCTCCTTTTTAGGCTACTTAAATTATTACACCTGTCCTTGCCTATGCACACTCCGTTCTACCCTCTTTGCTATATACCTCGATCTACTTTTCTCTCCCCTATTCCATTTTTAAATGTCCGTAACCTATTAATCAGCTTTTTTCATTAAAACTGCTTATGTTTCTTTCTTTTCAACATGCCCACTCTTGGAAAGATAGTCAGACTGAAAAATTCAATGTCATAGCCGGGATTTGAACCATAGATCTGCTTGGACTCCGTCCAGTCACTCTAACCATTGAGCTACTATGGCCAACATGCTGGCATGACATTAAATTCTCCAACTGACTCATATTTTTTCCCAGTAAATCACTAGGGGTTCTCATATATGAAATACACACTGTTTGTGGTGACTTACTATTGTAGGTACATAAGTTCCAATATTTATAGTTAATGCTTATTATTAGGTTAATTGATGTAAATTAACCCTTTTTTCACACTAGCCATGTACAGGCTACAGGTTTAGATAGATACCAGATAAACTGCAAAGGCTGTGACAACTTTTACATTGAAAAAACTAAATGGAATTTGAACATTAGGCTTAAAGAGCATTTTAGAGCATCAAAAACAAAGAAATAGACAAATTGGCAGCAGCATACCATTTTTGGAATGATAATTATAATACAGAACAAGAAATCCACTTATTAAAAGGTGTTCAGGGTCTAACTGCATTAACCATGTGGGGAAAGATATTCATAAAGAAATATGAAGGAAACTGTTCAATTTCAACACTACCTCTGAAGAGAATCCAAACTTCAAGTTCATCAAGATACCAAAAGAAACATTCCTATCACTTCCAAGGAGTTCACCAAGCCAACAATCAGTAGTCAACATTAGCTGATGATGTTAGGAAGATCCTAACAAAATACATTCTAGGAAAACACTAGCAATATGTGGAGCACTGAGTACTAGTTCAACTCAAAATTATATTAATTGTAGCAATAATCTGAATAACTGACCACAAGATGCTTTATTGTCACATACGCTTACAAATAGTGAGTAAAAACTCAGTAAACAGGTGACTCGTCAACAGTAGAAAATTTAAAATAATAATAATGACACAAAATAACAATCATACTAATATATAAATACTAATAATACTAATAATATAATTACTAATAATATCAATACAACTATATACAAATATTGTTATAATTATGACATGCCCTTGGAATAATATTGTCAGAATATTAGAATTACAAAATGACAAAAAATTTCATTATAATTCAATTTTATCATCCATATATTCAATAATCGAGTAGTAGGCTTTGTCCATTAGTAGGTTATTTATTGCTTTATTAAAGCATTTGAGTTTTTTCATTTCACGGATTCTCACAGGTAATTTATTATATATTTTTATTCCTGCATATTGTGGGCTTTTTTCATACAGTGCTAATCTGTGCATGGGTGGTTTTAGATTATTTTTATTTCTCGTTCCATGATTATGTTGCATTTGTGAATTATAAATTGTATCAAAATTTGAATGGATGTATTTATTTATTTCATACAGGTATTGGGATGGTAAGGTTAATATCTTCAGGTTTTGGTCTGGATTGAGTCATTATGCGAATGATCTTTTTTATCACATTGTACTATAGGTGCAATTCAAAATATAAAACCTGTAAGACAAATTGAAATTAATAAACAATTAAACAACATTAAGCTACATTTTAAAAGACAGCAGAGACTTGATGAAGAAGATAAACTAAAAGACAAGGATTATAAGAACATTGGAGACAAAACTGACATACAAAAACTACCAAGAAAAACTGCAGTGGCCCTATTTAGAATGGAAACTGGCCATGATTGTCTTGCAGAACACCTTTATAAAATACACTGCATACCTACACCCAAATGTACTATCTGTAAAGAGGATGTCATCATGAACAAACACCATTTGGACAAATGTAATGGTCTCAAAAGTGGGAACCTACAGGCTTTATATTGGGAAGCTAGGGGGAAAATGATGCAAATCAACTAATCCCCAGTGCCATTAGTCAACAACAACAACAACATTGTACTATATTTTTCTTCCCTTTTGCTGCATGTTTAAGGAAAAACAACACAGTTTAACTCTTAGCCTAATATATTAGATATTTAAATTCAATCATTTGTTTTACTGTATGTCCTTAAATTGTTAAACAAAAATACCCTTTTATTTGTCTTTATTTGTTTATTTTTCCTTTTATTTGTCTTTACAGCATACTTCAATAATACCTGAAAATTATACATATAATAGTCTAAATCACTGCATCTACTCAATTTTCACATTAAGTACATAACAGGTGTGTAATTTAAGTTAAAACATTAAGCATTTTGCTGAAAATTCATGAAAAACACGCAAAGGGGGGGGGGGATTCTGACATTGAGCCTTTCACTTATTTTTGTATCAGCCACCCTACACATATGACTGCCTCGGTAGTGTGGTGATAGCGTGTGAGCCTCACATTCAAGAGGTCACGAGTTTGAATCTCGGTCAGGGTGAGTTCCCTGGATAAGGTTTTTTCCAGGGTTTTCTCTTATCCCAAAAGACGAATGTCAGGTAACTCTAAGCTCTATGGATCCTGGGCTTATTTGAACATCATTTCACCCATTCCATTCATCGTCAAATATGACTTAACGTTGGAGGACGTAAATTACACACAAAAAAAAAAAAAAACCTGCACATGTCCCTGAAGAAATGTCTTAATAATTATAAAATACTAGCAAAATTAATAACAAACCCACAATAGCAATTCACAGTGGCATTGAGTCAGAAAACAAACCTGGCCTTAAATGTTAATTATGGAAAAGCATAGTTTGCCAAACATCTCTGTATTTTGAATGATTTTGCTAAAAATCTATGGGGGATAAAAGTTTTTCAATGTACTCAAAGCTTCTGAACACCTTCCAGCAATTCTAATGACATACTCACCCAAGCAAGATGTACTGTCTGGACCTGGAATAAGTCCCTTGGTACAGATGCAGGAATAGCTTCCAGGAGAGTTAGTACACTTTCCTCCATTACATATACGGGGATTCTCTTTGCATTCGTCTACATCTGTACAACTTCTACCATCAAGAAGCAGCATGTATCCAGTACTGTTAAAAACACACAACGAGTAGAAAAATGAAAATATTATATCCCTCTGTGTTACACATTTTTTTGTTAATTTATTTAGGTGCTTACTCTTTGAATACTGTTAGATGTTTTTGTATTTAAAAAAAATAATTTCAATATAAATAAAGTATGAAGGCATGTAGTTAAAGATTTTATGTTGAAAAACTATTACCTCATTTACTTTGATCAACTGGGACCAGAGCTGATCTGAGTTAACAAAAATCTGGGTTATTCAGAGAATGATGGAAATACAGTAAAAAAACATGTACAACATCACCAACATTTTTTTTAATGGAGTTTAGAAATTACTATCGCCATACTTTCACCTAAAAACACATACACTGTATGTACTGTAATACCTTATGTATTTGTAACATTCACAATATAGCTACAAACTAGTTGGTAGTAAAAATGTCTCAGTTTAGTGTATCACTTACGTACAGTGTGATCTTGCATCCACTTTAACATTAAAAGTTCATTTGGCAATGTCTTGGACTGGCTCTCGAAATAAAGCATCAAGTTCTCTATGTTTGTTACTGCTTGTGTGTGGGTCATTATCTGAATCTGATTATTGTGACTTTGTGGGTTTGTAGAATTAAAAGTTTAAGTTGCAGAAATACCAAATGTTCTTTATTTCCGTAGAAATACACTCACAGTAGCAGCATTGCATCACACACATAATTACAATCTACCAAGGTCATTGACCACCACAAAGAGCTTACTCAACTTTCACTGTTTATAACTGTTTACTACTACTCGCTGGCATGTCAAAATCTCTTATATATCTCATTGATAATTTGAGACTGTTCTGCAACAATCAAGAAATTGAATGTTCTGTCACTAGATGAAACACGAACTTTCGAGACGTCAAAATTTATCTGTGCCGGCAAGTCTTTTATCTCCGCGCTATCTTTATTTGTTCCGGCATACTCTTTATCTCCGTGATGCCTATCAGTTCCTTTGTGTGCACAAGCTGCGCTATCATGATCGGGTTCGCGACAATACTCTTCATTTTTATTTCCATTAACACTGCAAGATGCAATAATGTGTTCCTCTGTATTTGGTTTATAATATCCACTATTATCAATGTCTTCATCAACATTGGAATAGCCATCTATATTTTTTAAAAATGTCATAAAATCTTCTTTCACATTTATTTTTTCTGCTTCTTCAATCATTTTTTTTTTTTTTTGGCAAGTCACACACACATACCAGTCCACAACATTTTCCATGACTTTATCAGATATTCTCTTCCAACCTGGTGCCAAGCAGGTGGGTGAGTGCACTGAATTCACTCACTAGCAAGAGAATTTGAGTAATTTAATTACTGAGAATAACACTTTATGGTCTGTAAAACAAGTCTTCATTTTTGAGTTTGATTTATGAGTCACTATGTTTACACTCAAACTTCACTTACTTGTTGTTATATATTGAAATGTTTTCAAGATCATTCAATCTCATCCTCAGCATTTAAGTCACCATTTGCTACACTGAACAACATATCCAGACTTTTCTTTTAAACTGGTCCAGGTTAACAATATTTTACTCTACCTAAAAACTAATTGTGATTTTTATGTTATTTATTTACATTTTGTACATTTCCTAAATTTCTATTTATAAAAAAAATCATTAAAATAGAACCAGAATTTACGTGTGTGTGTGTGTGTGTGTGTGTGTGTGTGTGTGTGTGTGTGTGTGTGTGTGTGTGTGTGTGCGCGCAGCAAACTTGATAACAAAAAGCTGATGAATATCAAACTTACTAGAGTCAACATGAAAAATTCAATACCATGGCCGGGATTTGAACCATGGATCTCCCAATTTCCATCTGGTCGCTCTTAAACTTTGAGCTATCATGGCCAACGTGCTGTGATAGCATTAAATTCTCCAACTGACTCGTATGTTTTCCCAGTAAACCGCTAGGGGTCCTCACATTCGAGATACACACCATTTGTGGCGACTTATTATTGTATCTATAATTAAAAGCTTAATTTACAACCTTCAGGGAAACCTTGTTCCAGCAAATTATATTTGAATCCCATTTATTAACTTAAGGCACCCAGAAGGTGAAGTCAACAGTCTTTGTTGAGGGATGATAATAGTAAATTGCCATAGAAAGAGAGACCTACGGCTACCATGTTGGCTCTGAAACTTGGGGATAATTCATATGAACAAGTCAGAGGTGAAGCCTTGGATAGGAAATGACTTAAAATTACCAACCCAGGGCCTAGGATTGAACCATGGACATTCAGTAACAGAGCCACAAATAAAGTCACTGAGCTACTCTGGTCCTCCTTGAAAAGTAAAATGTATAAGTACATAATAAATTTTTTGTATGTATTAGATAGTTTCTGAGTTCTTCTCGTTCTGATTGATAAATAGAAACTTAATGCAGGATGGATATACAGCTCATTAAGATCCATTCAAGTAATACACTTTTGCATTATGTTACCATGTTTTAAAATATTCAGTATTGTCGCAGCAATGCACATAAAAGGTTCGCGCGTAGGATAACGCGGCTTGTTTACACAAAGATAACAGGCGGACAGTGCCTGCATAAGCAGATAAAGGTCTGCCGAAACAAACAAACTGAGATAAATGGAAATTTCTGGACTGATAGAGATTGTTCGGGTTCTGGTTTATTTTCGAATCAACTAGAAATCATCAGCGAGGTATTTAAGAGACTGTGACAGGCCAGCAGAATAGAGTTGTGAAGTGTGTAACGAGAGTGAGTAAGCAGAGAACAGCTGAGTGTGTTGTAACGAGAGCTGTTTGTTATTGTCACCGACCTTGGAAGATTGTGTTGTGATATGTGATGTAATCCTGCTGCTTCGGAGTGTATTTCTACACAAATAAAGAACATTTAGAATTTCGGCAAATTGGATTTTTAATTCTATGAACCCACAAAGTCACAGTATATTAGATTTATATTTTTAAGGTTTTCTGATTAAACATATTTGAAGCTCATAATTAGATGTTCCACTGAAGTCATATTTTACTCACCTACAAGCACATGAGTAACTTCCAGGTGTGTTCATACATATATCATCACAGCCACCATTGTTTGATCTGCATTCATCAATGTCTAAGAGTTAACAAGAAATAAAATCAGGTTATCTATATTGCAAAGCTCATTATTGTGCACTTATTAGCTAAATAAATTGAACAATTCAAAAGGGGGTTAAAAGCAATTCTTCCAATGTTAAATCTGTTATTATCTGTCATGACCCATTATTTCAAAAACTAGTTACGAGGGCTGTTTAATAAAGAGTGATCATAATTTTTTACAGTCATAATTTTTTGCACTGAAATTCAATCTTATTATATTCTGTTAGCTTAATGTGAAACAAACACGCCATAGTAGTTTCATTGTTGGTACTCCTGGTTCACGCCTGTGAGAACCAGGCAAGCTCAGACATGTTCAGTATCGCCTACCGCTGTAATGGAGGTAACATGCAGTTAAAGTTGATGTTAGAGGACGATCCAGAGTTTCTTTCAAACGTAATCACTGCTGATGAAACTTGGCTACATCATTTTGATCCTGAGAGCAAACAGCAAAGCTCAGTGTGAAAATCTCCTTCATCACCAACCCCCAAAAAAGCAAAAGTGATTGCTTCTGCTGTGAAAGTTATGGTTATCTCATTCTTTGATATTCATGGAATGGTTTATCAGTATGTTCTACCTGCACACACACCAGTAACTGGACAATACTACAGGGATGTCCTGTAAACACTGCAAGTCCATATCAGGCGCAAAAGATCACATTTCCGTGAAGCAGGCTGGATGCTGCACCACGATAATGCGCGGCCACATATTGCCACTGTTGTTGCTGAATATCTTGCAAAAATCAACGTGAAGTGCATCCCTCACCCTCCCTATAGTCCGGATTTAGCCCCATGAGACTTTTTTCTATTTCCTAACTTGAAGAAACGCCTTCGTGGGAGACATTATCCATCATGAGAAGTAGCGGTGAAGGCTGCGGAGGTGATTTTGAAGGATCTCTCAAAAATGGTTTCCAGCATGTCTTTGAAGACTGGCAGAAACGCTGAGACAAGTGCATCACATTCAGGGGAGACTATTTTGAGAAGGTCCATCAAAATTATGAGGATGAGTAAAGGTACATTTAAAAAAAAGAATTGTGATCATTTTTTATTGAACAGCCCTCGTAAAATATCAGACTAAACTGTTTACAGAATGCACATCCATGTTTTCTAAGTCTGCTCATATACTTTTATCCTATGAGTTTGTCTATTAAGGAAGACAAAATTCATTTCTTAATTATAACATCTTCTGATTAGTATTTATAAGAAATTATATTTTTAAAATATGACTGTTACTACACAAATAAAAATATTTAGTAAATATTCTCCACTTAAGAAGCCGATGACAATACTTCTATTATGTTTTTGCGAAATTAATTTCGTGGATATTTGCCCACATCTTCAGTCAAACACACTTCGTTGTCAAGGATACTATGTAAGAAAAAGAAAAATTAAGAAGAAAAATAAAGAAGATTGAAAAATGTAAATATCAGAAAGGTATTAATGATATTTATACTCTTAAAAAAATAAAAGATGATTATAAATTTAAAAAATTTACTTACCATCTTTGGGTTAATAAACATTTTCAATTTTTTTTTTTTAAAGAAGTTGGTATAACTTTAGTTCCTCAAAATAAATATAGTATTAAAAATTTATTACAATTTTCTAAAAGAGATAAAATTCCTAATAATAAAAAATCTGGTATTTATCAATTTAATTGTTTAGATTGTGATCAGGTTTATATTGGAAAGATGAAACGTAGTTTGGAAACCAGAAAGAAAACATTTTCGTAACATTAGATATAAACAAATTGATAAATCGGCCGTAGCAGACCATTTTTGGTCTTTTAATCATGAAATAAATCCCGAAGTTAAATTATTAAAACAATTAAATGTTCCCTTAGATTTAATGGTTTGGGAAAAAATATTTATTCTAAAAAATAAAAATTGCGTAATGAATTTTGACATACCGGCAATTGATTCTGTTTTTAAGTTTGTTTCGTCTTCAGATGTTGGTAATACGTAAATACGTAAATACATGGTATCCTTGACAACGAATTGTGTTTGACTGAAGATGTGGGCAAATGCTCATGAAATTAATTTCGCAAAAACATAATAGAAGTATTGTCATCAGCTTCTTAAGTTAAGTGGAGAATATTTACTAAATATTATTATTTGTGTAGTGTTTGTTACTCCACTGTAAATAGCTTCATTTTCGGTGTAATAACTGACTGTTATTTGAATAGAACCATAACAGCACTTAAATGTACTTTTTATTGTACTGATTACTGAAATATTGGACATGCACCCAATTCGATTTAGGAGGAGAGTCCCTTTCTTTTGTTGTAATTTACATCCTCCAACATTAAGTCATATTGCACAATGAATGGAATGGGTGAAATGATGCTCAAATTAGCCCAGGTTCAATGGAGCTTAGAGTTACCTTACATTCATCTTTCAGGATAAGGGAAAACTCTGGAAAAAACCTTATCCAGGTAACTCACCCTGACTGAGATTCGAACTCGGGACCTCTTGAATGTGAGGCAGACATGCTACCATCTACGCTACTGAGGTGGTTTAAGGTATACACTGATTTTCCTTTTGTTTGTACTTTCATGTTGCATTTTGTATTTTATCAGCCGCTTTACAGCTTTGATGTCCATTCAAATGTTTCTATGCCTACTGAAATATTGGACACGTACCCAATTCGATTTAGGAGGAGAGTCAAACATTTTTTGATAGATCAGTGTTTTTATACTTTGTAAGAATGTATTGAGTACTTCAAAGATCCTAAATAATGTTATGACTGTAGTATGATTGTAAATATAGTAACTTGTAGTTACGTAAAAAATGAAGCTAATTGCAGTGAAGCAACAAATTCTACACAAATATAATTATTTGTAACAGAAACTTCACTTATCTTAAAAGAAAATTATGTAAATTTTCTTATTAATTGAGATCATGATTTTGTGAATATTTATCCACATCTTCAGTCGAAAACTGAAGTTAAATGAAAAAAAAAAAAAAAAAAAATGAAGATGTTCGCATCTTCAGAACATGTCCTACTGACCCATGTTGTTGTTTCTGTTGTGGTGGTTGTCTATAATGGTGACATTATGTGACAGTGTTAAGTACTTCCACAGGGTACTTGGTGATGGTAAATCAAAATTCATCATCTGTTGTTTGGGTTTCAAAATGAAAATCTTTTCCCATGTGTCCCATTCTGCTGCATGACTGTTCGGTTTGATTAGTCTAATGTTTGGTTTGATATGGTTGGTCATCCAGAAATTGTGTGAAACTGTAGATTTGTCCATTTGTTTGTATATTAAGCATCTCATATGCTCCTTTAGTCTAGTTTCTGGATTTCTTTTTGTTTTTCCTATATATATATATATACTTTATTACGTATAAATGGATACATCTGCAGTTTCACACATTTCTGGATGACCAACCATATCAAACCGAACGTTAAACTAATCAAACCGACCAATCATGCAGCAGAATTGGGCACATGGGAAAAGATCATTTTGAAGTGCAAACAACAGTTAGTCATTATGCATGATTGGAGGGAATTTTTTATTTGTGTAATTTATGTTCTCCAACGTTAAGTCATATCAGACGATGCATGAAATGGGTGAAATGATGCTCAAATGAGTTCGGGGTCCATGGAGCTTAGAGTTAGTCGACATTCGTCTATCAGGATAAGGGAAAACCGAGGAGAAACCCTATCCAGGTAACTCACCCTGACCGAGATTTGAACTCGGGACCTCTTGAATGTGAGGCAGACATGCTACCATCTATGCTACTGAGGTGGGCTAAGGAGGAATTTAGTGACAATGACGTCAAATTTAATTAAAAAAACTATTTATAGTCGGTTTTTTGACACTTCATCAGTTACAGTTTTATATTATTGAGGGACTAGTTTTGGAAGCTGTCATATCCATTTTCAGCCTCTATCAATCCAAACAACTTTTGGATGGAGATTGAAAATGGACACGATGGCTTCCAAAACTAGTCTCTCAATAATATAAAACTGTATGTGATGAAGTGTCAAAAAACTGACTACAAACAGTTAATGAATTTTGATTTACCATCAACAAGTACCCTCTGGAAGTACATTTCACTGCCACATGATGCCATCATTATAAACAACATCAACAACAGAAATAACAACATGGATAAGCCGAACACGTTCTGAAGATGGTAGCACATGTTCCTGAAACATATAAATAGAAATTAAAAAAAGTGATGTTAGTGTTACTATGTAGTACTGGCTTATCTTAAGTAAGTACATGTTCACATATCTCCTTCCATATATAAATAGTTTTTATTATTCTACAATTGAATTTATCTAGCTTCATTAATTTCTGAGCAAGTGTGTCATTTATGTGTGTCATTTACATAAACTTTTTGTTGTTGTTCCATTTATACCCTGAAGAAAACCAAAATTGTGTATGAATTCCTATGGTGAATAAATATGAACATGAATACCCTGACTTTAACTGCAGTAGTCATATCGGTGGTCATTCTCCTTTGGAACATCTCAAGGTGTTAACTCATTCATTGGGTTTTAATAATTAAATCACGTACACATTTGTACTCTCATTCATACTTCCAGCCTCTGGGGAAGATAAGGAATTATCTTGATCAGAGAAAAATCTCCACCCCCCATTAACAGTGGAAATGGTGAAAAAAAATGTTATATTTGCAAGGAAACAATATGGCTCGTTTGAACAGACAGAAGCTGTCATTTACAGAGCAAAACTTTGCCTGTAAGTTGGACTAAATTTTATCTCTGTATTGAAAAGTATGGAAGAGCTGCAATCCTTTTATTGAAGAACTCACAGCACAAAATGGCAGATGCACTAACATTTTAAAAAATATATTCACAATAAAAGTACTTTGTAATTATAAAATGTATGTCAAATTAAAGAGGAAATTCTGATTAATAAAACTGCATTAAAAACTAAAAAAGCAGTTTATTGGCAAGCTTCGCCATATAAACTCCTCTTAAGATAAGAGAATTTTTAGTCCTTTTATTGCGCATATGGAAGCAATTTAAGCTACTAAATGCTCACCTTCACAATGAGATTTTTGTCCTGTCTGCTGATAACCATCATCACAAACACACTGGTATGTACCCATCATGTTTTCACAGACGCCATTTGAACAGATTCCACTAGTGCGTGAACATTCATCAATATCTGGAAAGACAAACAATTTTCAAATTTAACGGTATTGGAACACCACTGTGAAGCGAAATAATTATTAAATAAAATAAATATGACTCATCTATAATTTAATAAACAATTTTCATTTTAAAATAGTATTTAACTTGGAGACAGCAAAACAATTTAATTAAGATCAGCACTTTAAGATGTGTACCAATGTAGATTTTTTGAATTAGGCTTACATGTATGATTAAAAGAATTTAAATCTGATAAATAAATGAGAAAGTCCTAGGAACTGTGTCTCATAAATGTATACCAAGACTGGAAATCCTTCTTCCTCTTAGAAATCAAATTGATAATATTGAGAAGAACCAGTTATAATGATTAAAGAGTAATCTTTCTCAGCCTTCTGTATAGTATTACTTAAGGTATTTTCCCTTTCTTTTGTTGTAATTTACATCCTCCAACGTTAAGTCATTTCGCACAATGAATGGAATGGATGAAATGATGCTCAAATTAGCCCAGGTTCCATGGAGCTTAGAGTTACCTTACATTCGTCTTTCAGGATAAGGGAAAACTTTGGAAAAAACCTTATCCAGGCTACTCACTCTGACTGAGATACAAACTCGGGACCTCTTGAATGTGAGGCAGACATGCTACCATCTACGCTACTGAGGTGGTTTAAGGTATACACTGATTTTCATTTTGTTTGTACTTTATACTTTCATGTTGCATTTTGTTTTTTATCTCAGCCGCTTTACAGCTTTGATGTCCATTCAAATGTTTCTATGTCATTTAGGTAGAGGAAAATGTTAAATTTCACGTCCATTTTTCTGAACTACTTTTGTTTTCCCCACCAAGTTTTTAATTTATATATTCTTTATTTTATTTATTTATTAGTGCCAAGAGGTTACAATCATAGATATATCTGGACATTCAGCCTAGACTCTTTGCCAGTCATATCCAGTCACAAACACTATACAATAATTGTTACTTAACAATCAACAAACAACCGATAGTCAATGCATCATTCCTACCACCCAATCTCTCTATTACAAAACTTGGCCACTATCTACCACATACTCCTATTCACTTAATTGACCATACCCATTTCTTCTTCACTCTAAACAAAAACTCACCTAAGTTACAAATCTGGGATCAATTACAGAATATTCTTCTTATTACTAATGAGTTTGCCAGTTTTAACCATCTAATTTATATATTTATAATTCAAGAGAAAATAAATATTTAAAAGTTGTTGCAGTATTTAAAAAAGTCAATATTTTCCATAACACAAGTTAATAAAATTGAAGAATTAATATTTACACAAAACTTTGTTTAGTATACTAATTAAAGTTAATCAACTCTGCAATGCAATAATCCAGTGCCAGGCTAAGATCTATCTATCCAGTGGTCCTGGGTAATGAGTGCCTCAACCACCTAGACGATGTCATCGGAAATGCAGTGTGGTGCTCCAAAAAGTGCATCATCAGCTAATGACACCCGCCCTCCCCTGAAGCACTTGTGCCATGCCTTGACCCTTGCAAGGGACATGCAGTGTTCGCCGTACACTGGTGACATTCGTTGATGAATGTCTGTTCCCCCTACTCCTTCTGCTGTCAGAAAATGAACAACACCTCTTTGCTCTTCTTCTGATGCCTCCATTTCTCTGTTTGCAATGCAACTGGCAGCATTGGACGATTGATGCATGCTGCTGCTAGCTTTGTATAGTCACGTGACATGCACGCGTGCCCTCAAGTGAGAGGCTGTGAACTTCCATGCTCTGGTCGGAACAACACTTCATTACACATGCAACGATATTACCATCCTTTCATCAGTTTGCACATACCAGACTCCGGCTTGTTTCTTTCTGAATGCCCCTTATATTGTAGAAACTCAACCTTCAAGATCTTTTACAGATATCTCTGGTAATTACTGATATTAGTTGTGGACATCCAATAGGACAATGAAGGATGCACAATGAAAACTCAGCCATCTTCAGAAATGGAAATACTATAGCAGCCACAATACCCAAACTGAAACCCCTCTGCATAGGAGGTGCTATCATACAAATCCTGAACTTCTGGATTCATTTATAGTTTTCCTAACTTTCAACCTTTACACAATAGTTTATTGTATAGCGATTATATTTTCTTACATGTGTTTATTACCTTTACAAGCTTTCTTATTGGGTGCCAACTCATGGCCTGGTGGACACTCACACCGGAAACTGCCAGGTGTATTAACACAAGTACCTCCTCTACATAATCCTGGTATCCGCTCACATTCATTTATATCTGTGAAAATAAATAACTTAAATTACATTGTAAATACATATGATAAATAATTATTCAAATGAAATTGGATAAGCTCTGAATCTAATACAACTGTATGAATCAACAAGGACAGATCAAATATAAATGGGAATTATTTTTTTAAATTTATTTAATCAACAAACAAAAATTCTCACATACAGATTACTTTTCTGCATAGTATCCTGCCTTCAATACACATTTTCTCCATTGGATTGGTAAGTTTTTGTCATCCTTATAGAACGAAGAAGGACATGTGTGGAGCAAGTTGTGCATGAACTCTCCATTTGCGTCATCATCAAAAGGCTGTCCTCCTAGGTCTTGCTTTAGTGCTCTAAACAACTGGTAGTCGCAGAGCGATAAATCTGGACTGTAAGGAGTGTGTTTCAAGGTGTCCAATACATTTTCTCCAGTTTTTACCGCATTAAAGTGGCAGTATGTGGCCTCACATTGTCATGGACAAGAATGGTGTTTCAGATCGGTTGTCCACATCGCTTGTTGTGATATGCAGCTTTTGCTTCATCCAAAATGTGACAGTAATAGGCTGCATTAATTGTTCTTTGTTCGTGAAGAAAATCCACCAGTAAAATGCCTGTGGAGTCCCTGAAAACGATTGCAAGCACCCTTACATCAGATGGGCATGTTCTGACCTTGACAGGACCTGCTTCATATCCTCGCCGCCACTCCATGCTTGCTTGCTTTGACTCTGGGGTATAATGATGCACCTATGTTTCATCACAAATCATAATACAATACAAGAAATCTTCTCCCTCCTCCACGTAGCGATGCAGGTGTCTCTGACAAACTTCCTGGCATAATGTTTTTTGTTCCTGGTTGAGGGACGAGGAACCTACCTGGCAGACAATTTTCTGTAATCGAGTTCATCTTGGATGATTGTTTGAACACTTCCATAACTTACTCCTAAGGAAAAAGCAATTTTGGATAATTTTATGCGCTGATCTTCTTCAATATCACAAATAGCAACAATGTTGTCTGTAGTACCGACATCAAAGCCAGTACTGATTATCAAAGCCTTAACTTGCTAACAGAAGATACTCTAAGGCATGCAAATACTTGGTTTAGAGCCAATGGTTTCCTGCTAAATGAGAACAAAACTGAACAACTTACATTTAATGTGTGTTTGGAGGAATTTAGTAACAGTGACGTCAAAATTAATATAAAATTATTTGTGGTTGGTTTATTGACACTCGTCACTTACTTTATCATATATTTATGAGAGACTAGGAAGTATATTTTGGGAAAATTTTGAAAACAATTTATTAGCATATCTTAATAGAAAAATGAAGACAAAAACAGCAAAGTTAAAGAATAAATTAAAAAATTTATGCCAGAAAGCAGGCACTGTTAAAAAGATAAATCAAAAAGACAAACATAACCTAAAAGATCATCTAAACAATGTGGTAAACCTATCAAACCAAAATTTTACAAAAACAGAACTGAATATGCTGAATCTAGGTTTAAAGACATGTGTAGATTATTCCAACCAAATTGAAGATTACATTGCTGACATCCAAATTGCTACACAAACACTTAATGAAGAAAGTAAAAACACAGTAAAAAACAAATGCTCCAAAATAGTAGAAGAGATTAAAAATGAAAAGAAAAAGAATTTTAGTAACCAAATCATAAAAGCTCTTAAAAAGAAACCGGTTATTTATACTAAAGCAGACAAGGGAAATAAACTAGTAATTCTGGAAAAAGAAGAATACACAAAGAGGATGGAAGATTTGTTAGAAGACAGTAATTACCAAAAAGTAGAAACTAATCCATTAAAGTACTGCATTGAAACCACAAATAAAACGCTAAAAGAGAGCAAAATAATCAACAAAAAAGAATTGCACAAAATTAAAGTAGATAATCCAACATTACCAAGAGTATATGGGCTGCCAAAAATTCATAAAACAGGGAAAGGCATGAGACCTATTACTAGTAGCATAAATGCCCCCACATATAATTTGGCCAAATGGTTACTAAGTAAATTTAATAGTTTTCCAAAATTTGAAAGTGCAAATTTAAGAAACTCTTTAGATTTAGTAGAAAAAATCAAAGATATAAATTTGGACAAAAATGACAGACTGGTTTCATTTGATGTCACATCTTTATTTCCAAGCATACCAACAGAAAAATTGCAGACGGTGTTAAAAAAATGGCTAGCTACAATTGATATGGAAGCAATAGAAGCAGAAGAATATATTTCTCTAACAAAAATATGCATTGAACAAAACTTCTTTAGCTTTAATGGAAAACACTACAAGCAGAAATCAGGACTATCAATGGGCAATCCACTTTCACCTTTTTTGGCTAACTTATTTATGAGTGCATTTGAAACACAAATTAAAAAGTCCTTCCCATTGATCTTCAAGATTTGGTATAGATATGTTGACGACATCTTTGCAATTGTACCAAGTAAACATTTAGATGATGCATTAAAATTACTCAATCTGCAAGAAAGGACTATCAAATTCACAATAGAAAAGGAAATCAATGGACAACTACCTTTCTTGGATCTAAATATCATCAGGAATGATACAAAAATAAAATTTGGAATTTACAGGAAGCCAACACATTCAGAAAATTATATAAAAAATAATAGCCACAACCCAATTACACATAAACATGCAATAATAAACAGCCTTACACACAGACTAGTCAACATACCCATGGAAAAAGAAGAATATTTCAAGGAACAAAAAGCAATAATACACATAGCAGAAGAAAACGGATACAACAAAAGTTTGGTGTTGAAGAAAATTAGAAAATCTAAACTAAAGAAAACCATTAAGGAAACAACCACATTTATTAAAGAAAAAGAAAGCAACAGCATATTCAGTTCATTCACATATCATCCAAAAACATTTAATAAATTTAAAAAGATATTCAAGGAACAAAATATCATCTTGGCACCTACTAATAGATACTCAATTTTAAAATTACTAAATTCAAAAACAAAAGATGAAATTCCTTCAGGTAACAAATCTGGAATATACCAAATAAATTGCAAGAATTGTGAAAAATGCTACATAGGTCAAACAAAAAGAAATTTAAAAACCAGAGTCAAAGAACACTTTAGAAACATCAGATTGAAACAAGAAGACAAGTCAGCAGTAGCATTTCATTTTTGGAATGAAAACCATGACATTGATCCAAATCCAAAATTATTAAAAGGAGTGATAAACCAAAATAGATTGACAACATGGGAGAACATATTCATCTGGAAAAATAAGGATCGCGTAATGAACTTTGAAATCCCGCCAGCAGATAATTTGACAAAAAAGTTCATAGTTCCACCACCAGAGAGAGCAGATAACAGTTGCCAGTTGGGAAGAGATTGAAAATGGAGGCCAGGGCCTTTGAAACTAGTCTCTCATAAATATATGATAAAGTAAGTGACGAGTGTCAATAAACCAACCACAAATAATTTTATATTAACTTACATTTAGTTTGCGTGAGACTTCTTATGAAAATTGTTCAAGGAATGTAAAATTTTTAGGTGTGGTTGTGGACAATAGGCTGACATGGCAATCCCGTATCAACTATATTACAGCGAAGCTGTCCAGAGTTATATATTTAATCAGAAATTTGAAAAGTCATGTACCTGATTCATATTTAAGAACAGCCTATTTTGCATTCTTCCACAGTATAATCTCATATGGCATTTTACTCTGTGGAAGCAGCAGTCATATTTTTACTATCCTAATATTACAAAAAAAAAATAATTCGTACCATCTCAAATTCAGATAAATTTGCACATTGTAAACCTCTATTTATAAAATTAAGAATTATGACTGTGATAAATGTATATATTTATAATACTCTCATCTATGTAAAAAGTAACTTAACCGACCAGCTATTCAGGCAGGATATTCATAATTATAATACTAGGTTTAATTATAAACTCAATATACCATATCATAGATTAACTAAAACCTCTAACAGCTTTGAAGTATTGGGCATTAAACTATATAATCAATTACCTTTAGAATTAACTGAATTATCAGGTATAACATTTAAATGC
The DNA here is from genome assembly GCA_030765055.1 of Mantis religiosa. NCBI lineage: Eukaryota > Metazoa > Arthropoda > Insecta > Mantodea > Mantidae > Mantis > Mantis religiosa. The sequence goes on along the minus strand of CM060957.1, from coordinate 6,780,057 downwards.
AAATTATGTGAATGGTTAGTTTCCAAACCTTATTATTCAATAAAGGAATACTTTAACAGGTGTAGTTAAACTTTGGCTTATGTCATGAAGTATTCTTATTTCCTCATTTTATTTTAAGTCTCTATATTTGTATATCTAATGTAAGTATTTTATTGATTTTTTTTTATCTTCACTGTATTATAACTGTATTAATTTGTACTCTATTTTTGACTTTGTCTATTACTGTAATAAGCTTAACGACAATAAATCATTATTCATTAGTAACGCTTGTCCGCGATCTCCTCCTATGAGGTTCATTTTCTACAACTTCTCTTCCTGCCACAAACATTTTAGCCCACTCATACGCTGCAGTCTACGAAAGAATTTCTCTCCTAAAGTGTGTGCGGAACTGTCTGAAATTTTCCGATGGTTTGGTGCCCTTTTTTGCAAGAAATGTAATGATTAGTACAAAAGTGAATCGAGAAGATATTCACACATTGCTTCACTCACACTGTTTATTCACATGACATGTTTCAAGAGCTCTTGCTCCAATCACGAGTATCAGCTGATGATAAGAGCAAGAGCTCTTGAAACATGTCCTGTGAATAAATAGTGTGAGTGAAGCAATGTGTCAATATCTTCTCGATTCACTTTTGTACTAATTTGTGCTTCACTGTCCCTACGCTTCTTTCAAGTTTATACTTTGAAATCTAATGATGATGCATTGGGCAACAGACTTGTGCACCTTTTACTCATGGTGTACTGACACATCCCCATCCTCCACAGTGCAAGCGCGCGCAGTACCCCCTCTCCAGATAACCCCACCAACATACTGACAAAGCCTTTCCTCAAAATTATTATCAACAGCAGCGTTATATTAAAATTCCCATTTATATTTGATCTGCCCTCGTCATATAGCAGTGTTTGTGATCTTTCTATAAAAAATTTCCCATATTATCTGAATATAACAACTTGAAGTTTGTAACAAGCAATCTTCAAAAGTCACATGTCCAACACAATAAAAAGCAATTAATAAAAACAAATGGCATGATGAGTTATTAAAAGTTATGAATAACAATGAAACTAATTAATGTACTTGGAATTGTTAGTGTATTGGTGACACTTTAGTTTCACTACCAAGTTTTCCTATCAGAACATGTTTCAGAGACACTTGTATTCATCATCATCTGTTGTCCAGTGCCACCATTTTGCTGGTGTTTGGTATGTTGTAAAAGCTTTTATTTCCTATTTAATGTGTACTGATGACCAAAAATGATGAGCTAATGTACATTTGTCTATTTTCTAAGTTTTATGTTTGTTAAGTGTTTTTTCTTGATTTTTCCCATATATAGGGATGTATGCTCGCATGCGACAGGTTAGCTGGACACATAGATGAACAACGTTAGATGTGCAAACAACTGCCACTAGAACCAAACATTAAAACGAACACAACATAGTACTCCACAAACTAGTAAAGCATTGCCTTGCAACTGTCAAAGTCCCTGTAAAACTTTTAATACTTTGTAATATGGCACCAGCAATTTCTCTGCTACCAAAGCCAATAATTACAAGATGGGGTACTTGGATAGAGGCCATAATGTATTATGCACTGCATTGCAATGAAATTGTAAATGTTATTAGCACTCTATATGATTCTGGTTCATCTGTTATTTTAACTGCAAAGTGTTGATAGCCCATGAACTATCTGAAAATCTTCAGTTCATCTCCAACAAGTTTGCAGTGTTGCCCAAAACTATTAATTGGAAATGTTCAACAACATAAGGATAACAGAAGATATAGCTAATTCAATTAATAGGAAACCTCTATCAAAAAGTTGGAAGCTTAATTCCAGAACATTCTAAACAAAAAGTGGTTAACAAGCTAAGTGTAAAAATTAGTAAGAAGGAAAACTCGCCAGACGACAGACTGAAATTCTTTACATTTGCACCTCTGACATTATGTGACGTTGAAAGAAGTTTTTCACTGTTTAAAAATTGCTTCAGTGATAGGTGTCAAAATTTCACATTTAGTAATTTACAAATGAACATTGTAACCTACTAACTACAGTCTGTGATGATATTATAGTTAATAAATAGCAATATACAAGGGCTGCTCAGTAAAGAATGATCACTATTACATTTTTGACAACGTACTTTTACTCATTCTCATAATTTTGATGGTCCTTCTCAAAATAGTCTCCCCTGAATGCGATGTACTTGTCCCAGTGTTTCTGTCAGTGTTCAAAGACATGCTGGAAACCATTTTTGAGAGATCCTTCAAAATCACCTCCGCAGCCTTCACCACTGCTTCTGATGATGGATAATGTCTCCCACGAAGGCGTTTCTTAAAGTTAGGGAATAGAAAAAAGTCACATGGGGCTAAATCCGGACTATAGGGAGGGTGAGGAATACACTTCACATTGATTTTTGCAAGATATTCAGCAACAACATTGGCAATATGCAGCCGCGCATTTTGGTGGTACAGCATCCAGCCTGCTTCACGGAAATGTGGTCTTTTGCAACTGATATGGGCTTGCAATGTTTTCAGGACATCCCTGTAGTATTCTCCAGTTACTGATGTGTGTGCAGGTACAACATGCTGATAAACCATTCCATGAATATCAAAGAATGAGATGACCCTAACTTTCCCAGCAGAAGCAACCACTTTTGCTTTTTTTAGGGGGTTGGTGATGAAGGAGATTTCCACACTGAGCTTTGCTGTTTGCTCTCAGGATCAAAATGACGTAGCCAAGTTTCATCAGCAGTGATTACGTTTGAAAGAAACTCCGGATCTTTCTCTAACATCAACTTTAACTGCATGCAGACATGCATGCGAATGTCCTTTTGTTCGGGAATCAACAGTCTTGGAACCCATCGTGCACAAACACGTCTCATGTGTAATGTTTCTGTCACCAACGTGTCGGTGGCATCCAATGAAATGTTCAGTATTTCAGAAATGGATCTTAAGGTAATTCGTCAATCCTCTCTCACAATAGCAGCAGCAGTGTTCATGTTTTGTTCTGTAAGAGCAGTAATTGGAGCACCGGGTTCACCTTCCTTTGAAATTGTTTGTCTCCATACTTTAAACATTTTAAACCACCTTCGAGCTGTGCTGTAGGGAAGAACAGACTCTCCATAGACCTCCTGTAACATTGTATAGGCCTCAACTGAAGATTTGTTGAGACGAAAGCAGAATTTCAAAGCTGCATATTGTTCCTCACATGTTACCTCCATTGCAGCAGTAGGCGATACTGAACATGTCTGAACTTGCCTGATTCTCACAGGCGGGAACCAGGAATACCAATAATGAAACTACTATGGCATGTTTGTTTTACATTAAGCTAACAGAATATAATAAGTTTGAATTTTAGTGCAAAAAATTATGACTATAAAATAATTATGATCATACTTTATTGAACAGCCCTCGTATATAAGTGTTTAAGTGCAATTCCAGAATATATAGTTTATGATGCGTGTAAGTTGTGCTGCAGTGAGGTGGTTGTCATGGTCAGCCTGTACTACCTGCAGTTGTTTACGTGCACGGGTGATAACAGTACAATCCATGTGCAGGATATCTATGGAAAAACGCACATGCCTTTGGCCTTTATTCATACTAGTCCTCAAATTCACTCTGCCAAATACCTTACTTTTTAGTGTTTGGTATAGTATCACGTAGCAGAAGTTAAATGTTTCTAAAGTTATGGTTACTGTATGAAGGTAATTTTACGCCATAGTCTAGAAAAATAGTTGACTAATTTGTTATGAATTTTTGGGTGGAACATACACTTACAGTTTAGGTGTCCCCTTTCAGATGTCAGTGGACATACAATTAATAATGTAGACTAATAATTTTTAAAATATTTTCTGAAGGAAAGCAATAAATGAAACTAAAGTATCACTAATATACACATAATTTCAATTATAACAGCGTATGCTTTTGCTGCCTCAAGAGGTTTTAGACTTGGGTGATAGCCCATGAAACCATCATTAAGGACATCCTTTCTGTTACTCATAAGAGCATCGTAGGCCCCAATTCATCAAATGGCAATTGTCATACATTTAAATTTAATGCTACCAAATTCTGAGTAAATATAGATCACATGTCAGGACATTAATGGGGATGGTATTCCTCCATTCATAAACTGCATAAAATTATAAATTATGTATAATGTCTTCTTTAATTGCACAGCTTCAGTGATTAGTAGTTTTGTGACACTGATTCTATACAATGCTAGCTATAGCTAATGGAGCCTGATTTAGTATGCTTTAGTATGATTCACAACGCGCTATCCAAACCTGACAAGAGCAGTGGACAGTTTATTCCTCACTGCTCTACACAATTACACATTGCTTACCCATGCACACCTGCATCATCATTGTACTCTCATAGCCATCTTTGCAGTCACAGATGAAGTTGCCTGGTGTATTTCGACATGTTCCATCACCACAGACTCCATGCATTATGCTGCACTCATCAATATCTGAAAACAAAAGAAATTGTCAGTGCCATATCAATAAAGAGAGAATATACATTTACGAGCATGTGTAGAGGTTAACCTCAAAAACATTCAAACAATTTTGATAATTCTTTCACAGTTAAGAAGCTTTGTTGCCAAGGATACAGGGTATAGAACATTTTTTAAATTCAATCCTAAAATACTAACAAGTTTACAAAGTCTTGATATTAAAACACAAACATGTTGAAGTCAAAAAACAACATACAAAAATATGTAAAACACTACAAGCAGAAATCAGGGTTATCAATGGGAAAACCACTTTCACCTTTTTTTGGCAAACTTATTTATGAGTGCATTTGAAACACAAACTAAAAATGCCTTCCCATGGATCTGCAAAGTTTGGTATAGATATGTTGACGACATCTTTGCAATAGTGCCAAATAAACATTTAGATGATGCATTAAAATTACTCAATCTGCAAGAAAGGACTATCAAATTCACAATAGCAAAGGATCAATGGACAACACTCTTTCTTGGATTTAGATATCATCAGGAATAACACAAAAACAAAATTTGGAATTTACAGGAAACCAACACATTCAGAAAACTACATAAAAAAATAATAGCTACAACCCAATTATACATGTGCAATAATAAACAACCTTACACACAAACTAGTCAACATACCCATGGATAAAGAAGAATATTTCAAAGAACAAAAAGCTATACTACACGTAGAAGAAGAAAAAAATGGATACAACAAAAGTTTGTTGTTTAAGAAAATTAGAAAAGCTAAACTAAAGAAAATCATTAAAGAAGCAACCACATTTACAAAAGAAAAAGAAAGCAACAGCATATGCAGTTCATTCACATATCACCCAAAAACATTTAAACAATTTAAAAAGATCTTTAAGGAACAAAATATAATCTTGGCACCTTCTAATAGACACTCAATTTTAAAATTGCTAAATTCAAAAACAAAGGATGAAATCCCATCAGTTAACAGATCCGGAATATACCAAATAAGTCGTAAGAATTGTGAAAAATGCTACATAGGTCAAACTAAAAAAGAAATCTAAAAACCAGAGTCAAAGAACACTTTAGAAACATCAGATTGAAACAAGAAGATAAGTCAGCAGTAGCATTTCATTTTTGGAATGAAAATCATGACATTGATCCAAATCCAAAATTACTTAAAGGAGTGATAAACCAAAATAAACTGACAACATGGGAGAACATATTCATATGGAAAAATAAAGACTGCATAATGAACTTTGAAATCCCACCAGTAGATAATTTGACAAAACAGTTCATAGCTCCACCACCAGAGAGAGAGCAGACAACAACAGATGCTAGTTGGAGAGAGGTTGAAAATGGAGGCAGTGGCTTCTGAAACTAGTCCCTCAATAATATAAAAATTTAAGTGACGAAGTATCAGTAAACTCACTACAAATAGTTTTTTCAATACAAAAATAGCTTTTTCAGTTAATGGGGACATCAGTGTACAAATTCCTTCAAACATGCATAATACACAAATAGCTTTGACTGTTTTTTGAAAATAGTATAGAAAAGAAAATAATTGTTGCTGCTGTTGTTTCTCCACAGAAAATATGATTTAAAATAAGGCCAAAGTCACAGATATACAGGTGTAACAAAAATGTATGTCAAAAAAATTGAAATGTCCCTACAAATAAAAATCTAGTGTGTTTAAGTGAGGTGAGTGTGGAGGCCATGGAATTGATTCATCTCTTCCTATCCATCTACCAGGAAACCTGCTATTCAGAAATTGGACAGAAAGCCTGTAATGAGAAGGAGCTTCATCATGCACGAACTGAGTACTGGTGCCTAACAAGCGGACTACAAACTGTACTATACTATACTGTAGCACAATGACAACAGTGAAATGCATCATCTCCATCCAATTTAACCAGATGCTAAAGCTAATGTTTACTACTGTACAATTAAACCACTGTTTTGTTGTAGGGTTATAGTCCCAGGACAGCTATGCACTACAAATTTCACTGTGTAAGCAGACTTGTAGAAAAGGAGTTCTACTGTGAAAATAAACAATTTCTGCACCTATGTTCATTATCCTCTATATGCAAGAAATGTTTTCCCAAAGTTTGACGTACCTTTTTGTTACATTCTGTATAATGTTTTTAAAACCTGTTGCAACACTTACCAATGCACTTGATGCCATTCTCATCCAGAGCATATCCTTGATTGCACTTGCAGCTGAATCCTCCAACTGAGTTCTTACATCGTCCATTGGTGCACATGCCAGGAAATTCTGTACATTCATTTATATCTTTACGATCAATGAAGCCAGGACCTTTGGGACACAATTCTTGGTGAGCTTGTGTACCTACTCGAGGACATGGTTCACATCTGCTTCCACCAACACCACCTCCACCCCAAGCTCTTCCAACGGAGGAACAGCAGCAGATACTACGAGAAAAGATACCTTCCAGTGCACCTGAACATTGACCATGTCTGTACTCTGTGTAGCATGTCTCTTGTCTGACATCCAAACAATGTGTTCCTAAACAACAAATAAAGTACGCAAGTTAGATACTATATGATGTCTCTGACCACACTTAAGTTATCATGCTGCAGAAATGATGAATCACTTACATACCAGTTGGGTCTAGTGTCAGTCCAGGAGGACAGGTGCATGTGAATGACCCATCAGTGTTGACACATGTGCCACCTCCTTTGCAAACACCCACGTTCAGGTCACATTCGTTCACATCTGTACATGTCTTTCCATCTACCTGCAGATATATAGCATTCTTTATGTTCTACTCATTTTTGCCTTGAAGTTAAATGTCTTTAACTGGATAGGTTATATCAGATGATTATTAAACAAAATATTAAAATGTTGCTCAAATGGGTTCAAGCCCTTGAGCTTAGAGTTACCTAACATTCATTGCCTCAGGTTAAGGGAAAACTCCAATAAAACTCCTTATCCAGGTAACTCAGCCTAATCAAACTTTGAACTCAAAACCTCTTGAAAGTGAGAGAGACATGCTACTCCTGTAATTTCTTTTCATGAAAGTTGTTGTAATAAGTTGAATTTAAGGGTGAGTCACTTAATGACACTAAACTACACTTACTTTTAAATTTCCCGGAACATATGTACCGTAAGACAATAAACTGGAACCATAAGTATTAATGTCCTGTTTCATCCTTGTTGCTATGGCAAGTGACAAATGAATTGTAAATTTAGCTTACACAAACAAATATGTGTTAATAGTGGTTAACTTACAAATCAAGTACTACAAAAAGTAAATTTACATTGATGAAATGAACTAACTTAAGCAGCTTTTATTAGAAACTGTTTCCTATTTCACTTGTTATTGTACTGTCACATTGTATCTAATATCCTAACAAATATACTAACAAGGTAAGAGTTTGCATTCAAGCAGCAAAAACAAATAGCTGTTTTCAGAAGGAAATTAACTATGCAAATTTAGTCATGAAATCCAACTGTATTCCAAGTAAAAATTAGTCTAACAAGGTTACAAGTGATTTCTGGTACTTTTGTCGCCTGTATTGTTACTTGTTCTTGTGTTAACTAATAAGCAATATGATTTAAGTAAACTAGATGTCAGTAGCAGTCATGTTACTGCAGCACTACAATTTGGTCATTTTACCACCTGGATTTACAATTATGAATGGAACCTTTCAAACCTCATGGATTAATAAGAGCTTAGACAAAAGTAACAAATAGTATCTCTATTACCAACTTAACAATGTTCACCAACTGATAGTTCTTCCTTAAGCACAGATTCTATTAGGAACTGATCTGTCATTATTTCATGTACGTAACTGCTCATTTCACCTTTGCATATCCCTTTGGACAGTCACATTGTCCTGGATGACATATCTCACAAGGACTTCCCCAAGCAAGACCAATGGAACAGCAGCATTCTGACTTCAGGGTAAGGCGAGGCAGATTGTTCTCACAGCGTCCTCCGACCAACCTTGTCCAGCACGAGCCCTTCCTATTGTCTGGACAGCACATAAACATCTGTCACATACATAGTCTTGTTTTAAACATAAACAGTTGAAACACTGCATGCATTACTCTAATTGATAACAGAAAGGAAAACAAGTGTGTACATTATCAGTATACAACCACTTAGTAGCATTGATGTGAAATTGTAGGATAGTATAGAAACAACAGTGCATGCATGAAAGCTCCTTAAAACTTCCAGAAATAAAAATGTCCTAGCAATCCCATCTGCTCCAGCAGCAGACCAGCAGAAGGTGCAAGTCGCCCAGGTTTACCTGGGTGGGGTGTTTGCTGCCCAGCACCTAGCCGCTTAGTGTGGCTTTATCTGGGCAGTATAAAAGAATCGTTTTTGTCTTCGGCGGTTGTTTTGGGTAGGAGTATATCTAGCCATATGTGGGCGCAAGTGCTCCCAGAGGGTGTGTGTGCCCAGTGCTGGCTGCGCTCTTCCACCTGCCTGTGAGGCATCTGAGCACAGTCCGCTTGACAGGCTAGAGGGAAAGGAACAAGGGTAAGGTAGTGATTATACCAAGCCTATTTCTGGGCTTGGGGGCTCAGGTATCAGGGGACAGTAGCCCTGCTCAGATTAGGTCGCCCAAAGCATCTTTGGGCAGTTGGTATCCAGGTCTATGTCAAGGAAGACTATGGTCAAAACGGACAAGGGTGTTCACCAGGTTATTGGGATGGGATTAAGGGATTAATTGGGATCAGACTGTAGATGGTACAGGATCTCTCCCGTACCACGTCTACAATATATGGGACTCCGGAGTAGGTGTGAAAGATATGGGATGGGAATCTATGTCCAGTATCATAGATCATTTGCAGCATCCTGTTCTGGACGCGCTGCAGTCTGCAAATGGTGGTCGGAGCCGCCGATCCCCAGACTTCGCAGCCATACAGGATTAGGGGCGGGATTATCGCCCAATGCAGGCGTAGTTTTAGATGTGTTGGCATAGGGGATTTCAAAATAGGGTACAACGTCCTAAGTGCTGCATGCCCTTGTCCGGCTTTGACCCGGACGTGAGGGACATAGGTGAAGCCACGATCGAGAAGGATGCTGAGGTATTCGGCAGAGGGAACCCAGGGTATTTGCCTCTGTCTCAACCTCAACGACCAATCCGGTCGCCTAGCTTTGACCTTAGCCAGAAGAAGAGCAGAGCTCTTCCTGGGACTTATGGCCGTCCTCCCTCTCACTTCAGCAGCCGATGGCTCGGAGCTGGTGCTGCAGCGGAGGATAGCAATAATGCAGGTTTCTGTTACATGCCATTATTAGAGGAATACATCAGTATATTTAAATGCTGTATATTAGAAATTACTTCATATATGTTATGTTTAATGGCACCCTTCCCCCCCAACGTGTTAAAAGTTAGGTTATTCATGTGTTCTTGTACTCTTATTCAACCCACCACTGCTGGTGGTAATTAACTCTTAGTTTGCCAGCATATCAGCAATAAGACATTGTTGATTATTGTCATTTATGTCTTGCACAAAAGAAGAAGATGACAGAAGTTATGTATGTTTTACAATGTTGGGAGTAGTTTTCCTAGCCATGGGTCAGGTAGATCAGCCACAGGAAGTAAATACGGACCTCCTGAATGTAGGCTACAGATGCAACCACCTGATCCATCCTGTTTGGTCATAGAAACACCTAATAGCAGTAGATAAATCTTAAAAAATATGAATATCCTCGCTTTATCACAATAAAATACCACAAAGTTGTAGAGTTACCTTTACTGTTAGAACTGAGTATATTTTGAAACATTAGTTGCAAAATGTGTTACATAAGCATCTTATTTCAAAGTCTCTGTACATTGTGGAGCAAGACAGTTATCTCATACTTACCAATACAGATCCTGCCTGTGTTGTCTAGAATGAAGCCAGGCTCACACTCACATTCATATGATCCCACAGTGTTAACACAAGCTCCATTGAAACAGGCATCAGGACCTAATTCACGACATTCATTGATGTCCTCACAAACCTGGGTGACAGGATTCAGCTGGGTGCCTGTTGGGCATATGCACTGAGCAGACAAACACTTACTTAATACATAGTATCATATGTAAATAGATTCAAATATATTTCATTTGCAACATATTCACCATAAACAAAAGAGGAGAGTCTTGATACATAAACTAATTCTTGGATGTGTGTTTGGAGGAATTTAGTAACAGTGACGTCAAAATTAATATACAAATTATTTGTGGTTGGTTTATTGACACTCGTCACTTACTTTTTCATATATTTATGAGAGACTAGTTTCAAAGGCTCTGGCCTCCATTTTCAATCAGATTGAAAATGGAGGCCAGGGCCTTTGAAACTAGTCTCTCATAAATATATGAAAAAGTAAGTGACGAGTGTCAATAAACCAACCACAAATAATTTGTATATTAATTCTTGGATCTTCAGCATTATCAATTTCCATCCATTATCTAACATATAAATACATTTCTGTCTTACTTATGGATATGAGTTACATGCACATTCAGATATTAGGTATTTACAATATAAGGAATTGTAAGAGAGTATTTTCAATTTACACAACTTTTGAAGCAAATAAAGTTCAGAAAGACACTAATAAGGGACACCACTGACCTTGATTATAACTCTGCACACCATTCCAAGAAAGGAATCTACACACTTCTCCCAGCAATGGTTCCATCTCTGTAACCCGTCCAAATAGTACTCAGCGTTTCTCTCTCCAAAATAATTGTTCAAGAAGGTGATTGCCTCGTCATTTGACGAAAATCTCTGTCCTCCAAGTGTAATTTTCAGATGACTGAACAAAAAGAAGTCGCTTGGGACTAGATCTGGTGAGTAAGGCAGATGATCAAGCAGTTAAAATTGTAATTCATGGATTTTCGCCATTGCAACCTCTGAGGTGTGAGACAGTGCATTGTCTTGCTGAAACAGGCAATCACCTTTTCCTTTTTCTATAAATGTGGCCGTTTTTCTACAAGTTCTGCCTTCAGCTTGTCAAGTAATGATGCATAGTATGCTCATGTAATGGTTTTTCCATTTTGAAGATAATTAATTAAAATAACTCCAGAACTATCCCAAAAAACAGTGGCCATCACTTTCCCAACCGAAAAAACAGTTTTTGCTTTTTTTGGGGCCGGTTCCCCCTTTGCAGTCAACTGTATGGGCTGTATTTTTGTTTCAGTCATATAATGGTGTATCCAAGTTTCATCTACAGTAATTAATCAGCGCCAAAAATTGGGTTTATTGTGTCTAAATTGCACTAACAGAGCGTTGGAAATGTTCATTCGAATAAGTTTTTGGTCTAATATGAGCCAACACGGCACCCAACGTGCGGACAGCTTTCTCATGTTTAAATGTTGATTTAATATGTGACAAACACGTTCTTTTGACATGTTCATAGCCTCTGCTATCTCTCTCACTTTACTTCGGTGGTCGTCTAGCACCATTTGGTGAACTTTAGCGATGTTTTCGTCGGTAGTTGCAGTTTCTGGACATCCCGAACGTTCATTGTCTCCCAAGCTCTTACAGCTATGTTTAAATTCAGCTGCCCAAAATTTCAGTGATTAATGATGGTGCAGAGTCCCCGTACACAGAATCTGACTCATCTTTGATTTGCATAGGCGTATTGCCTTTCAAAAACAAATATTTAATGACAGCTCGATACTCGATTTTGTCCATTTTCATAAAAACACTCACAGCAACTTACTCAAACGACTGTTATATAGCAAGTGAGCGTCCAAAATGGCTGAAAATTTGGTAAGTAACTGTCAACATATGAACAGCAAAGTTCTCTAGATTTTATTTACGAGTGCTGCCATCTTCATGTTGAGTTTGGAAACTTTTCAGACCACCCTCGTAATATACACCTGATAGAGTGATTATATTATTCCTCACAATACGGATGCAGTAATTCGATGAAGTAGTTAAAACAAAGAGTGAGAGAACAATGTTCACACCTCAAACATATTGCAGCAGAGGCTTATACTTTGATGGAGCAAATTGATTGTAAATTACAGAATAATGTTTTATGATGAAATAACAAACATGTATCTTCACTTGTGGTTTGGACATTGCAGTCTTACAAAATTATAGGTAAACCACAAACAAAATGCAGTTGGAGGCGTGATTTACCAAAACTGAAGCTCTCCAGCTTTCCCCCTCTACCATCATTTTAGGTTGTCTCTCCTCTCCTCCATAGCGCAAGCTGCACTGCAGTGGTCAACATATGGAGGAGTGGGAGTCATGTGATGCTTGGAAAAGAAATATTTTGGCTAAACAGATATCTACCTTCAACAATTTAATGTGCGATGAGCACTTTGAGGGATGTATGGTGGAACTGTCTGATTCCAAAGTTATAGTAATTTGTTTGTACAGAAACCCCACCAGTGACTTAAATGAATTCATCAGAAAATTAGATATTATTTTAAATCATTTTTATAGAGGGAAAAGAAATGTAATCATTGTGGGTGACCTAAATATAAACTTTTTGGAAGAAGGTCGAGGTAAAAGACAGATCACAGATCTACTGAGCATGTATGGCTTAGAAGCAGTTATAAATTCACCTACTAGAGTAGCTGTAGAATCAATAAGTGCTATAGATCAGTTTATCTTGAATTCCAATAAATTTGAGTTCGAAGTTGACAACTTTGAGACAGGCATCTCAGATCACTACGGTCAAAAACTTAAAATAAAATTGCATAATACTTTAAGCAACCCTGGTCAGTCATTAAAAAAGTGTAGGATATACAGTGAAGACAATATTAAATACTTTAACTACTTACTCTCCAAAGAAAACTGGATGGATGTGTATTGCTGCGAAAATGACCTGGATAAATGTTACATCGAATTTGAAAAAATTCTTAATCTCAACTTGAACATAGCCATGCCTATCACAACTTGGAAAGAAAAAACACATAAAAATAAGTGGGTTACTAAGGGTATTCGGATATCAAGCAAAAAACTTCGTTTCCTAAGTAGACTAACTAAACATAATCTTGCTTCCGATGATTTTAAACAATATTACATAAAGTATAAAAAAATATACAACAGAGTAGTCAGGATGGCTAAAAAACTCTACAATGGTACTCTGGTAAATAGCTCTTTAAACAAATCAAAAACTATATGGAATGTTATAAAACATGAGATTGAGGGGAAAAAAAGGAAAAATATTGATTTTAGTGTGAATATAAATGGTAGGCAAGTATCTAATCCATTAATGGTAGCTCATGAATTTAACCAATATTTTTCGACCATTGCAGAACTCATTAGAAAGAGGAAAAACGTAGCTATCAATTCGTGCTTAATTACCCAAAATAATCAAATTCGGGAATCTTTATATTTTTTACCAACAACAGAAGCAGAGCTACTCTCCATTATTAAAAGTATGAAACCCAAAAAATCTGTTGGCCTAGATGATTTTTCTAATATGCTTCTAAAAAATTGCGCTGTGCATCTGGTTAAACCATTATGTCATATTATAAATATATCACTCTGTGAAGGTCACTTCCCTGAGAATCTAAAGGTCTCAAAAATTAAACCACTGTTTAAAAAGGGTTCTAAATCTGATTGTGAAAATTATAGGCCAATATCTATTTTATCAGTTTTTTCTAAAGTAATTGAAAAGGTGGTGTACAATAGAGTCTTAGCATTTCTAAATAAATATGATATTATATCGAAAGTGCAGTACGGGTTCCAGCAAGGGAAATCAACAAGCTCAGCACTACGGAACGTTATTGAAGATATACTAAAAAATCTAGACAGCGGGAATCAATGCATGGGACTATTTCTTGATCAGTCAAAGGCCTTTGATCTAGTCGACTGTGATATATTATTACACAAGTTGTATAATTATGGTATCAGAGGAGTTCCATTTGAATAGTTTAAATCGTACCTAATAAATAGAAAGCAGTTAACCGAAATTGAATATGTAGTAAATGGTTCGAAGGAGATTAAAGCTGCTCGCTCTAGTGTAAAAAACATTAAATATGGAGTTCCGCAGGGCTCGGTATTGGGTCCCTTATTGTTCCTATTGTATATTAATGACCTGGCCAAAAACAACCAATGCATTAATACTAAATTTACTCTGTTTGCTGATGATACCAGTGTTCTCATTTCTGGGAAAAACAAACAAGAACTCAAAGCAAACGTTGATGGGGTAACAGACTATGTTTCAAATTGGTTTAAAGACAATAAACTTATTATTAATAAGAGCAAAAGCATCGCTGTAGGTTTCCATCATAAAGTCAACAAAAATGTAAGTTTCCCTAATATATGCTTAGAGAATGAATCAGTAACTACTACAGATAAAATTAAATTTCTTGGAGTTTGGGTAGATAGTAATCTAGATTGGGGAACTCATATTGATGCTTTATCCAAAAAACTATGTCAAACTTATTAAATTTTAGATGAGTCGCATTTTTTACACATCTGCTTCACTTTCGTACCTATTTTGAGGACATGTTTCGCAAATCTTCGTTTGCATCTACGGCTCTTGTGCGACTCAAGAGCCGTAGATGCAAACGAAGATTTTCGAAACATGTCCTCAAAATAGGTACGAAAGTGAAGCAGATGTGTAAAAAATGCGACTCATCTAAAATTTAATAATTTTTCGCTTCACTGTGGTGTTCCAATACAGTTGAATCTCGATATATGTCAAACTTGTTTTGCACTATATACTTTAAGATCATCAGTCAATCTTGATGTGCTTAAAATAGCCTATTTTGCCTACTTTCACTCGCAGTTATCCTATGGCATAATATTCTGGGGAAAGACGAGCTATACGAAAAGAATGTTTATAATACAAAAAAGGGCCATACGTTTAATGATGAATCTTTCCAGTACCACAAGTTGTAGACCTTATTTCAGATCATTGAATATTCTGTCAGTTCCATCTATATATCTCTATGAGATGCTGGTGATCGCTCATAAACAGTTAAATATTTTTGTCACAAACGCTGAAATACATAGTCACAACACTAGAGGTAAATCACATCTTCATGTTACAGGGCATAAGAGAACCCTATATGAAAAAAGTATACACTATAACTGTATTAAATTGTACAACAAACTTCCTCAATATTTCAAAGAATTACCAAATTTAACAATATTTAAAAGGAAATTAAAGAAGTATCTAATACAAAGATGTTTTTATTCAGTAAATGAATACCTTGATGATCAGTGAATCAATTTTGTTAGACATATGTATTATATATATTGCAATCTTTAATCTTTTTAGTAACTGCAAAATGTTGATATTGTTTCTTTAAATATTGAACAAATTAGTTTAAGTTTCTAAAATAAAATAGAAAGTAAAAAATGTTCTATAAGGAAACATACTTAAGTATTGTTTATCCGATCATGTGTTTACTGTTAATCTGTAATGTAAAATGTATTGACGAAGCCGATATTTCTGTAATTGGAAATCTTATGGTGAATAAATTTGATTTGATTGATTTGATTTGATGTTGAGGAGGGGAGACTGTGCTCGTGCATGCGCACACTGACTGCACTTTGTTTGTGGTCTATCTATAGCAACCCTTCTAATATAGAGCTTATAACAGCGCCAGTGGACAAGTGCGGAGTTTTGCATGACCACTGCTGTTTTAATGGTCATTTGTTATTCTAAGCATGTTATTATGTGGTTTCGGGCATTCAAGATCAAAGGTGCCCCTCGTAAGTGAAACATGAGTTTTTTCTTCACTACAGCAGTTTTGTTTCCTGCCTTTATGTTGTACTTAACTATATAGTAGTTGGAATAAGTACCTGAAAACTGCCTGGAGTATTTCTGCATTGTCCTCCACTACAAACAAGATCATCTAGCTCACATTCGTTGATGTCATTACAGATCTTGCCTGTCCCATCCACTTGATAGCCAGGATTGCAGATACATCGATATGTGCCCATTAGGTTTTCACAGGCTCCATTCTCACATATGTTTGGATTTTGAGCACATTCATTTATATCTGCAGAGAAATATTCTCCATAAATTCACGTCTACATCACTATATATTTTCTAAATATAGTAAGTAAATAAAATATGATTTTTGAAATAATAAATTCCCTCTTTAAATTAATTTATTGGTAAAAATGTAAATCATTGTTAAAAACATCACAGCATTATTGGTAAAAATACCATGTCTCAGGCTTGGAGGTTATAATCAAAGGATAAGATTGATTTGGTGGAAGATGGTTGAAAACTTCACCACTTCTATTCTAAGACCATCGACTTCAACCTGAGAAGACAGGTTATACTTTAATAAATTATATTTTTATATGAAAAGATTACACAATCAGTTGCAATTGCTTTTATATTCTAATTATTGTGTCGAATGCAAAAAAGAGCCATAAGAATAATAGTGAACCACACTGCACATGTGAGCTGTAGAGTGTATTTTAAGGAACTGAAAATTATAACCCTGCCATGTTTATACATATAAAAAGTTCTTTTACATGTAAAAGCTTTGAAACATATGCAGTGACACACAAGCAGTTCAAACCTACTAGCAATTTGTTATACAAACATTCCTTCACTTATACTGATACCCAACTGTACAATAAGTTACCTTATTAAACTATAGATGAGTCATATTTATTACACAACTACTTACCGTCACCATTGAATGTCATTCCTGCTCCATGAGGACAGAGTCGCTCAAACTCAAAGGAACCTTGAGGCGGGCAAGGCTGACAAGGAGTGCCCCATCCCATTGGTTGACCTGTGATGACCGTACAACAGCAGCAGCTGGATTTAGTAACAGGCACAGAAGTTGGGTTTAAGCATTGACCATCCTTGTACTGTGAATAGCATAGGTCTCTGCGGGTGTCTGCAACAAACACAAGATAATATTTTATTTAATGAACATTGTCTTTATTTGATAAAACCATGTGATAAAAACACGAATGTTCATGTTGAACTTACAACATTAGAAAAAAGTTTTATTATTAAAAACATTCCACAAATTCTAAATTTTGATGTGCCATCAGTGAGTGGTCTACTGAACTTATGTAAAGAATCTTCCGAGAGAGGGAATCAATTACAAGAGTCCAGACAACAACCAACTATGATCAGTCGCTAATCAGCTGAGGATGAAACTGCAACAGTTTTGAAAACATTCCTGATTTTGTAAAAAGGACGTGAGTGAAGTTACAAGTTTTAAAAGGTATGACTCAATTTTAGTCTTTATACATAAGTAAGATACTTCTAAATTTATGTAAGTTATAACCATTTCAGGACAAAAATGACACTTTAAATGTGTAGCATAACTACATCTTCATTAATGTGTCTAAGACGTACTGTTGTTTAAAATTTTCTGTGAATTGTAAAAGCAGTGTGTTAGTAGATATTTCTTGAGTTCTTTCTTAAACAGTTTTATATAAGATAATCCCTTTAGATCTGTTGGTAGTACATTAAAATATTTAGAACCTGCATTAATTATATTTTTATTACCAAAGGTACCCCTGTATGAACTCAGAAAAAAGTCATTTTGTCTGCGAGTAAAATAAGTTTTTGAATTACCGACTCATTACTTTCAAATGTACATCTTTGTTTAGTTGAGGGGATTCACTTGATGATTTAACATACAAAGCAGTAGCCATAGCTCTTACAGCTCTTTTTTGGAGCAAGAAGATCTGCATGAAGGAAGTTTTAGGCAAAGATCCCCATATCATCGCTCCGTATTCTAAATGGGAATGAAATAATGCAAAGTATACTGAACGAACCATTTGAAATGGTAACATGTTGGTAAGCTGGTGCAGCAGAAATATAGTTTTGTTGAGTTTGGAGTAGATCATTAGGACATGATTCTGAAATGAAAGATGATCATCAATATGGATGCCTAGAAACTTTGTGTTTTGAACCCCTGATATTACTTGATTGTTGTACACTAATTTTAACTCTTTGTTACTGTGATTAATTCTATTTAATGTAAAAAGTAAATAGTTCATCTTACTGATATTTGGACAGAGATTGTATTTTAAGCGTCTCATATGTTCCTTTACTCTTGTTTCCAGATTTATTTTTGTTTTTCCTATGTATGCTTTATCACAATCAGAGCAATTGATTTTGTAAATTTCATCTTTTTTGTCTTTAGGGTATTTTAATCTATTACAAAGTAATTTCTCTATGCTAAATTTGTTCTGTGGAGATAGGCTAATGGGTTTCATGAAAATCTTCTTAAATTTGTAAAATGTTTGATACCATGTTTCAAATACAACATTTGATGACAACATCTATGTCTTTACATTTCTTCTTTGTTACAATTGATGGAAGTTCTTCATTAGTATTACAAGTGATGGAGTTGCAGCCCATTTGCTCATTACAACTGATGGAAGACACTAATGGTTTCATGACTTCTTTGTTACAATAGGAGTAGAAGTACCATAAATTAAATTATATTAATGTGACATTTACCTAGACATGATCTTCCGTCTGGACCAAGCATGAAACCTGGACTACATTCACAGCGAAAGCTTCCTTGTGAATTTATACACGTGCCATGCTGACAAGGGCTACTGGCACATTCGTCCACATCTGTAACAGAATACACATCATTTTATGTTAATAACTATTACTGTAAATATTTACTATACTTCACTTTTTTTATTTAAGATATTCCCAACAATACTCCTGTCACTTAAACTCCCGATAATCAACAAGCATATGCAGTACAAAGTGCAGCTTTAGAGGCTCCACCAGTATACATTTAACTTATTTTTCAGCTCATAAATGATCTATACTTAGCTGAAGCTTATTCTATAATAATATGAGAAGTGCTGTTACAAACCAATGCATGTTTTTCCATCTGGACCAAGCCGATATCCTGAATCACAAACACACTTGAAGGAACCATCCATGTTGAAGCATTTTCCACTTCCACACATCCCTGTCTGGGAACATTCATCCATATCCACACAGAATGTTCCATCTAGGGATGGTGTGAAGCCAGACTGACACACACATCGATAAGATCCTGGAACGTTCTCACAACGTCCCTTCAAACATATTCGTGCATTTTCGTAACATTCATCAATATCTGAAAAATAAGATTGCAAATTTAAGACACTTAATTTATTCTATTGTAAAATAAGTTACATTTTAATTCATAGCAACATATGAAGTGGAATAAGGTATGCAAAAGGGGAGAACAGAACAAAACACACAAAGTTCATCTGCGGACAAAATACTTTCTGATTCAGATTTTCATTTATTTATTATTTATTTATTGTTATCTGAAAAGGCTCCCAGAGCCATAGCTCATGCTAGGAATTAGTAAAAAAATATATAAAATGATGGCAAACAGCCCTTAACAATATAGAATAAAAAGAAGTATTTCAGAAAGTGGAGTGCCATTGTTACTAAAATTAGGCAAGTGAGTCAACTTGTAAGTGGAGAAAAGTATATACAAGGTTGACTCACTTGCCTAATTTAGTAGCCCTTAACAATACTTATATTATATTTTCATAGTAGGAATGAATTATCATACAAGAACATATATGAAGCATACAAAGATACAAACATTCACTATAACTCAAGAAACAATAGCAACAAAGAACATTATAGAAAAAAAACTATATATTCTATGGGACATTAATCCATATTAATTTTTAACCAGTTCAGCTATCAAACCAGCTATAAATGTGTGACACTTTATCAGTATAAAGTGCTGAACCATATATTGATAGTGCTGAACTAATCTGTGTAATCTATCTGTTCCACAGAGCATTGCATTTATCATAAAATGGCTTTGAAATATAGTATTTGGTTTGGAAAGTGCTTAGTCCACCACAGCAAATGCAACGTGATGCACCTATTCATGAAGTATGAAGCAAGGAATTCCTAAGCAACACTCTTTGTACATTGATTACTACTGTCTGTTCGCTGTAAGTAAATGTCAAAGAAGCAAGTGGTAGAAATGAATCACATTAGCTGATGGGTGTTTTAATACTCCTGTGTTCTTCCACAATATAGTTATGCGGTTTATTAAGCTTATTGCTTTACCTTTCAATAAACCATTCAATTTGTTATTATAATATAGAAATAATACCACTCCGGGTAGTGACTGGACGGAAACCAGGAGATCCGTGGTTCAAATCCCGGCCATGGCATTGAATTTTTCATGTTGACTCTATCCATCAAATATCTTAGCCTATACACGGCTAGTGTGGAGAAATGATTAATTTCCATCAATTAACTAAAATAATAGAGTTAAATGATGAAGCCTGGGACTTAAGTACTTACAATAGTAAGTCGCCACAAACGGTGTATCTCGGATGCGTGAGCCCGTAGTGGTCTACCGGGGAAATATGAGTCAACTGGAGAATTTGATGTCAGGAAGGCACGTTGGCCATGGTAGCTCAAAGGTTAAGAGCGACTGGACGGAAACCAGGAGATCCGTGGTTCAAATCCCGGCCATGGCATTGAATTTTTCATGTTGACTCTATCCAACAATAGTCTAAGTTTGGACCTCGGTGTAAGTCCCCTCTGCAGCTTAGTCCAGCCCAGTATTATGTCATATCACTTTCTTTAGAAGGTAGGTAAAGCCATTGGTTCTATGTCGTAGATTTATGCAAGTAAAAGAACTACAAGCCTAATAAACAGGCTAAACTCAAGAAACCTTTCATCCCTGATACAACATGATACACTGAAAGCTATAGAAGTTAAAGAACATCCATTATATTTTTTTCTCTTTAAAAATGTTAATACAGAGAATTTCTGCTTAATGACTGAAAACTCTGAAATATTTCTTACCAACACAGGCATGTCCTGATGGAGAGAGAATGAATCCGCTGTGACACTGACATTTGAATGAACCATCCATATTGATGCACACTCCGTTAGCGCACATTCCAGTTTGACTGCATTCATCATGATCTGCAACACATTTAAACAGAAATACAGTAAAAACATTTTTCACCTGGATGTACAGATAACCCGGACCAGTTTTTTTAGTTAATTAATGGGAATTAATCATTTCTTCACACTAGCTGTATATAGACTAAGGTTTTTGATACAAAGAGTCAATATGAAAAATTGAATGCCATGGCCGCGATTTGAACCATAGATCTCCTGGTGTCAGTCCAGTCGCTCTTACCCTTTGAGCTACCATGGCCAACTTAGCTGTCATGACATTAAATTCTCCATTTGACTTGTATATTTCCCCAGTAAACCACTAGGGGCTCTCGCATTCGAGATACACTATTTGTGGCGACTTACTATTGTAAGTACTTGAGTCCCAGGCTTCGTCATTTAGCTCTTATTATTTTAGTTAATTAATGGAAATTAATCATTTCTTCACACTAGCCATAATTTAATGTCATGATGGCATGTTGGCCACGGTAGCTTAATGGGTTAGAGGGACTGAACGGGAACCAGATCCGTGGTTCAAATCCCAGCCATGGCATTGAATTTTTCATGTTGAGTCTATCTATCAAAATGTGTTTTGTTTATAGTAAATGAAGACTTGTTTTACATACAGTAAATTGCTGTTCTTAGTAGGTACATTACTCAAATTCTCTTGCCAATAGATAAATTAATTGTACTTGCTCCATCTGCTTGGGACCAGGTTGGAAGAGAAACTTTGATAAAGTTGTGGCCCTGTGTGTGTGACTTGCCAGAAAACAAGATTGAAGAATAAGAAAAAACTAAGTATTGAAGAATAAAGACATTTTTAAAAATATGGATGGCTAGCCCAATGTTGAAGAAGACATTGACAATGACAGAGGCTACAAACCAGTAACAGAGGAAGGCATTATTACATCATGCAGTGTTACTGAAAATAAAGAGTATTCAGATTTAGATAGTGTTGATGAACCAGCTGTGGCTATGACCCACACACAAACAATAGCAAACATAGAGAAATTGATACTTTTTATCGAGAGTCAAGTCGAAATATTGTCAAATGAACTTCTAATGTTAAAGCTGATGGAAGATCATGCTGCTCATAAGCGATACACTAAACTAAGACAGCAGAAGCTTGCTATTTTTTCTACTACCAACTAGTTTGTAGTTATATTGTGTACAGTGTAAATACCTAAGCTGTTACAGTACATACAGCACATGTGTTTTGTGAAACTGTGGCAGTAGTAATTCCTAAAATCCATTAAAAGTATTTTGGTGATGAATATGTTCTTTTTATCATTTTTCCTCATTTTCTGGATAACCCAGATTTTGTTAACTCATATCAGCCCTGGTCCCAGTTGATATGGGTAAACAAAGTTCTACTATAATGTATTCTACTGCATGCACTCATAAGCCACTAAGTTCTTATTTTTTAAAAGGTTATGTGGGATTTTGTGATGAACTTTGAAAGTGGGGGGAAGACTCATCTCCATCTCATGTTAATGGACACAGAGTCTTTGTGGAGGACCCTTATTACATAAATACTAAATATATTTAAAAAAAAGTATATTAGTAAACTCAATATTAAAAGCATTTAAAAACAAGCTATTCAGCTATGTCATATTTTGTTATTAAGCATCAGGAAAGGTGTCGAGGATGGAGGAGGCTTCATAAATCCACACTACTCTTGTGAAATTGTGTATATCCTGAACTATTCCCTGCTTTATTAGTATCTTATCATATTAATTGCATCAAAAAAAGAAACACTTAAAACCATCTCATAAACTATTTGTAGTTGGTTTATTAATACTCATATTAATAAACCAACTACAAATATTTTGAGGACATGTTTCGCAAATCATCGTTTGCATCTACGGCTCTTCGCTTAACTGTGGTGTTCCAATACAGTTAAATCTCAACTACAAATAGTTTCTGAGATTAATTTTGATGTCACTGTTACTAAATTCCTCCAAACACATATAACTCAAAACCATATTAACATTTACACAAAAATTAAGCTACTAACAGTTGAGCAACAAATACTACACAAATATAATTATTTGTAACAAAAACTTCACTTATCTTTAAAGAAATTGATGAAAAATTCAATAAATTGTGAGACTGCAATTTCATAAACATTTCTTTATATCTTCAATTGAATGTGATTGAAGATGTAAACAACTTAATTTCCTTTCATGGAAGTGTTGAAAACATTGTTGTAATAAATTAAATTTAAGGGTGGGTCGATTAATGATAGTAAATAACACTCACTTTTAAATTTCCTAGAACATGTTTTGAAGGCTACTTTCCTCCACTGTCAATCGGATATCGATGTCCGGTTGACAATGGAGCAAAGTAGCCTCCAAAACATGTTCTAGGAAATTTAAAAGTATTTTTTAGCGTCATTAATGGACTTACCCTTAAATTTAATGTGAACAACTGTTTATGAAATTCGATCTCATAATTTATTGAAGTTTCCATCAATTTCCTTAAAGATAAGTGACGATTTTGTTTCAAAGAATTATAATTTATTTATTTATTTTTATTTTATTTATTTTTTATTTGTACTTCCTTATCTTACAATCTCAATAACAAATTTTACAATTCTAATTCTAATCTAGGTACAAATTTGTCAGCTGCTGATAGTGGTGTTGGCTCCCTGGTCATTAACCTCTATTCTAGCTCTTATGCGACCTTGACCTAATGTTCTGATTGTGTCTTCCATTTCTCTACCTCTTATTTCCTTGCCCTTCTCAACCATTTCCCTTTGACTTTGTCAGCAAATTTCCCCATCTTCCTTAATCTTTTCTCTCTTTTCAACGTAAGCATTTTTATTATTACTATGTAAGCCCCTTTATTATCCCAGTTCTTATCCCATATTAATTTCCTCCAGTTTTCAATGTCTTTATACTCCACTACATAATGTTTTAAACTTATTTTCTTTCCATATAGAATGCACTCCTTAGGTGAACCCTCTCTCAATATGGCTCCTGTCCTTAACCAAGCTAAACCCTCCCTCTCATATCTATCACATATGTCTATATATGTTTACCTTCCCCATTCTGTCTTTATCTTCAGGTATACATTTAGTGATTTCTTACTTATCAGATTTCCCCATGTCACTTGTCTGTCAATGTCCTCTATCTTATTCTTAATAATTGTTCAAAAACCTTTTACATTTCTTTCACTCTCATGCCAGATATCCCCCATCCCTATTTTAGCCAGCGTTCTCTCTAGCTCTGCCCACCAGCTGTCCTTACATGTTGAATTCTTCTGATTTTCTAGACAGGTCTGCAAGATCTTCCAAGTTCTACTCTAGCTACTCCATTTGGCGTTGACTTATTCAAACCCAGTATCTCTTTACAGAACTGTTCATATGTATGTTCAACATGATTTCTTATCTCATTGGCCTCCCACAACTCCACACAACTCCACAACTCTATTATTGCTTCATGCCACTTTACTGACATATCTGGTAATTTATATTTACAGCTCCTTACCCCAGACATCGCTATCTTCCCTTTCACTCTTATCTTTCTCCCATGTGCTCCCCAGCCTCCATTGTAGCACAGTCTCATCCCTAAATAGTCAAACTCCTTTACCACCTCCACCTTTTGGTCATTTAGATACCACTTTTCATCTTTTCTTAACTTAACACCCTTCTTAAACACTACTACTTTTGACTTATCTCCCATTCTTTACTGTAGCTGCTAATTTCATTTATTGCTCTCTGTAATCCTATCACTGTTATAGATGCTATTACCAAATCATCTGCAAATAGTAACCCTGGTATTACCTTATTCCTAATAATTGGGCAATGGTTGTTACTTTTTTCAACCCTCTCAATTATATCATCAATGAACAAGTTGAACAATATAGGGCTAAGTTTACAGCCTTGTCTTAATCCCATTCTGTTATCCCATTCTTCCATATTAACATATGTCACAAAGTAGAAAATTATCTCAAAGGCAAGAAGATGGCTTATTTATGCATCTAGTTTAGGAATTATAAAAAAAGTACACAAAGCTTTTAACACAAAATTTAAAACAGCACTGTATATGGTTACTGTATAGATTATGATACCAACAGTTTCATTATTTTGTGATGACAATGGATGTGTGATGAAGGTATCAATGATTGTTGCAATTACAAAGAAATAATGGATAGTGCATAGTTCAGAAAGAAAAAGGTAAAACACTGTTCAAAAAACATATTAAGAACCTACTTATTAGGAAAGCCTATTACTCTGTTAAAGAATATATTGTTGCGGCAACACGCATAAAAGGTTCGGCACAGAGAGATAACGGACAGATAGTGTGTCACGGAGATAAAGATCTTGCATAAGCAGATAAAGTTAGTACGGAGATAAAAGGCATGCCAAAACAGATAAAGTTAGAACATTTTAGTAACATCTTGATTTATGGAGAGCGTTTGGTTTCTTGATTATTTTGGAACAGTCTGGAATTATCAGTGGAGGTATTTAAGGAAGTCACGACTCGCCAAGGGAGGAGTAAACAGAGTAGTAAACAGTGTCATAATGAGAGAATGTAATCAGAACTGAATTGTGCGAACGCTTTTGTTTGTTTATGGCGACCTTGGTAGATTATCATTGTGTATGTGACATAATCCTGCTACTGTAAGTGTACTTCTATAGAAATAAAGAACATTTTAAATTTCTGCAACTTGGACTTTTAATCCTACGAACCCGCAAAGTCACAATTCGTTTTTGATTACACTCTCTCATTATGACACTGTTTACTACTGTTTACTACTCCTGTTTATGACTGTCCTTACAACTGTTTACCACTCTCTTTACTCCTCCTTTGGCAAGTCGTGACTTCCTTAAATACCTCCACTGATAATTCCAGACTGTTCCAAAACAATTAAAAAACCGAACGCTCTCCATCAAATGTTACTAGAATGTTCTAACTTTATCTGTTTTGGCATGTCTTTTATCTCAGCGCTATGTTTATCTGCTTATGCAAGCTCTTTATCTCTGTGATACACTATCCATCCATTATCTATCTGCGCCGAACCTTTTATGCGCGTCGCTGTGGTACTATGCAAGATGGCATAAACTAATTATTGATTTTGTTAGCTGTATAGTTTTAAGCAATAGCAAACATATTTATTCTTTTGTATTAATCATTAATTTTATATGTAGTTTTTACATTTTAATATGTATACTGACGAGACACCAGTTTATGAGCTTAGCTCAAATATGTAAATGTTATTGTGTCATGTAATTGTAAGTATACATACCAATACAAAGCCTTCCATCAGATGACACATCGAAGCCAGGTGGACAAATGCATGTGAAGCTTCCAGGTGTGTTTATACATTGTCCACCCTGACAGTAATGCAACTCCTCGCATTCATCAATGTCTGCAATTAGAAATTATCACTTAGCACTCAATAGCAACTATACAAAAAGAAGTTTCTGAAATCAAAATAAAATTTATAATAAACATTCTGAAATGTTTAAAACATAAACTTTACAGTCCTCATTTTTGTAGATTAAGGATATTTGCTTTCAATATAATTCATGCTGAGTACTGAAGCGCTGCATCAATGCAAAGATGTTACCTTTACTTATTCCATAATAAATGTACCTCTACCATTTGTAATAATTTTTAAAAATTTTCTTCACAGAATAAAACCAAAATATCAAGTTAGATTTGTTAGATGATAAAAGAAATATTTATATTCTAAAATTTTGGTCCACTATAACTCTCTCAAGTTGAATTGTCACCTTATACTTCCTTCTTTCTAATAAAATTAACATTGCAGTACGGTGAAAGTAATATTAACACTACAGACAATGAAGATACAATTAATTTATCCACTTTTAAAACCAGAAATTATGAGTTTGGAACATTGGCACACAAGGTTGGTTTAGAAAGTTCCTGGTTTGACACAGAAATGATGCTGGACTGGACTACGCTAAGGGGGGGAGGGATTCGGCACAGAGGTTCAAACTTGGTCTATGGTATCTATGCCCCCAAGTGAAGCACCCCCAGGAATGAGGCAAGAGGAGAAGAAGGCACTCATCCTAGGAGCCACAAGAATGCAGAGGGCAGGGTCTCTACACTTTACCAGTTGGAAACTCTCCGGCTGGCCAGTACAGGTCCGGCAATGGCCCCACCAGACCAAGTTCAGAGACCAGAGACCATCCTACTGAAGGAGGAAGTTTACCAAGAGCATATCATCCCGCCATGCAGCACCGAGACACCTGCCAACACTTCTACCCTGAAAGAGTCCACCAGATGAGAGATGAGAGTGAAATGCTAATGGAGATGAAATGGAGGGACAGGAAATTCAGGGGACGTAATTAATCTACCCAGCATTTGCCTAGTGACCCGGGAAAACCGCTGAAAAAAACCATGGGTCAGGTAGGTTGGCCACAGGAATTGAACCCAGACCTCCTGAATAACCTTTTAGAGTAAAGTTAATGTTAGTGAGATAGAGGATGGAAGCATTCAATGATAAACAGAACAGAGAACAATATCAAAGAATTGTAGATGAAGTTAAACAAAACTAAATGTCTTATGCAATGAGACAATACATTTTATTTCACTGTGTTTAATAATACTAAATAAAGCATTTGTAACTTGAAAGGAAGCTGTAGATTTTACAGTAACTGGTTGACAGCACTGTACAATTAAGATCATAGCAAAATGAGCAATCATGGAACTGTCCGAGTCATTCATTAACTTTATCACAAGTAACTGCCCTTTGTCCCATTACCTGAAAGTGAGGCTAGGGTCACTGATAAAGATCAAGGAGTAATGCTTTTGTTTTCGTGGCCGGTGCATCCCAATAACAACTTTTGAGGTTCATACACCAGTGGTTCCTGCACTGCCTAATCACAAAATAATGTAATATTTAATGTTGCATAAAATTATACCTAAGAGACTTTCGAAGCTGCGATACCGAAATTCGGACTAGTTAAGTTATAATCAACGAAATAACTATATTTGTTTGGTGTAATATTATTCATGTTAAAGAAAAACAGAACTTATTTGTAAATCGATACTCTGTACTTAGTCATGATACCAGAGGCAAAGATGATTTAGATGCACCTCCAATCGACTTAGCAAAATTATTTAACAAACTTCCCCTGGAGGTAAAGGAACTGCTACAAGCAGATTTTTAAACAGGCTAAAGCACCGGTTGAAATAGAAAGCATATTATACACTACAACTGTGTTTCAAATGGGAAGAGTTCTCGCCTGTAGCGAATCAGATGCGTTAGCGCATTTGGCATTGCCACCTCATTATCCCCAGTCTTTTTATATTTCCCTCTCTCTCACACACTTGATTGGCACTAGACATAAGGGAATGCAAACTGATTTCTCCAAAACT
The DNA here is from genome assembly GCA_030765055.1 of Mantis religiosa. Classification (NCBI taxonomy): domain Eukaryota; kingdom Metazoa; phylum Arthropoda; class Insecta; order Mantodea; family Mantidae; genus Mantis; species Mantis religiosa. The sequence continues at coordinate 6,751,426 of CM060957.1, read as the reverse complement.
TTATAATAATGCAGTTGTTGAAATTACAATTGCAACATGGATATTTGTACATTATGAACATGGTTTAAATATTTAGTTTAAAATTAATTATAGTTTATGAATTACTTATTTTTCTAATCCAAGGAAAATACCAGCGGTGTATCCGTATAGCTCTGAATGTTACGTTAAGAGATAATTCGTCATTGTCATTGTCTTCAACATCTGAGTACTGCAAATGTATGATGATAGGTTCCAAAATCTCGTTACGTGCTATTTCTTTCCAAAACTCGTCTTCTTGTAGTTTATCTGATGTCTCAAGCAGTTTTCCCAGTCTTGTTGTGTTCCCTGTCAATTTCTTCATGAATAAGTTGTTCAACGTCAGTCAATTTAAAAATATTATTTCTGTTTGCAACATAATTTGAGCTCATATTAACTCTATTGGATTGTTCTAGGGGGGATCGCGTCTCACTGATCCAGCTGATACACTTTTTCATGGAAGAGTAACTGAATAATGCTGCTTTGAACTCTCTAGAGTAAATAGAGATTACAAAACATTCATAAACAAAGATATAATGTGATCAGACACGTTCTGCTAGACTAGCAAGAAGTGTATTGTTTCCTCTCGTCGAATTTAACAAACACCTTGGCTTATTCAAAGTACATATTTCTTTTATCACGTCATGTCAAATGTTTATGTTTCAGTTCTGAGTAATTTCAAATATACGTTCACGCATACATGCCAACCAATAATGATATTCATTACAGTGTTTACGTTGCAATAGATTGTTATAATATAATGGTATCTACTTTATTTATTTGCATTAGGAAAACTGTTTGAGCTAAAAATATGGGTTTTTACTGTTATGTTAAATACATTACTCTCTCCTTCCTCATGGATCAGTTTTTGCAGAATCTGACTTTGTCTTAGTGCAAATAGTATTTATTAGAGATTGATTAGTTTGCCGCTCGTCATACACCACTTAGGGGCAATGTAATACAACATCACCGCAGGACTCCGATTGGTTACTCACCTAGTAGCGCTCAAGGACAAACATCATCCCATTTGAAACACATAATAGCTATTGGTATTCATGCCTCTGAATTTATGTAAATATATTGTTAAGATAATAGTAAACAGGTTATCAATACCAATATTAAAGTATAATAAGTATACCTAATATATATGTTAAAGTACTCTAACCCATAAGCCTGTATGTTCCTTGATAATCTATTCAATAACTGTTAACTTTTTGTGACTAAGTTAGAGTAGAAGAAATGTAAATATGTACACACAACTTGTGTAAATATGTACACAATTCATTTAGACTATGCTAAGTAAACACATCTGTAAATTTTGTAAAAACTTGTATATAAATTTGTAAATACTTGTTTTCATCTGATGAAACCTACTGCTTCTTGTAAACTTAATGGTGATTATGATTTTTGCAGGCTTTCACATCTTTATTTGCATGATTTTATCTACTATGATGTTTACGGAGGTTTCCATGTGGTTGAAAACAATGCCTACAGCGCTGATAGCATTTACCAATTAGGGGAAAGGGGAAGGCTATGTTAGACAGAGGGAGAGATGTCAGCGAGCCAAAGTTATTTGAAACTAAGATTAGATCTCTTTCACCCTGTATACAAGCTTGTAAACATATTATATACAAAGACAATGTGACATGATGACTGGCCTTCACACACTTCAGACTCTCCCTTGTGGAAGCCAGAATCACACTCGCAGCGATATCCCTTGTCAGTGTCTATACAGCGTCCATTGCCACAGATGTTGACTCGTAGTGCACACTCGTTTACTTGTGTAATGTCTCCAGGACTGGGTTGGCACAGCTTTTTGTAGTTCTCTGTAAATACATACACATTCCATCAGAGAAAAAGGTATCATGTCTCATACTCCCCTGCAAAATATTTATACAATGCTTATTCTTCTACCCAATTCTTATTTATAGAATTAAATCTTCATTACACATTTATATATTTTGCTGTAGTTAAAAGAAGAATAAACTAAAGAGATAAGTAAATATTTTCAGAATGGGATGTTGTGCAATAGCTTTAAAACTCTATAGGAAATAAAAAGGACAATGAATGATTTCCAGGTGAACAAAGGATAAAGTATTTGAAAATGCAAACCAATAATAAAGAATATCATTTAAATAGTTATTGTCAGAATAATTTCTTTTAAGATAAATTGTGAACTTAAAGGAAATCTACATTTTCTATGTAGCAAAAGTTTTTTTCTGTGTCTTCTGTTTGACAATTATTCAAGTATCATATAGAACTAAAAGTACTTCTCTGGCTATTCCCAGAATATGTAATATATAGTTTATTATCAAATATCTAAACATATGATATTTTAATCAATATTGTTAGAGCTATTTTTGAGAATACCACAATATTTGGTCATTTTTGCATGCATTTTTGAATGTTTTTGAAAACTTTTGCTTTTTTGTTGCATCCTTGGTGGATGCTGAACTTAAATAATAAGCTAGTTTGGTTCAATAAACTATAATAATAGCTAATGATTAAACTTTGCTTATCTTTGATACTACCGAGAGATCCAAAAAACATCCTAAGCCTCTGCACAGTGTTTTGCCATCGCTCATTGCCCTCTGCCACTAACATAGAATGAGGCGGATGAAATCATGCACCATTTTTAAAACTAATTTTAATGGTGTGTGTTTGGAGGAATTTAGTAACAGTGACGTCAAAATTAATATAAAAATTATTTGTGGTTGGTTTATTGACACTCGTCACTTACTTTTTCATATATTTATGAGAGACTAGTTTCAAAGGCCCTGGCCTCCATTTTCAATCTCTTTCCAACTGGCATCTGTTGTTGTCTGCTCTCTCTGGTGGTGGAACTATGAACTTTTTTGTCAAATTATCTACTGGCGGGATTTCAAAGTTCATTACACGATCCTTATTTTTCCAGATGAATATGTTCTCCCGTGTTGTCAATCTATTTTGGTTTATCGCTCCTTTTAATAATTTTGGATTTGGATCAATGTCATGGTTTTCATTCCAAAAATGAAATGCTACTGCTGACTTGTCTTCTTGTTTCAATCTGATGTTTCTAAAGTGTTCTTTGACTCTGGTTTTTAAATTTCTTTTTGTTTGACCTATGTAGCATTTTTCACAATTCTTACAATTTATTTGGTATATTCCAGATTTGTTACCTGAAGGAATTTCATCTTTTGTTTTTGAATTTAGTAATTTTAAAATTGAGTATCTATTAAAATTACTAAATTCAAAAACAAAAGATGAAATTCCTTCAGGTAACAAATCTGGAATATACCAAATAAATTGTAAGAATTGTGAAAAATGCTACATAGGTCAAACAAAAAGAAATTTAAAAACCAGAGTCAAAGAACACTTTAGAAACATCAGATTGAAACAAGAAGACAAGTCAGCAGTAGCATTTCATTTTTGGAATGAAAACCATGACATTGATCCAAATCCAAAATTATTAAAAGGAGCGATAAACCAAAATAGATTGACAACACGGGAGAACATATTCATCTGGAAAAATAAGGATCGTGTAATGAACTTTGAAATCCCGCCAGTAGATAATTTGACAAAAAAGTTCATAGTTCCACCACCAGAGAGAGCAGACAACAACAGATGCCAGTTGGAAAGAGATTGAAAATGGAGGCCAGGGCCTTTGAAACTAGTCTCTCATAAATATATGAAAAAGTAAGTGACGAGTGTCAATAAACCAACCACAAATAATCTTTATATTAATTTTAATGGCTTTACTTATCCATGTTATTAAAGAAGATTCTGAAACTGACCACCGCCATTGGCACCGCTTTAGGAAGCTATCAACATAGTTCATGTTGAGGAATGCTGGCATTTCTCCATTACCAGAGAAAGAGTTATAGGCCTAATTTTTTTTTCAGTCAACAGCTGATGCTCTACATATGTTAATAAAATCCCCCTCTCCATTTTTGAAAGAATTAACAGATACGAAGTGTGATTTTGCCATTTTCCAACAAGACCCTGCAACAGCTCATACAGCCAATCTTTAGATAAGAATAACTGAAAATATTAAATTTAAAGGGAGTCAATTAATGACACTAAACAACACCTACCTTTAAATTTCCCAGAACATGTTTCAGAGACTTTGCCTCCATCGTCAACCAGACATTGACTGGTTCTCAGTGCTTTAGCTGGTGATATTTTGTCATAGGTCTCCTCTGGTGGCAGTTAGAGGAACTTGCTGAACAAATCTTTCTGGGGGATGTCGAAATTGAATACTTTCTTCCTATTTTTTGAAATGAAGATTTGTTCCCATATGGACAGTTCTTGTTTTCCTGATGTATGTTTAAGTAGTTTTTGTTCTGGATTTATGTTGTGTTTTTTTTTCCCAAAAATGCATGGCAACTGCTGATTTTTCTAATACGCATTTCTGGGAAAAAAACCACAACATAAATACAGAACCAAAACTACTAAAACATACATCAGGAAAACAAGAACTGTCCACATGGGAACAAATCTTCATTTCAAAAAATAGGAAGAAAGTATTCAATTTCGACTTCCCCCCAGAAAGATTTGTTCAGCAAGTTCCTCGAACCACCACCAGAGGAGACCTATGACAAAATATCGCCAGCTACACCACTGAGAACCAGTCAATGTCCGGTTGACGATGGAGGCAAATAGTCATGTTCCGGGAAAATTTAAAAGTAGATAAATAGATAGATAATTTATTAATCTTGTAAATCATACATTGTACATGAGTACTATGATATAGGACACGTCAAATTGTGAATTTACAGTGCAATTAACTATAATTGTAAATTAACAAGTCACATACAATAAGGACAAGTCAGAGTTTGTACAAAATGTTTTATAAAGATATCTCAAGAATTTTATAATATACACAATTAATTCAGAAATGTAACAATATTATAAACTTTCCATAAATTCAGTAACAGAATAAAAACAATGGTCTAGCAAGTATACCAAAACTGACTTTATAAAAGCTAAAAAATTGCAAGTGCTTTTATTGGCTATAGGCAGTTTATTAAAAAAAGTGATTCCTAGGTTTATTACACCGTTTTGATCAGCTCTTGCGTTACTTCTATACACATGAATATCCATTCTCTGTCTAGTATTATGGTTATGAACTGTGTCATTAAAGGTACAGTGACCGTCTCCTGTCATTAAATTCGTCTTTGTAAATTTTAAAATTTCAAAAATGAAAATGCATGGGAGAGGTAAGATTTTAAATTTTTTAAACAATGGTCTGTATGTACATGTTGATTTAATGCCTCCAAGTATTCTTAGAATCCGTTTTTGCATTATGAATAATGATTTACAATGTGGTGAGTTACCCCATAATCTTATGCCATATTTTAAAATGGAGTGAGCACACGCAAAATACACACTTCTGAGAGTTTTTATGTTAACTATGTGTACCAGTTGTGTGTTGTTTAGTGTCATTAATCGTCTCCCTTTAAATTTAATTTATTACAACAACACTGTTTTCAACGCTTCCAAGAAAGGAACTGAAAATATGTTTCAGGGCAGAATTATTAGTAGAGATTTGTAGCTCCGATCCCTCTAGCATAACTTACAGCATAAAGCATGCAAGAATAACCCACATACCCTGGAAGGATTAAAACAAAATATCTGCCAGGAAACTGCCAGCTTTTCTCAATGTGAACTACGACAAGTGATTACCAAACATGAATGGAAAATGACGGTGACCAGTTTCAACATTTCATTTAATAATATGGTTAAGTAAAGCCTTTAAAAGTAGTTTAAAAATGTTGCATGGTTTCATAGACACCTTTCTATGCCAGCAGCAGATGAGTGCCGAAGGTGCGGTAAGGAAAACACCACGCAGCTGGTTAGGATGTTTTTGGATCTCCCTGTATATTTAATAACAGAGAAGTTTTGCAAATATATAAACTGCATTTTCAGCCAAGATATAAAGTTTGTTATTTTACAAACTTTTTTGTTTTTGGGTTATGCACACATGCACAGACATACACTTTTTGGGTTCAGGTTTTAAAACATGTATTTCTAGTGAAATTTTGTAATTCAACTTTATGATGGTATATAATGCTTCCTTTACTTACTCTACATAAGTAGCAGGGAAGGCAAAAAACAAACTGACAGGAATATATTCCACTGATACATGTTACAGCTAGTGTTGATTACCTTCATCTTCTTTTGGAGGGCAAAGGTCACAGTTATCTCCCCATCCTTTGCCCATGTTCATCCCACAGCAGCAGTCTTTCTTTGAGAGTTTCATTGGAAGCCTGTTCTTGCATTGTCTTCCACGAGATACAGTCATGTAACAATAGCCTTGTCTCGCATCTGCAGAAATAAACATCTGTACTTCAATCATACATGATACATCACTCAGCTATTCAGTAAAACATTATTATTGCAAGTATTGAATTACTGACATCACCACTGCAAAACTAGAGGTAAACATACTCTGTACATAAGCACTCATTTGGTTTATCGAGATTTAACTGTATTGGAACACCACAGTGAAGCGAAAAATTATTAAATTTTAGATGAGTCGTATTTCTTACACATCTGCTTCACTTTCGTACCTATTTTGAGGACATGTTTCGCAAATCTTCGTTTGCATCTACGGCTCTTGTGCGACTCAAGAGCCGTAGATGCAAACGAAGATTTGCGAAACATGTCCTCAAAATAGGTACGAAAGTGAAGCTGATGTGTAAGAAATACGACTCATCTAAAATTTAATAACTCATTTGGTTGTCCATCCATGTCGATTTAGGCTGATAAATGCGAGACTGAAATTCTACCTAAGATTTACTTCTAAATTATCACCCAAAATATTTAGTTTCCTGCATTTTAAACATGCTGAAATCACTCTGCAATTATTTACACCAAAAATTATAATTACTAAATTACAATTAAAAAAAAAAACCTCAATCATAAAGGATTTGAACTAGAGATCTCCCATTCATGAGGCCAAACAATCTCAGTTACTAATGTTGGTGGGTTAGAAGTATGATTACAGATTTTGAGAATAATAATTTTTCCCAGGCCACTTTCTGTGACATTATTCAAGTTTTTACTCCCCTGCTATTTGCTTTCAATGGACATTCTTTAACAACTATGGTTCTCATTGTTCCATTATATATTAGACGTGATCAATGCTGAATCCTTGAGGTTCTTTTACTGCTGTAAGTCTACAGTATAGCTTTACTTCTCTTCCAAGGAAGCTATGCTAAGGATTTTTATACTGTTCAAGAATATTCTGGGCTGTAAGGCCATGGTCCACTGGGTTTCTTCATCTCTCTCCCAGACGTTTTGCTTGCAACTGCAGCAAGCATCATCAGTGGCATAGAAAAGTTCTACTCGTTGTAGCTACTCTTCCATTATTTGCTGCCACATGCTATTTCAATGCAGATGGACAACACTATTTTTATACCAATTCTTTCTTTTGGATACTTTAAGCTATAGCAGAAAACACATTGGCTCAAACTGATTTAGAGCCAATGGTATTTTACCTCAATGAGAGCACACTGCAGCAATTGATATTCAGTATAAGAAAATATTACCTAAAACTAATAGATTGGAGAATACAACATTTTTAGTTACTGTAGTGAATGAATATGTTTCAGAAAAAAATTATAATCAAGACTAAGAGTTAACTGTAATCATTTATAAAGTCAAAGTAATGTAAAAATCTAATATACTTTACCTATCATACTGGCAGCTTTAAAAAGATAAAATAAAAGGTAAATTGATGAGCTTAGTAAACATATATAAATTACAAGAATGAGAATTTAGAATGGAATCTTCAGTGGTATTAAGAGCTGAAATTTGTGGTTATATTCTTTTAGCAGTTTCTAGTGAATGTCATTATATAGCATTTGAACATGTAGGCGCAAGTTAGAAAAGGAAAGGAAAGTTGAATTTAAGGTACGTACAGTTTTTAATAACTTTTCTATTTCCACAAATGATTTTTTTTGTCACAAATGGCAATCACTGCCATCTATTAAAACAATATGTAAATTCTCAGAGTAAAAAGGCAGTACCAAAATCAAGATTTTTAGGTTAGGAACAAGGGAATTGCAGAAGAGTTTTTACTCTCCTAATGCAGCACAAGTGCAGTTCTGTGGTGAGTAGTCAATGCATTGAAGCAATTCACAAGTCAGTAAGTCAGTTGAGTTTTGTGAGTCAACAGACCAGTTCAGAAAAGTGTGGTACATTCCAAGTTCTATGGTGAGGTGTCAGCAGGCAGTGGAACTTTACAGTGAAACACTTCATGAGCAAATATTGGAGTTGTGCAGCTCTGTGAGAGAAACTGGGGTTTACATCAGAGATATTAGTAGCAGCGCAAGTAGGTGCATGCTAAAGAGACATGAAGAAACACTGAAACGGTATGTTGAAGATTGTATTTGCATAAAAGAGAAGGTGACTGTGCATTAGCAACTGGGCTAATGATTTTGATAACAAATAAAGACGTTCGAGATAAACTTTCTCTTATCTTTATTAATTTTTAGATGAGTCGTATTTATTACACATCTGCTTCACTTTCGTACCTATTTTGAGGACATGTTTCACAAATCATCGTTTGCATCTTCTGCTCTTATGTGACTAAAGCTTGATCCAGTCAGATCAAGCTTGATCCAGTTGTTGTCTTTATTGTCATATGTAAGCAGTTATCAAGTAAGTTATACTTAATTTTGTTGGCAGAAGATGTTTTGTAAAGTAAAATTTTTACTAAGATCACATCATTAAGATCCTGCTATTATACTGCTTCTTCAGCCCTTACCCCTAATCTCAAAATGCTTGTTGAGGTACTTCATTTCTATCCTACAACTTTCTACACATTATTTTTCACATCCTGTATAAATGTAGAATTTATTGCGGAGAGCTGCATAATGGGGGAAAGGTTGTGCTCAGCAAACTGAGCTCTAGAAGTCATACAAATGTTCAAATGTAGGCAGAGATTGGGGGGGGGGGAGATCTGAAACTGCTAGTGTTAGTAATATTTGTACTAACTTCTAATTAGTTTTCGAATTTGAAATATAAAGGTGCATTTCATCATGTTTTAATCAATATCACCTCTGAATAATACCTAATCTGTCTGGATTTCCACTGTTCTGAATCACACAGATGAATAGTTGCAATAAATGTACAATTTACTTTTAAAGTTAATTTATATTTTTTAAAAGAAATGTGCTATGAAGAATATCCATTAAATTATTATTATGCAGTTATTAATAATAACAATATTATTAGGACTTTCATTAATTGGCTGTACTGCATACTTTAAAATTAATTCTTGAAACATTTTATCTGAAACTCTAATGCAACATTTCAGTGCTCATCTCCTTTGAAAATTCCACTCTATAAAAACATGTTTTACAATAAAAAGTTAGAGAAAGGAGGTATAATTATAATTATTTATGAGATGCTACTCTCTGTTAAGGGAAGGCTTAATAAAAGAAACAACTACCAAAAACTGAGATTTGAAATAAAACTTATTGTGGGGAAACTGACATCTAGTGAGAACTTGGGCAACTGAAATACAATGCAAAGCCATCTGATGTTATTATTGTAACCAGGGAGAGAAATTAAAGTGAGTTAAGGTTAAGATTCTTTTTGTGTGTGTTACTTATGCTCCTGAGATAATTACCAATTATCCACGTTCCTCTCCAACACTTATTATTATATTATTATAGCACAGAAGAACTATAGATACAGATATATTATTTCTTTAATATATAGAACTATATATATACTATTAACTATATAGAACTATATAGAATATAGCTCATTTCTCATTTGGAGAAGTAACAATTAAAAGATACAATGAATGAATAACAACAATAACTTTTCTATATATTGCAAAGTGTAGCATGACATTTGGGGAAATGGCTCCTGTATATCTGCAACTCGTGGACTTGGGTTCGAAACTTTTTGCCTGTATAGAGGTAGAGCTTACATAAATGTCATACCATGTTTTGCCCCTATATTTTTAACTTCATGCTGGAGACTAGGCTTAGTGAACAGATTTAAGGAAACATTTGAGCATACAAAGAAAGCTGTTACCTATGCAACTTTTGCGATCCTGACTGGGGATGAAACCAAAATTGCAAACGCAGTAGTAAGAACCATCTGTGTTGACACATCGTCCATCCTGACAAATGCCACTCTCCTTGCACTCGTCCTTATCTTTGCATTCATTTGTCTCAATATTACGTTCCTGTCCTTCAGGACATTCACAAGTGAAAGATCCTATAGTGTTGACACATTGACCCCCTATACATAGTCCAGGAATTGCTTCACACTCGTCGATATCTGCAAAAATGGAAATTATTAGAAGGTTCTTAAAATTAATGAACTAAGAGGCTTTATAATAGTGAATACAACTTCAGATACAAATATTTTCAGTTGAATTTTTATGTATTCTATTAATTATTTACTTTATTCTCATATTCAGTATTGGGTACAAGGTTGGGTTAACTATAGTAACTCCCTTATGTATAGAATTCTTGTGCTCCATAAAAAATGTAAGAGAAGGATATGAGAAAGTTTGTATGTTGTAAGGAAGTTTTTAAAAGCAAAAACCTTTACAGCTTTCATTGTCATTACATATTTTGAAAATAATTTTAACAGCATTAACCTAAACAAACTGCACCTTTTTTTGAAAAAACAATTTTAAGTCAGTTTTTAACACATTGTCACTTACATTCTTATATTATTGAGGCACTAGATACAGAAATCATTGCTTTCACTTTCAACCTCAAAGATCTGACTTTTGACAGCTGTATTTATTGTTGTTGATGCTTTTATAACAATATAAGATTCAGAATGTATTATTTTCTCACCTACACACTGCCCACTGTGGATGTTTTTTAAGTATCCTTCTTCACACTCAAGATGGGTTGGACAGTGTTCACAGGGATGTCCCCAAGCTCGTCCAACTGTCGCACAACACAACTGCTTTGTACATACCACACCCTCTAGCTGTCCTTGACACATTTCATTCTTTACTCTTGTGAAGCATGGTCCAGTTCGATAATCTGTCAGATAAATAAAACATTCATTATACAACCAAGTATGCAGCTGGAAACAACAAATCTACTGGAATAAAATAACATTTATTTTATTTTAAAAAGTTTTATTTATTTAAAAAAATAAACCCCGCATAATGAATTTTGAAATACTAGCAATTGATTCTGTTCTTAAATTTGTTTTGTTTTCATATTTTGGTAAAACTGAAAAAACATAAAAACATAGTAATACTGAAAAAACATAATAACATAGTAATACTGAAAAAAACATAAGAACATAGTAACTTCCTTAACAAAGAATTTGTTTTCTCCTGTGGTTTAGTTTGACTGAAGATGCGGACAAGAGTTCGAAAAATTGATATCAATTAGAAAGAAGAATTAACACATTTTTCTTAAGTTAAGTGAAGCTTTTGTTACAAATTGTTATATTTGTATAATATTCATTACTTCACTGTAGCTAGCTTCATTTTCTATGTAATCATTTTCTTATATTGTTCGTAATACTTCTCCCAACTTCTTCAGTTTAGTAAATAGAATCAACATGAAAAATTCAATGTCATGGCCGGAATTTGAACCATGGATCTGATGGCCTATATACAGCTAGTGTGAAGAAATGATTAATTTCTATCAATTAACTAAATAATAAGAGTTAAATAATGAACTCTGGGACTCAAGTACTTACAATAGTAAGTCGCCACAAATGGTGTATCTCAAATGTGACAGCCCCTTGTGGTCTACCGGGGAAATATATGAGTCAAATGGAGAATTTAATGTCAGGATGGCACGTTGGCAATGGTAGCTCAATGGGTTGGAGTGACTGGACGGAAACCAGGAGATCTATGGTTCAAATCCCGGCCATGGCATTGCATTTTTCATGTTGACTCTATCTATGAAAGATCTTAGCCTATATATGACTAGTGTGAAGAAATGATTAATTTCCATCAATTAACTTAAATTCTTCAGTTTAGTTATTACCAGAGATCAGAAGTTTAGGCATTATAAATTATTTAAATAGACAGGAGAAAAAGCATTTTAAATATTAAAACAGGCAATAAAATACAATTAGAAAAACAAATTTATTTAATAGGTTACACTATTTAATAACTCAATCAAATACGTAAAATATGAAGCTATTAACATTGAAGCAAACAAATATATACAAATATAATAATTTGTAACTTAAAAAATCTTCACTTATCTTACTAGAAATGACGTTCGTTTTCTTAAAAATTGACTAGGATCGCGATTTCATGGATACCTGATGATGTGAATGAGATATTCATGAAATCGCGATCCTAGACAATTTGTAAGAAAATGGTCATCATTTCTTATAAAGTAAGTGAAGTTTTTTAAGTTACAAATTACTATATTTGTATTTATCAATCATCATATTTTAAATAACTTTAAAGTTTTAAATAAAATGCAAGTGTTGTAACTGACACAAAAATGAAATGGCCTGTGTATTGCAATGCCTTATTTATTGTTATAAGCAGGAACAGTTTCACTGACTCATCTTCTGTAGGATCTACTGGTCCAATAACTACATGCCAGTGAAATAGCCCATGATATGTTGACTCATCATTAGAAATTTGGATCAACTTATTTTTCATGTTATCTTCAATGATCTTCATTGTGTCATTGTAAAACTCAGTTAAATAACATTTTTGCAAACTTGACTTGCTAGATACAGGTTGGTTAGTATACTTCTTCCAAAACTAGTTAATGTAGGATTCTGGAATTTCCATAAAGGGATTCTGGCACTAAGGAAAGCTTTACATAAGTGAAATGCAAATTGGGATCTTCGACTCGAAGTTGCAAGTACTGTTGGAAGCAAAGCAATCTTTTTCCTAGTAGCCTTGGAAAGTGCATTTTTGTGTTTGATTGTGCCGATATAAAATGCTTCCTTTTGTAGTTACAAAGGTTTTTGGAAAGGGGCTAGAATAAGATTTGAAGACATGGAGATCCAGAAACTGTTTAGTCAAATAGCAGAGAAGAGATCACTTGTTTTCTATATTCCATTGAAAAATAGTTGGGGGAGGGAGAGGTATATAGATAGCACGAACAGTGAAGAAAGAAAGGGGTTAGCATGGATAAGAGCAGGGATATGGAGATTAAGAGGTCAAAGAAATGGATACCCGCAAGACGAGTGCCCATAGTGTGGGGATAAAGAGGATATAAAACATATATTGTTTGATTGTAAGGAAACAGAGATGTGGAGGAAAGAATGTCAAATATAAAAAATGAATAGAAGAATCAGCTTAATCGAGGTTTTAAGTAAAAATTATAAAAACATAGGTCAGTTTTTAAGTAAGGTTAAAAACAAGTGGGTGTGGACTGTAAAAAGAGAGAAGGAATAATAAGTGACTATTCTGTAATAACACATATTGTAACACGTCTGTAAATATATTTAATGGACTGTCCTGTGTAGCAGTGGCCTGGGCCAAAACAGAGGGCAGTCCAAAAATTGAAAAAGCTTAGTACCTCAATAAATATTACTATTACTATTGCTTGCATGTGAGTACTTTACTGTTTGTACAAAATACGCCGTATCCAAAAGTAGTAATGTAATTTTGTAATTTACTGCGTAAAAGAACACTGAATTTTAGGATCTTGCTGCTAGTTACAACAATGTCACAATGAAAACCAAAGATAGACCACACTAATTATTGCTTTTTAAAATAAACACACGTGGTAATTCAAACTCTTTCTGTTATCTATACATTTATTAGTGCAGTGGCACTCATTATAGCAAAGAAAATAATGAACTAAATGAAGGAAGCCTATGTTGTCTGCAACTTAAAGACAATAATATACATCTGGTGAAATAACTTTTACTGTCACAGAAATAAAATGCAGCTAATGGAAATATTTAATAATTAATAAAGCAGTTAATAAATAATGGATAAATAATAAAATAAAGGCAACAAAAATCATTTATTTTGTAAAATAGGTATTTATATTGAAAAAGGTAAAAAAAAAAAGGTAACATAAAACTGTAGCATTTCATACAGAGTCATTTTCAAATTAAAGATATATTTGACAAATTTAAAAAGGTATTCTGCTTAATTTCCAGTCTGTGGTTATTACATAATTATGTGATAAAAGTCTTATGTTATAGGATTTTATAGTAGTATATTTTCTATGGTTTTGAATTATGGAATAGCACTCTATTGGCAACAATGAACAGAGGAAATGTCTTAAGAATAAAATTCTTGTTATAATAGGGGTATATATATATATATACTACGCTACTGAGGGGGGCTACAAAAGTCCATGGACAATACATTATCATCATTGGCATTATGATCATATTTTAATCAAAGGCAATAATTCATTTCAGCCAACTGTTAAGTTCTTTACTGAATTAATTATAATTGTTTAAATGATTTGAATCTTCTCAGTTTTTAAACACTTTCATATGTAGGAAACAGAAATGTGTTTGGGTCTATGTAAATCCATAAGTTTGCTCAAAATTAGAAGAGCATACCTGCTTCACATCGTCTCCCAGTGTATCCATATATGCAGGCACATCTGTCAGGACCTATACACCGACCTCCATTCAAACAGGGTTCTCTGCATACCGCTGTTGACAACAATTACAAATAGTTACCAGTTATACAGCTTAGAATTTTAAGAAAAGTAATAAATTAAATCAACATGAAAAATGATCAGTGGCAAAAAAAATAATATACATTAGCATGAGACTACGTTTTGAGAATTAGAATTGATGAAGAAAGAAAACAGGAAAAGCAAATTACAATACCTACTTTAGGAAAGAGAAAAGGAGTCATACATGTATAGAAAAATATTTAAGGGGGGGCCTAATCTGCATTTCTCTCAAAATTTATATCCTAGTATAATAAGGAAAGATGATTACAAATATTTTAACTAAATACCTACACTAATAGAGGGAACCTTTATTTTTCAAAAGAAAAGGTTCTTAAAGAGAATTAGACATAAACATCTGTCCATGGGGGGGGGGGGATCATGGTGAAAGTTGTACCATTAAGAGCATTTCTGGGGAACACAAAAATATTGAAATAAATTAACATAAGCTATATAAACATATTTATTACAATTTTTAATTGGATATTGTAATTTATTAACACAATTTGTTAAAAAAGAGTAATTTGAAGTACAATTCATACTGTATGGTATATACATGTGGCATGTGAATAATTTTTGGAAATGTATAAAAGGAAATATAGCTGGAAGTTATTTCCAGGTTAACCATTTTGTCGGTTTCCACACTAAGACAATGAACCACAACATCTGGACTTACCTTGTTGTCAATTCAACTATATTCATGCATATACTAGATATTAAGTTATAGATAAACTTACTAAGCTTAAAACTTGATTTTGAAAATGCTTGTACATTCAAATTATTTCCAAAATTTAAACACTGAACATAGATACTTACGCTCGCCACAGAATTCTCCCTGATAGCCAGGCCGACAGACACATCTTGAACCACTGCAGGTGCCACCATTCAGACATGTAGCTGCGCACGAACTGCCATCTCTGCCACCTCCGGCACCTCCACCATTTGTCTGACCTCCTGCAAGAATTACCACTCTAATATCAATTGTCTGTATGTCTCAAGATAAAACAGCAACATTTACTTTTTAAGACATTAGAACAAGCTGTCAAGAATATTTATCATCATCATAATCATCATCATCGTCGTCGTCGTCGTCACCGTCATCGTCATCGTCATCATCATCATCATCATCATCGTCGTCGTCGTCGTCGTCGTCATCATCATCATCATCATCATCATCATCATCGTCGTCGTCGTCGTCACTGTCATCGTCGTCATCATCATCATCATCATCATCATCATCATCATCATCATCATCATCATCATCATCATCATCATCATCATCATCATCATCATCATCATCATCATCATCATCATCATCATCATCATCATCATCATCATCATCATCATCATCATCATCATCATCATCATCATCATCATCATCATCATCATCATCACCATCATCATCATCATCATCATCATCATCATCATCATCATCATCATCATCATCATCATCATCATCATCATCATCATCATCATCATCATCATCATCATCATCATCATCATCATCATCATCATCATCATCATCATCATCATCATCATCATCATCATCATCATCATCATCATCATCATCATCATCATCATCATCATCATCATCATCATCATCATCATCATCATCATCATCATCATCATCATCATCATCATCATCATTTCCTCTAAATATTTCAGCCATTGTTTTCATATTTAATAATTATAAAATATTGATACTGGTGAAATTTCCAAGAAAGACAGCTCAGGTGTTAGAGTCTATGGCATGTGTTTAAAGAGTTTACAGGTCCAGGTACTAATATGATTGGACTCGCTTTGTCATTTTCCTTCAACGCCATAAGAAATCAGTATCCATAAAATAAAATAAATAAAAATAACTTTCATGGTTTGGAATATGACTACGCAACTGAGGTTAACTAACAGCAAGTTACTCAAGCCGATGATGCACAAGGGGACTATGAACTAAGGCTGTCTAGAACATGTGTATCACAGAATCTGCAGGATATGACATAAATATTGAAGTATTTAAAAAAATAATGTTTTACATTCAAATGATTTTAATCTTCAACAAACTATTTAAAAAGTTATTCTTCTGTTAGTCAAAACTTATCATAATGGTTTACCAACAAAGGCTGTTACATTATTATGAAGACATGAGATTTATTCGGAGTTATTAGAAGCTGAATCTCAACAATGTCCACCCAACACAAGAAGGCAAGGCAGAGGAACATGTAATGTAATCACTTTTGTTGGCGACATGATGTTTATGCTCGCCATCCGGATATGATAAGGATGCTAAGGTCATGTAAAATACACAAGTGTTGTCACATAACTCATCCATGCATAATACCTATAACTGCATTTACTGACACGAGCATTAGATCTGGCAGCATGGATGACTCATATGTACTCTCATACACTCATTTCGTAGTAAACAGATCTACTATCAGAACAGATAGTTCAAACCCTCTCCTTCTTCAGGCCCTGCTTGCCTTCTTGTGGTGGACAGGCAGTATGCTATTGCAGATGATGATGATGATGATGATGATGATGATGATATATAAAGGCGCTCAACTACGGCGGTCATCAGCGCCCTTTAGAAAAACTAGTCATGAAAAAACCAGATAGAATAGAATAGAATAGAATAATTTATTTGTCATAAACATTTACACTGGTTGGGCAAGAGCCCAGTAAACAGATGACTCGTCAAGATTAACATTAGAAATACAAGAGAATATATCAAAAACAATTAAAGATAATATGTACAGTGATGCTTAAACAATTATGTGCAAATGCAATCTTGTAGTTGCTACATTGGTCCTAGAGACTGTCTGCCATATATTCTCTTACTGAATAATATGCTTTTTCAGCAAGAGTCTTTTTTAATGTGTTTAGAAACTGGGTTTTATTTTTAATTTCTCTAAATTTTGGCGGTAATTTATTATATATTTTTATGCCTGCATAGAAAGGACTTTTTTCAAATAATGTAAGTCTATGGGCCGGCACTTTCAGATATAAAACTTTCTAAAAACTATACAACTGTAACAAAACCTATTAAAAATACACGTACATAAAAAACATCAATCAAAACCTACTAAAAATTTCGTTCACTAAATCCTAAACTCTAAACTAGACAAGAATCTAAAAACCTTCTCCACGGGTCTCCACGCACGGTCTACACGTAGGTGGGCCTGTTGACCGTCTCCCTCAACCACGAAGAGGAGCCCACACGAGGGAGACTGTTGGCTCGGGACCCCGGGTGCGCCAAACCCGTCCCTACCGAAGTAGGCCCCTGGGGGGGGGGGCTATTGCAGATGCCTGCAGCTATTGTGGACATTTTGTGGATGGAGAGTTAAACTATTGTATTGTTTTGAAAACACTGACAAAACTGCTGATTTGAACTAGACATGTTTTAAAAGATCTTCAAATAAGCAGTTTCTTTATTCTTCTGTACTTATAAGCAGTTTTATTAGATTTTTTAAAGCTTTTATTCCTTCCTATTTTATAGCATAATGAATTTTGAAATCCCGGCAGTCGATTCTGTTTTTAAATTTGTTTTATTTTCAGATTTTGGCAGTACTAACAAGAGCATATTAACATCTGGCGTTTGTAACGAAGGCGACAGCTTTGTTTCCAGCTGAAGATGTGTATAAGTTTACATGAAATCCCGATCCCAGACAATTTATAATAATTATCATCATTTCCTATAAGATAAGTGAAGTTTTAAGTTACAAATTGTTATATTTGAATATTTTCTTCCTTCATTTTTGAAATATTTTGCTTTAGAATTATTTGTAATTCAGTTGATTTAATTTCTTGAAAAACATAAGATATTCAGTAAAATATAGTTGACTTCACCTATTCAGCTTATAAACTTTATTTATTGAGAAGGTAAAGTGTGAAATATTAGTGGAGTAGTCGGGGTTTGAACCACAGATTTTTGGCTTACCGTACCGTTACTCTAATGAGCAGTGTTACCATGACAAGATTCTGGTAGGATATTAAATTTCCCAAGTGACTCATATTTTATAATACAATTGGTTGTTTTCGGGCTGTTTTGCCGTGGTCTGTTGGAGTAAGAACCAAACGTTTCGTCCAAAACTACGGCAGACATCATCAGTGGCGCGGTCGAAGCTTTCTTGCAGAGAGTTTGGCTGGTCTGAGCCGTAGTTGTGGAGGAAACGTTTGGTTCTTACTCCAACAGACCACGGCAAAACAGCCCGAAAACAACCAATTGTATTATGGACTCCGGCCGTGAAAGCTTACGTTCTCTCATGACTCATATTTTTTTCAGTAAATACAGGGCATTAACAAACATGCCTCCATGAGGACGTACAATACCGGTATGTCTAAGGATTCACAGTTAATCACTTTAATGAATTTGCTGGCATGGAGAGGCAAGGCATCTTTCAAAGCGAGGGAAGCTTCAAATAATAATTTTCATTAAAATAAGAGAGAATAATAACTCAAAGAACTAAGGGCACTCTTCAGTACTCTTTCTATTGTACAGTCACACGTAGGTCCAGTAGCGAGGCGTGACTTTCAAAGCTAGGGAAGCTCCAAATAATAATTTTCATTAAAATAAGAGAGAATAATAACTCAAAGAACTAAGGCTACTCTTCAGTACTCTTTCTATTGTACAGTAACACGTAGTTCCAGTAGCGAGACGTGACTTTCAAAGCGAGGGAAGCTTCAAATAATAATTTTCATTAAAATAAGAGAGAATAATAACTCAAAGAACTAAGGGCACTCTTCAGTACTCTTTCTATTGTACAGTCACACGTAGGTCCAGTGGAGAGACGTGACTTTCAAAGCGAGGGAAGCTCCAAATAATAATTTTCATTAAAATAAGAGAGAATAATAACTCAAAGAACCAAGGCTACTCTTTAGTACTCTTTCTATTGTACAGTCACACGTAGGTCCAGTGGCGAGACGTGACTTTCAAAGCCAGGGAAGCTCCAAATAATAATTTTCATTAAAATAAGAGAGAATAATAACTCAAAGAACCAAGGCTACTCTTTAGTACTCTTTCTATTGTACAGTCACACGTAGGTCCAGTGTCGAGGCGTGACTTTCAAAGCCAGGGAAGCTCCAAATAATAATTTTCATTAAAATAAGAGAGAATAATAACTCAAAGAACCAAGGCTACTCTTTAGTACTCTTTCTATTGTACAGTCACACGTAGGTCCAGTGTCGAGGCGTGACTTTCAAAGCCAGGGAAGCTCCAAATAATAATTTTCATTAAAATAAGAGAGAATAATGACTCAAAGAACTAAGGCTACTCTCTAGTACTCTTTCTATTGTAAAGTCACACGTAGGTCCAGTGGCGAGACGTGACTTTCAAAGCGAGGGAAGCTTAAAATAATAATTTTCATTAAAATAAGAGAGAATAATGACTCAAAGAACTAAGACTACTCTTCAGTACTCTTTCTATTGTAAAGTCACACGTAGGTCCAGTGGCGAGACGTGACTTTCAAAGCGAGGGAAGCTTAAAATAATAATTTTCATTAAAATAAGAGAGAATAATGACTCAAAGAACTAAAGCTACTCTCTAGTACTCTTTCTATTGTACAGTCACACGTAGGTCCAGTAGCCAGGCGTGACTTTCAAAGCGAGGGAAGCTCCAAATAATAATTTTTATTAAACTAAGAGAGAATAATGACTCAAAGAACTAAGGCTACTCTTTAGTACTCTTTCTATTGTAAAGTCACACGTAGGTTCAGTGGCGAGACGTGACTTTCAAAGCGAGCGAAGCTCCAAATAATAATTTTCATTAAAATAAGGGAGATTAATGACTCAAAGAACTAAGGCTACTCTTCAGTACTCTTTCTATTGTACAGTCACACGTAGGTTCAGTGACGAGGCGTGACTTTCAAAGCGAGCGAAGCTCCAAATAATAATTTTCATTAAAATAAGGGAGATTAATGACTCAAAGAACTAAGGCTACTCTTCAGTACTCTTTCTATTGTACAGTCACACGTAGGTTCAGTAGCGAGGTGTGACTTTCAAAGTGAGGGAAGCTCCAAATAATAATTTTCATTAAAATAAGAGAGATTAATGACTCAAAGAACTAAGGCTACTCTTCAGTACTCTTTCTATTGTACAGTCACACGTAGGTTCAGTAGCGAGGTGTGACTTTCAAAGTGAGGGAAGCTCCAAATAATAATTTTCATTAAAATAAGAGAGATTAATGACTCAAAGAACTAAGGCTACTCTTCAGTACTCTTTCTATTGTACAGTCACACGTAGGTTCAGTAGCGAGGTGTGACTTTCAAAGTGAGGGAAGCTCCAAATAATAATTTTCATTAAAATAAGAGAGATTAATGACTCAAAGAACTAAGGCTACTCTTCAGTACTCTTTCTATTGTACAGTCACACGTAGGTTCAGTAGCGAGGTGTGACTTTCAAAGTGAGGGAAGCTCCAAATAATAATTTTCATTAAAATAAGAGAGATTAATGACTCAAAGAACTAAGGACCAGATGGGGGGGGGGCCCTTGTTAGACTCTAGGTCTTGCCCTATGGAAAGCCCCACGGAGGCGCCGGGCGCCCTTTGGGGACAGCTCGGTAACTCCTTGGTCGAAGGAGGCCCGGGTGCTTGGTCCTACGGGTCCAGGACTAATGGGAATAGAATCTCTGGCATTAACTCTTCAATACTTCCCGTAGGGGAGAGCATCCGTCCCCTTCAGCTGCCGTGGTGCGGGCACTCGTGGTACCTCTGACGTTACTAGAGGAACCTCGGGCCGAACGGCCGAGTCCCTCCTGTTGGGGAGTTGTTCGGATTGGGTTGGACTCGAGAGGACAGTGTGTTTCCAACAGCCACGAGGAATTGGGTACCGCCGGCCAGGCTAGGGCCGCCCGGAGGGGGTAGAGGGTTGCCTAATAAGTCCCGGGTACTAGCCTGCAGAGCTAGTAGAAGGTGTTCTAGATCACCAGGCGGCCTCACCGAGGTTTCTGGTAGTCTTCCCAGCGGGGTTGACGCGCGTAAGTGACGTATCCACTTCCATCCGTCTTGACGTTTTGCTCAGCGGGGGGGGGGGGGGCTTCTTAAGACATCAGGTATTGCGCTATGGAAAGAGCCCCAGAGTATTCATCATTCCCGGGTTGCGGAAGGCCGAAGTTTTCAGATTTTTGGATAGATCCTTCTTATTTTCTTATTTATTTTTATTTTGAAATTTACGTCCTCCAGCATTTAGTCATATCGGACGATGAATGAAATGGTGCTCAAATGAGTCCGGAGTACACGGAGCTTAGAGTTTCCCGACGTTAGTTTTTTAGGATAAGGGAAAACCCCGGGAAAAACCTTATCCAGGTAACTCATCCTGACCGAGATTCAAACTCGGGACTTCTTGAACGTGAGGCAGACACGCTACCACCTATGCTACCGAGGTGGGCTTGGGTACATCCTTCAAGCTTAAATTCCTCAATACTCTTTTTATTGTACAGTCACACGTAGGCCCTTCTTGCATTACAAAACTGCTCACATTACGAGCAGACATAATCCTACTTCCCCTCTTCACTCAGACGTTCCAGTTTTTCCTACAGCTGGCCCACACTGCGTTAACTGTTAGTCTAAAATGGAGAAAGTATGCAAGTCACACACTTTTGCTAATAAATTAAAACTTAACAAGAATTTCCTATTTGTGACTACTAAATACCAATCTATGTAAGCTAATGCTATTGAAATATACTTACATTTGTATTTATAAACGGCACATAACACATAAAACATAAACTTACATTCACACGCTACAGACTTTACGTGACAAAATCTATCAGTGCTTCCTGACCTTACTTCCGGAAAGCACGGAGCAGAGTATTTAAGGTTAGAATACAGAAATATTCAGTATTGAATGAGCTCATGGAACTGGCCATTTAAATCTAAGTAGCTGCCAAACTGTCCGCAGCACCACTGATGTTTGCGAATAAATTTTCAAAATGTATCCAGAGCAAATGAAATATTGTTTGGTACGATTTCTTTTCTCTTGAAATTGTTGGGGAAGTAGTACTTCTAGCGCTTCATTGCACGCTTCGCCACTGTTGGCATGACCAGTCGAAGATTCGTAGTTTAAATTTCGTCTATGACACTGTTTTTCTTGTGTACCTTTCCAACTTTGGCCTACAAATGACTTGTGTGCAAGAAGAATTGATTACGTTTATATATTGAGAGTCTCAAGGCATAGTCTCGTATTCCAAAAGCCGTTGCTCATACAAATAGTAAAGTCAGCACTCACTACGGACAAAGGAGGCCGTGACGTTTCGTAATAAGGTTAGGATAAGCTGTGTGTGAAACCGCATCATCATGTTACAGCATAAATGTTTTGGTTTCCACAGACCGAACCAGAAAAGAGGAATGAACGTAGTATCAAAGTTAAGATCAGAGTGGTAATGATGATATTTAGGGAGTGCCTGCCTCTTCCTGGAAGTGATCATTTACAAAAACTCGTGAAGATGAAATCTCTTCTCCAAACACTTCTCAACACTCCGATATTATAAACGCTAACGCCTTCTCTGTATCACGAGAAGATGCTATTTTACACCACTGCCTTTCTCTAACTGTAGAGATGCCATGATTTATTGATGTGCAGTCCAACTAGCGGTCCGCAAGCCGCACAAGGCTCCCGAGAAAATTACAATTTTTCACAAAAACATTTAACATGTTACTACATTTCGTTGTAAGTTTGAGCTCAGCCCACTTATTGTCCAGGCAACATCAAATGCTTTTTTCCCTCCCCACATTACTATACCAAGAGAAAATAGTGTGAATATTCGGAACGGCTACTTCTGTGGTCTGCCTCAAATATCGGTTAGGGAAGTTTCTTGCATGAAAACATAAAAGTAGGGCAATTTTAGGTTCTAAAGACCCAGGTTCGTTTGAGGATCTTTTCTATCAATCACCGTTTGATATGACCTATCCGGTTAAAGAACCTTAAGCTAAAAAATTCAATAATCATATTTCACTGGAAACAAGCAGTTTGGGATCCTATAAATAAATACATTTTATAGAGAAAATACAAACTGAGAATAGGACTGCGGCGAGTATGCAAATATCGAGTATCACTTTTTTGTATATTGATTTTCACCTTGCTAGTGACAGGCTTTATTCAGATGTTTAACCACATAAAACTAATAGTACAATGTGATCCATATAAACCTGGACCATTTCAATAGGCCATAACTTTTGAACCAATAATAGGACACACGTGTAACTTTGGGAGAATATAATACAAAATTGGGAGATTACATTACACTATTTACATCTCAGAGAAAATGTTGTAAGTGTCCTCCACCAACACCTATACATGTTTACAGGGACGTATTTAAGGGGGGGCAGGGGGTCCGGACCCACCAAATGAATTATCGTTTCAAACTTTTAATAAATAGTTGAATTAAGACAGTTTAAAATAAACAAAGAAATTTTATTCAAGCTTGTCATCTTAACGTCTGTATTGACTGTCAGGCAGACATGAAGTTATTTAAGAGATAAACGGTACAGCAGCTGTAGAACTCGTTAAAATCACAAATAATGTATTGCAAGTTAACCAATTCCGATGTATTATAATTTATTGATTAAAATTCCCAGATACTTACTTAAAGGTATGTAATTTTCAACTTCTAAGTTCCTTTTTTAGCCAATTGATGGAAATGAATAATTTCTTCTCACTAGACGTATATAGGCTAAGGTTCTTGATGGGTAGAGTCAACATGAAAAATTCAATGCCATGGCCGCGATTTGAACCACGGATCTCCTGGTTTCCGTCCAGTCGCTCTAACGACTCTATCTTCTAAGTTGCTATTCCGTTTTTCATTCAAGGAGAACTAATACTTCAAATGCATCTATCAATGGTTTGCCTTTTAAATATCTGATTACTGCTTATATCACTTTATCCCAGGTATAAGCACAAACAATGTGCAATGCCTTTCTACAAACTTCATCCAAAGAAACAAGACAAAAACGAACTTTTTTAAGAACACTTTGTAGAAGCTTGGGTGGAGAAGGTCATGTGAATATAATATATTACATGTGTTTTTATTTTTTACTAACATGATAAAAACACATCCCTGATTAATTATTTATTAAAAGCAAATAATTCAAAGTAGATGTTTTGGACCTCCGCCCCCCCCCCCCCCCCCGGAAACTGACTTCTAAATACGTGCTCATGTTTGTACTCGTCTCACCATATTCTCTGAAGTTTTAGGGAGAGTATCCTCGCCAATGTTACTTATTTCGGTTTGAATGGATTCCTTGAGGACATAAATTGTCCGTGGCCTATTCTTGTACACTCTCTCTTGTACAGTTTCTTTGATAATCGAATAATCTCAAAAGGTTTGTGCCGCCCCAGATCCCCTGGCCTAACCTCACCGGATTTTTTCTTGTTGGAGTATCTACAAAATAGAGTGTACAAGAACAGGCCACGGACAATTGATGTTCTCAAAAAATCCATTCTAACCGCGCGCACACACATACACACAGATGTAAGCATGGATGTTTTCCTCAAATGTTCTTTTGGACTTGTGAGTCAGATGTGATATTCAGTTAACGAATATTTGGTTGATATGAAAGCACTATCATTACGTAGTAAGCACAGAGTGGAGACATAAAAATACATGTCTTCTGTTTGCTGATAATTATCCTAGTAGTATTAAAATCCGACAGTGTTTTGTTGATGGTAACATCCTGTATTTGAAGTTGCGTCACGCAAGATGGTCTGCTTGAGGTGCAGTTAGCTGGCTCATTACTACTTCCGCTCACATGTGAATTCCTTCACGAGGTTTAATTGGCAGTGACGGCAAATCTCCGCTCGGTTGTCTTTCAGCATACACAAGGAAGCGATTGTTCCCATTTGCATCACTGCTCAGAACCACGTGACCGCTTGTCTCTTGTTAAGATTTTGCTTCTAGAACGTTTATGGAAATAATGCCTCATGCAAAAATTCGAATTATATTTACTTTCACAAATGTCTAAATTAATCCTCTATAGGCTACCAATCATTTTAAAAGAGGCTAGTGTTCTTCCAGATAAAATTTATTGTTTGAAGAGCAAAATGGCCATGTTTACTGATTTTACTGTCGCGCTTATCACCTTAACATCGCTACCTCAAACGCTGCTTATTTTTATGTCTGCTGGATTTGGTGCTCCAAAGCTTCAGCCATTTTAGACGCTCAGTTGTTATGAGTTGGTGTGAGTGTTTTTATGAAAATGGACGAAATCGAGTATCGAGCTGTCATTAAATCTTTGTTTTTGAAAGGCAATACGACTACGCAAATCAAAGATGAGCTGGATTCTGTGTAAGGGGACTCAGTACCATCATTTACCACAGTGAAATTTTGGGCAGCTGACCGTTTGGCACCGATTAATTACTGTAGATGAAACTTGGATACACCATTATACGTCCAAAACAAAAATACATTCCAAACAGTCGACTGCTAAGGGAGAACCGGCTCCAAGAAAAAACAATAACTATTTTCTTCGGCTAGGAAAGTGATGGTGACTGTTTTTTGGGATACTCATGGAGTTATTTTAATCCATTATATTCAAAAAGTAAAAACCATTACAAAAGCATACTACGCATTATTACTTGACAAGCTGTGGCAGAACTTGCGGATAAACGACCACATTTGCAGAAAAATAAACTCCTGTTTCACCAAGACAACGCACCGACTCACACCTCAGCGGTTACAATGCCGAAAATCCACGAATTAAGGTTTGAACTGCTTGACTCACCCGATCTAGCCCCAAGCGACTTCTTTTCGTTCCTTCATCTGAAAATTGCGCTCGGAGGAGAGAGATTTTCGTCAAATGAATAGGCAATCACGTTCGTGAACAATTATTTTGTAGACAAAATCGCCGAGTACAACTTGGACGTGTTACAGACATGGGAACATCGCTGGGAAAAGTGTGTAGAGTTACAAGGAGACTATGTTGAAAAACGCCGAGTACAATTTAGACGGGCTACAGAGATGAGAGCATCGCTGGAAGAAGTGTGTAGAGTTACAAGGAGACTATGTTGAAAATCGCCGAGTACTATTTGGAACGGTTACAGAGATGGGAACATCGCTGGGAAAAGTGTGTAGAGTTACAAGGAGACTATGTTGAAAAACGCCGAGTACAATTTAGACGGGCTACAGAGATGAGAGCATCGCTGGAAGAAGTGTGTAGAGTTACCAGGAGACTATGTTGAAAAACGTCGAGTACTATTTGGACGTGTTACAGAGATGGGAACATCGCTGGGAGAAGTGTGTAGAGTTACAAGGAGACTATGTTGAAAAACGCCGAGTACAATTTAGACGGGCTACAGAGATGAGAGCATCGCTGGAAGAAGTGTGTAGAGTTACCAGGAGACTATGTTGAAAAACGTCGAGTACTATTTGGACGTGTTACAGAGATGGGAACATCGCTGGGAGAAGTGTGTAGAGTTACAAGGAGACTATGTTGAAAAACGCCGAGTACAATTTAGACGGGCTACAGAGATGAGAGCATCGCTGGAAGAAGTGTGTAGAGTTACCAGGAGACTATGTTGAAAAACACCGAGTACAATTTAGACGGGCTACAGAGATGAGAACATCGCTGGAAGAAGTGTGTAGAGTTACAAGGAGACTATGTTGAAAATCGCCGAGTACTATTTGGAACGGTTACAGAGATGGGAACATCGCTGGGAAAAGTGTGTAGAGTTACAAGGAGATTATGTTGAAAAACTACGCGTACTATTTGGACGGGTTATAGAGATGGGAGCATCCCTGGAAAAAGTGTGTAGAGTTAAAAGGAGACTATGTTGAAAAACGCCCAGTACTATTTGGACGGGTTACAGAGATGGAAACATCGCTGGGAGAAGTGTGTAGAGTTACAAGGAGACTATGTTGAAAATCGCCGAGTACTATTTGGAACGGTTACAGAGATGGGAACTTCGCTGGGAAAAGTGTGTAGAGTTACAAGGAGATTATGTTGAAAAACTACGCGTACTATTTGGACGGGTTATAGAGATGGGAGCATCCCTGGAAGAAGTGTGTAGAGTTAAAAGGAGACTATGTTGAAAAACGCCCAGTACTATTTGGACGGGTTACAGAGATGGAAACATCGCTGGGAGAAGTGTGTAGAGTTACAAGGAGACTATGTTGAAAATCGCCGAGTACTATTTGGAACGGTTACAGAGATGGGAACATCGCTGGGAAAAGTGTGTAGAGTTACAAGGAGATTATGCTGAAAAACTACGCGTACTATTTGGACGGGTTATAGAGATGGGAGCATCCCTGGAAGGAGTGTGTAGAGTTAAAAGGAGACTATGTTGAAAAACGCCCAGTACTATTTGGACGGGTTACAGAGATGGAAACATCGCTGGGAGAAGTGTGTAGAGTTACAAGGAGACTATGTTGAAAATCGCCGAGTACTATTTGGAACGGTTACAGAGATGGGAACATCGCTGGGAAAAGTGTGTAGAGTTACAAGGAGATTATGTTGAAAAACTACGCGTACTATTTGGACGGGTTATAGAGATGGGAGCATCGCTGGGAGAAGTGTGTAGAGTTAAAAGGAGACTATGTTGAAAAACGCCGGGTACTATTTGGACGGGTTACAGAGATGGAAACATCGCTGGGAGAAGTGTGTAGAGTTACAAGGAGACTATGTTGAAAATCGCCGAGTACTATTTGGAACGGTTACAGAGATGGGAACATCGCTGGGAAAAGTGTGTAGAGTTACAAGGAGATTATGTTGAAAAACTACGCGTACTATTTGGACGGGTTATAGAGATGGGAGCATCCCTGGAAGAAGTGTGTAGAGTTAAAAGGAGACTATGTTGAAAAACGCCCAGTACTATTTGGACGGGTTACAGAGATGGAAACATCGCTGGGAGAAGTGTGTAGAGTTACAAGGAGACTATGTTGAAAATCGCCGAGTACTGTTTGGAACGGATACAGAGATGGGAACATCGCTGGGAAAAGTGTGTAGAGTTACAAGGAGATTATGTTGAAAAACTACGCGTACTATTTGGACGGGTTATAGAGATGGGAGCATCCCTGGACGAGTGTGTAGAGTTAAAAGGAGACTATGTTGAAAAACGCCCAGTACTATTTGGACGGGTTACAGAGATGGAAACATCGCTGGGAGAAGTGTGTAGAGTTACAAGGAGACTATGTTGAAAATCGCCGAGTACTATTTGGAACGGTTACAGAGATGGGAACATCGCTGGGAGAAGTGTGTAGAGTTACAAGGAGACTAGGTTGAAAAGCGCCGAGTACTATTTGGACGGGTTACAGAGATGGGAACATCGCTGGGAGAAGTGTGTAGAGTTACAAGGAGACTAGGTTGAAAATCGCCGAGTACTATTTGGAACGGTTACAGAGATGGAAACATCGCTGGGAGAAGTGTGTAGAGTTACAAGGAGACTAGGTTGAAAAGCGCCGAGTACTATTTGGACGGGTTACAGAGATGGGAACATCGCTGGGAAAAGTGTGTAGAGTTACAAGGAGATTATGTTGAAAAACTACGCGTACTATTTGGACGGGTTATAGAGATGGGAGCATCCCTGGAAGAAGTGTGTAGAGTTAAAAGGAGACTATGTTGAAAAACGCCCAGTACTATTTGGACGGGTTACAGAGATGGAAACATCGCTGGGAGAAGTGTGTAGAGTTACAAGGAGACTATGTTGAAAATCGCCGAGTACTATTTGGAACGGTTACAGAGATGGGAACATCGCTGGGAAAAGTGTGTAGAGTTACAAGGAGATTATGTTGAAAAACTACGCGTACTATATGGACGGGTTATAGAGATGGGAGCATCCCTGGAAGAAGTGTGTAGAGTTAAAAGGAGACTATGTTGAAAAACGCCCAGTACTATTTGGACGGGTTACAGAGATGGAAACATCGCTGGGAGAAGTGTGTAGAGTTACAAGGAGACTATGTTGAAAATCACCGAGTACTATTTGGACGTGTTACAGAGATGGGAGCATCACTGGGAGAAGTGTGTAGAGTTACAAGGAGACTACGCTGAAAAACGCCGAGTACTATTTGGACGTGTTACAGAGATGAGAGCATCGCTGGGAGAAGTGTGTAGAGTTACAAGGAGACTATGTTGAAAATCACCGAGTACTATTTGGACGGGTTACAGAGATGGGAGCAAGGCTGCGAGAAGTGTGTAAAGTTACAAGGAGACTATGTTGAAAAACGCCGAGTACTATTTGGACGGGTTACAGAGATGGAAGCATCGCTGGGAGAAGTGTGTAGAGCTACAAGAGTACTATGTTGAAAATCGCCGAGTACTATTTGGATGGGTTACAGAGATGGAAACATCGCTGGGAAAAGTATGTAGAGTTACAAGGAGACTATGTTGAAAAACGCCGAGTACTATTTGTACGGGTTACAGAGATGGGAGCATCGCCGGGAGAAGTGTGTAGAGTTACAAGGAGACTATGTTGAAAAACGCCGAGTACTATTTGGACCGGTTACAGAGATGGGAACTTCGCTGGGATAAGTGTGTAGAGTTACAAGGAGACTATGTTGAAAAACGCCGAGTACTATTTGGACGGGTTACAGAGATGGGAGCATCGTTGGGAGAAGTGTGTAGAGTTACAAGGAGACTATGTTGAAAAACGCCGAGTACTATTTGGACGGGTTACAGAGATGGGAACATCGCTGGGAGAAGTGTGTAGAGTTACAAGGAGACTATGTTGAAAAACGCCGATACTGTTTGGACGGGTTACAGAGATGGGGGCATCGCTGGGAGAAGTGTGTAGAGTTACAAGGAGACTATATTGAAAAACGCCGAGTACTATTTGGACGGGTTACAGAGATGAGAGCATCGCTGGGAGAAGTGTGTAGAGTTACAAGGAGACTATGTTGAAAAATTCGAGTACTATGTGGACGTGTTACAGAGATGAGAGCATCGCTGGGAGAAGTGTGTAGAGTTACAAGGAGACTATGTTGAAAAACGTCGAGTACTATTTGGACGTGTTACAGAGATGAGAACATCGCTGGGAGAAGTGTGTAGAGTTACAAGGAGACTATGTTGAAAAACGCCGAGTACTATGTGGACGTGTTACAGAGATGAGAGCATCGCTGGGAGAAGTGTGTAGAGTTACAAGGAGACTATGTTGAAAAACGTCGAGTACTATTTGGACGTGTTACAGAGATGAGAACATCGCTGGGAGAAGTGTGTAGAGTTACAAGGAGACTATGTTGAAAAACGCCGAGTACTACTTGGACGTGTTACAGAGATGAGAACATCGCTGGGAGAAGTGTGTAGAGTTACAAGGAGACTATGTTGAAAAACGCCGAGTACTATTTGGGCGGGTTACAGAGATGAGAGCATTGCTGGGAGAAGTGTGTAGAGTTACAAGGAGACTATGTTGAAAAACGCCGACTACTATGTGAACATGTTACAGAGATGGGAGCATTGCTGGGAGAAGTGTGTAGAGTTACAAGGAGACTGTTGAAAATAAATCTGAAGAAAATGTCTTGTATCTTTATTAGGTCGGAAACTTTTCAGACCACCCTCGCATATATAAGATCCTATTTGAAATGCACCTAGAGAAAATTTAGAAATTTAAATTTTTAAATGAACATGATTATTATTTAAAATAAAATTTTAATGGAATTCACGGATATTCATAAATCATGCAGCTAAGATTTTAAAGAAACAGAACAATACTTTCATCATGGAAGTATAGAATTTGTGAGGTCACTGTGAACTAAGTATTATGTATAGCTTATCGAAGATAGTGAAAATGATTTGCTCTTTCACACTAGTCGTGTGTAGGACGCACTATGAAAGCCAGACTGAAAAATGCAATGTCACTCGTCATTAAGGTAGTTGTCTCATGTGCTTCTGAGAACTCCTAGTGGTTTACTATAAAACCCGGGCCTTAAAGTACTTACAGCATAGTAGGTCGTCATTAAGGTAGTTGTCTCATGTGTTTATGAGAACGCCTAGTGGTTTACTATAAAGCCCGGGCCTTAAAGTACTTACAGCATAGTAAGTCGTCATTAAGGTAGTTGTCTCATGTGCTTATGAGAACTCCTAGTGGTTTACTATAAAGCCCGGGCCTTAAAGTACTTACAGCATAGTAAGTCGTCATTAAGGTAGTTGTCTCATGTGCTTATGAGAACTCCTAGTGGTTTACTATAAAGCCCGGACCTTAAAGTACTTACAGCATAGTAAGTTGTCATTAAGGCAGTTGTCTCATGTGCTTATGAGAACTCCTAGTGGTTTACTATAAAGCCCGGACCTTAAAGTACTTACAGCATAGTAAGTTGTCATTAAGGTAGTTGTCTCATGTGTTTATGAGAACTCCTAGTGGTTTACTATAAAGCCCGGACCTTAAAGTACTTACAGCATAGTAAGTCGTCATTAAGGTAGTTGTCTCATGTGTTTATGAGAACTCCTAGTGGTTTACTGTAAAGTCCGGGTCTTAAAGTACTTACAGCATAGTAAGTCGTCATTAAGGTAATTGTCTCATGTGTTTATGAGAACTCCTAGTGGTTTACTGTAAAGTCCGGGCCTTAAAGTAGTTACAGCATAGTAAGTCGTCATTAAGGTAGTTGTCTCATGTGTTTATGAGAACTCCTAGTGGTTTACTATAAAGCCCGGGTCTTAAAGTACTTACAGCATAGTAAGTCGTCATTAAGGCAATTGTCTCATGTGTTTATGAGAACTCCTAGAGGTTTGCTATAAAGCCCGGACCTTAAAGTACTTACAGCATAGTAAGTCGCCATTAAGGTAATTGTCTCATGTGTTTATGAGAACTCCTAGTGGTTTACTATAAAGTCCGGGCCTTAAAGTACTTACAGCATAGTAAGTCGTCATTAAGGTAATTGTCTCATGTGTTTATGAGAACTCCTAGAGGTTTACTATAAAGCCCGGACCTTAAAGTACTTACAGCATAGTAAGTCGCCATTAAGGTAGTTGTCTCATGTGTTTATGAGAACTTCTAGTGGTTTACTATAAAGTCCGGGCCTTAAAGTACTTACATCATAGTAAGTCGTCATTAAGGTAATTGTCTCATGTGTTTATTAGAACTCCTAGTGGTTTACTATAAAGTCCGGGCCTTAAAGTACTTACAGCATAGTAAGTCGTCATTAAGGTAGTTGTCTCATGTGTTTATGAGAACTCCTAGTGGTTAACTATAAAGCCCGGACCTTAAAGAACTTACAGCATAGTAAGTCGTCATTAAGGTAGTTGTCTCTTGTGTTTATGAGAACTCCTAGTGGTTTACTATAAAGTCCGGGCCTTAAAGTACTTACAGCATAGTAAGTCGTCATTAAGGTAGTTGTCTCATGTGTTTATGAGAACTCCTAGTGGTTTACTAAAAAGTCCGGGCCTTAAAGTACTTACAGCATAGTAAGTCGTCATTAAGGTAGTTGTCTCATGTGTTTATGAGAACTCCTAGTGGTTTACTATAAAGTCCGGGCCTTAAAGTACTTACAGCATAGTAAGTCACCATTAAGGTAGTTGTCTCATGTGTTTATGAGAACTCCTAGTGGTTTACTATAAAGTCCGGGCCTTAAAGTACTTACAGCATAGTAAGTCGTCATAAAGGTAGTTGTCTCATGTGTTTATGAGAACTCCTAGTGGTTTACTATAAAGCCCGGGCCTTAAAGTACTTACAGCATAGTAAGTCGTCATTAAGGTAGATGTCTCATGTGTTTATGAGAACTCATAGTGGTTTACTATAAAGTCCGGGCCTTAAAGTACTTACAGCATAGTAACTCGCCATTAAGGTAGTTGTCTCATGTGTTTATGAGAACTCATAGTGGTTTACTATAAAGCCCGGGTCTTAAAGTACTTACAGCATAGTAAGTCGTCATTAAGGTGGTTGTCTCATGTGTTTATGAGAACTCCTAGTGGTTTACTATAAAACCCGGACCTTAAAGTACTTACAGCATAGTAAGTCGTCATTAAGGTAGTTGTCTCTTGTGTTTATGAGAACTCCTAGTGGTTTACTATAAAGTCCGGGCCTTAAAGTACTTACAGCATAGTAAGTCGTCATTAAGGTAGTTGTCTCATGTGTTTATGAGAACCCCTAGTGGTTTACTATAAAGTCCGGGTCTTAAAGTACTTACAGCATAGTAAGTCGTCATTAAGGTAGTTGTCTCTTGTGTTTATGAGAACTCCTAGTGGTTTACTATAAAGACCGGGTCTTAAAGTACTTACAGCATAGTAAGTCGTCATTAAGGTAGTTGTGTCATGTGTTTATGAGAACTCCTTGTGGTTTACTATAAAGCCCGGCCTTAAAGTACTTACAGTATAGTAAGTCGCCATTAAGATAGTTGTCTCATGTGTTTATGAGAACTCCTAGTGGTTTACTATAAAACCCGGACCTTAAAGTACTTACACCATAGTAAGTCGTCATTAAGGTAGTTGTCTCATGTGTTTATGAGAACTCCTAGTGGTGTACTATAAAGTCCGGACCTTAAAGTACTTACAGCATTGCAAGTCGTCATTAAGGTAGTTGTCTCTTGTGTTTATGAGAACTCGTAGTGGTTTGCTACAAAGCCCGGGCCTTAAAGTACTTACGGCATAGTAAGTCGTCATTAAGGTAGTTGTCTCATGTGTTTATGAGAACTCCTAGTGATTTACTATAAAGTCCGGGCCTTAAAGTACTTAGAGCACAGTAAGTCGTCATTAAGGTAGTTGTCTCATGTGTTTATGAGAACTCCTAGTGGTTTACTATAAAGCCCGGGCCTTAAAATACTTACAGCATAGTAAGTCGTCATTAAGGTAGTTGTCTCATGTGTTTATGAGAACTCCTAGTGGTGTACTATAAAGTCCGGACCTTAAAGTACTTACAGCATAGCAAGTCGTCATTAAGGTAGTTGTCTCTTGTGTTTATGAGAACTCGTAGTGGTTTGCTACAAAGCCCGGGCCTTAAAGTACTTACGGCATAGTAAGTCGTCATTAAGGTAGTTGTCTCATGTGTTTATGAGAACTCCTAGTGATTTACTATAAAGTCCGGGCCTTAAAGTACTTACGGCATAGTAAGTCATCATTAAGGTAGTTGTCTCATGTGTTTATGAGAACTCCTAGTGATTTACTATAAAGTCCGGGCCTTGAAGTACTTAGAGCACAGTAAGTCGTCATTAATGTAGTTGTCTCATGTGTTTATGAGAACTCCTAGTGGTTTACTATAAAGCCCGGGCCTTAAAGTACTTACAGCATAGTAAGTCGTCATTAAGGTAGTTGTCTCATGTGTTTATGAGAACCCCTAGTGGTTTACTATAAAGTCCGGGTCTTAAGGTACTTACAGCATAGTTAGTCGCCATTAAGGTAGTTGTCTCATGTGTTTATGAGAACCCCTAGTGGTTGATATAAAGTCCGGGCCTTAAAGTACTTACAGCATAGTAAGTCGTCATTAAGGTAGTTGTCTCATGTGCTTATGAGAACTCCTAGTGGTTTACTATAAAGTCCGGGCCTTAAAGTACTTACAGCATAGTAAGTCGTCATTAAGGTAGTTGTCTCATGTGTTTATGAGAACCCCTAGTGGTTTACTATAAAGTCCGGGTCTTAAAGTACTTACAGCATAGTTAGTCGCCATTAAGGTAGTTGTCTCATGTATTTATGAGAACTCCTAGTGGTTTACTATAAAGCCCGGGTCTTAAAGTACTTACAGCACAGTAAGTCGTCATTAAGGTAGTTGTCTCATGTATTCATGAGACCTCCTAGCGGTTTACTATAAATCCCGGGCCTTAAAGTACTTACAGCATAGTAAGTCGTCATTAAGGTAGTTGTCTCATGTGTTTATGAGAACTCCTAGTGGTTTACTATAAAGTCCGGGTCTTAAAGTACTTACAGCATAGTAAGTCGTCATTAAGGTAGTTGTCTCATGTGTTTATGAGAACTCCTAGTGGTTTACTATAAAGCCCGGACCTTAAAGTACTTACAGCATAGTAAGTCGTCATTAAGGTAGTTGTCTCGTGTGTTTATGAGAACTCCTAGTGGTTTACTATAAAGCCCGGGCCTTAAAATACTTACGGCATAGTAAGTCGTCATTAAGGTAGTTGTCTCTTGTGTTTATGAGAACTCCTAGTGGTTTACTATAAAGCCCGGACCTTAAAGTACTTACAGCATAGTAAGTCGTCATTAAGGTAGTTGTCTCATGTGTTTATGAGAACTCCTAGTGGTTTACTATAAAGCCCGGGTCTTAAAGTACTTAAGCATAGTAAGTCGTCATTAAGGTAGTTGTCTCATGTGTTTATGAGAACTCCTAGTGGTTTACTATAAAGTCCGGACCTTAAAGTACTTACAGCATAGTAAGTCGTCATTAAGGTGGTTGTCTCTTGTGTTTATGGGAACTCCTAGTGGTTTACTATAAAGCCCGGACCTTAAAGTACTTACAGCATAGTAAGTCGTCATTAAGGTAGTTGTCTCATGTGTTTATGAGAACTCCTAGTGGTTTACTATAAAGTCCGGGCCTTAAAGTACTTACAGCATAGTAAGTCGTCATTAAGGTAGTTGTCTCATGTGTTTATGAGAAATCCTAGTGGTTTACTATAAAGCCCGGACCTTAAAGTACTTACAGCATAGTAAGTCGTCATTAAGGTAGTTGTCTCATGTGTTTATGAGAACTCCTAGTGGTTTACTATAAAGCTCGGGCCTTAAAGTACTTACAGCATAGTAAGTCGTCATTAAGGTAGTTGTCTCATGTGTTTATGAGAACTCCTAGTGGTTTACTATAAAGCCCGGGCCTTAAAGTACTTACAGCATAGTAAGTCGTCATTAAGGTAGATGTCTCATGTGTTTATGAGAACTCATAGTGGTT
The DNA here is from genome assembly GCA_030765055.1 of Mantis religiosa. Classification (NCBI taxonomy): domain Eukaryota; kingdom Metazoa; phylum Arthropoda; class Insecta; order Mantodea; family Mantidae; genus Mantis; species Mantis religiosa. The sequence goes on along the minus strand of CM060957.1, from coordinate 6,715,073 downwards.
TACTATAAAGTCCGGGCCTTAAAGTACTTACAGCATAGTAACTCGCCATTAAGGTAGTTGTCTCATGTGTTTATGAGAACTCATAGTGGTTTACTATAAAGCCCGGGTCTTAAAGTACTTACAGCATAGTAAGTCGTCATTAAGGTGGTTGTCTCATGTGTTTATGAGAACTCCTAGTGGTTTACTATAAAACCCGGACCTTAAAGTACTTACAGCATAGTAAGTCGTCATTAAGGTAGTTGTCTCTTGTGTTTATGAGAACTCCTAGTGGTTTACTATAAAGTCCGGGTCTTAAAGTACTTACAGCATAGTAAGTCGTCATTAAGGTAGTTGTCTCTTGTGTTTATGAGAACTCCTAGTGGTTTACTATAAAGCCCGGGTCTTAAAGTACTTACAGCATAGTAAGTCGTCATTAAGGTAGTTGTGTCATGTGTTTATGAGAACTCCTTGTGGTTTACTATAAAGCCCGGCCTTAAAGTACTTACAGTATAGTAAGTCGCCATTAAGATAGTTGTCTCATGTGTTTATGAGAACTCCTAGTGGTTTACTATAAAACCCGGACCTTAAAGTACTTACACCATAGTAAGTCGTCATTAAGGTAGTTGTCTCATGTGTTTATGAGAACTCCTAGTGGTGTACTATAAAGTCCGGACCTTAAAGGACTTACAGCATTGCAAGTCGTCATTAAGGTAGTTGTCTCTTGTGTTTATGAGAACTCGTAGTGGTTTGCTACAAAGCCCGGGCCTTAAAGTACTTACGGCATAGTAAGTCGTCATTAAGGTAGTTGTCTCATGTGTTTATGAGAACTCCTAGTGATTTACTATAAAGTCCGGGCCTTAAAGTACTTACGGCATAGTAAGTCGTCATTAAGGTAGTTGTCTCATGTGTTTATGAGAACTCCTAGTGATTTACTATAAAGTCCGGGCCTTAAAGTACTTAGAGCACAGTAAGTCGTCATTAAGGTAGTTGTCTCATGTGTTTATGAGAACTCCTAGTGGTTTACTATAAAGCCCGGGCCTTAAAATACTTACAGCATAGTAAGTCGTCATTAAGGTAGTTGTCTCATGTGTTTATGAGAACTCCTAGTGGTGTACTATAAAGTCCGGACCTTAAAGTACTTACAGCATAGCAAGTCGTCATTAAGGTAGTTGTCTCTTGTGTTTATGAGAACTCGTAGTGGTTTGCTACAAAGCCCGGGCCTTAAAGTACTTACGGCATAGTAAGTCGTCATTAAGGTAGTTGTCTCATGTGTTTATGAGAACTCCTAGTGATTTACTATAAAGTCCGGGCCTTAAAGTACTTACGGCATAGTAAGTCATCATTAAGGTAGTTGTCTCATGTGTTTATGAGAACTCCTAGTGATTTACTATAAAGTCCGGGCCTTGAAGTACTTAGAGCACAGTAAGTCGTCATTAAGGTAGTTGTCTCATGTGTTTATGAGAACTCCTAGTGGTTTACTATAAAGCCCGGGCCTTAAAGTACTTACAGCATAGTAAGTCGTCATTAAGGTAGTTGTCTCATGTGTTTATGAGAACCCCTAGTGGTTTACTATAAAGTCCGGGTCTTAAAGTACTTACAGCATAGTTAGTCGCCATTAAGGTAGTTGTCTCATGTGTTTATGAGAACCCCTAGTGGTTGATATAAAGTCCGGGCCTTAAAGTACTTACAGCATAGTAAGTCGTCATTAAGGTAGTTGTCTCATGTGCTTATGAGAACTCCTAGTGGTTTACTATAAAGTCCGGGCCTTAAAGTACTTACAGCATAGTAAGTCGTCATTAAGGTAGTTTTCTCATGTGTTTATGAGAACCCCTAGTGGTTTACTATAAAGTCCGGGTCTTAAAGTACTTACAGCATAGTTAGTCGCCATTAAGGTAGTTGTCTCATGTATTTATGAGAACTCGTAGTGGTTTACTATAAAGCCCGGGTCTTAAAGTACTTACAGCATAGTAATTCGTCATTAAGGTAGTTGTCTCATGTATTTATGAGACCTCCTAGCGGTTTACTATAAATCCCGGGCCTTAAAGTACTTACAGCATAGTAAGTCGTCATTAAGGTAGTTGTCTCATGTGTTTATGAGAACTCCTAGTGGTTTACTATAAAGTCCGGGTCTTAAAGTACTTACAGCATAGTAAGTCGTCATTAAGGTAGTTGTCTCATGTGTTTATGAGAACTCCTAGTGGTTTACTATAAAGCCCGGACCTTAAAGTACTTACAGCATAGTAAGTCGTCATTAAGGTAGTTGTCTCGTGTGTTTATGAGAACTCCTAGTGGTTTACTATAAAGCCCGGACCTTAAAGTACTTACAGCATAGTAAGTCGCCATTAAGGTAGTTGTCTCATGTGTCTATGAGAACTCCTAGTGGTTTACTATAAAGCCCGGGCCTTAAAATACTTACAGCATAGTAAGTCGTCATTAAGGTAGTTGTCTCTTGTGTTTATGAGAACTCCTAGTGGTTTACTATAAAGCCCGGACCTTAAAGTACTTACAGCATAGTAAGTCGTCATTAAGGTAGTTGTCTCATGTGTTTATGAGAACTCCTAGTGGTTTACTATAAATCCCGGGTCTTAAAGTACTTAAGCATAGTAAGTCGTCATTAAGGTAGTTGTCTCTTGTGTTTATGAGAACTCCTAGTGGTTTACTATAAAGTCCGGACCTTAAAGTACTTACAGCATAGTAAGTCGTCATTAAGGTGGTTGTCTCTTGTGTTTATGAGAACTCCTAGTGGTTTACTATAAAGCCCGGACCTTAAAGTACTTACAGCATAGTAAGTCGTCATTAAGGTAGTTGTCTCATGTGTTTATGAGAACTCCTAGTGGTTTACTATAAAGTCCGGGCCTTAAAGTACTTACAGCATAGTAAGTCGTCATTAAGGTAGTTGTCTCATGTGTTTATGAGAAATCCTAGTGGTTTACTATAAAGCCCGGACCTTAAAGTACTTACAGCATAGTAAGTCGTCATTAAGGTAGTTGTCTCATGTGTTTATGAGAACTCCTAGTGGTTTACTATAAAGCTCGGGCCTTAAAGTACTTACAGCATAGTAAGTCGTCATTAAGGTAGTTGTCTCATGTGTTTATGAGAACTCCTAGTGGTTTACTATAAAGCCCGGGTCTTAAAGTACTTACAGCATAGTAAGTCGTCATTAAGGTAGTTGTCTCATATGTTTATGAGAACTCCTAGTGGTTTACTATAAAGCTCGGGCCTTAAAGTACTTACAGCATAGTAAGTCGTCATTAAGGCAATTGTCTCATGTGTTTATGAGAACTCCTAGTGGTTTACTATAAAGCCCGGGTCTTAAAGTACTTACAGCATAGTAAGTCGTCATTAAGGTAGTTGTCTCATGTGTTTATGAGAACTCCTAGTGGTTTACTATAAAGCTCGGGCCTTAAAGTACTTACAGCATAGTAAGTCGTCATTAAGGTAGTTGTCTCATGTGTTTATGAGAACTCCTAGTGGTTTACTATAAAGCCCGGGTCTTAATGTACTTACAGCATAGTAAGTCGTCATTAAGGTAGTTGTCTCATGTGTTTATGAGAACTCCTAGTGGTTTACCGGGGAAAAACACGAGTCAGTTGGAGAATTTAATGTTATGTTGGCACGTTGACCATAGTACCTCAATTGTTTAGAGCGGCTGGACAGAGACCGGAAGATCCGTGGTTCTAATCCCGGCTCTGGGATTGAATATTTCAGTCTGGCTCTACCCTTTAATTATTGAAGACAGCTTAATGAATCGTTTAACCCTGTATTCTAAAGTGGCATAAGAAAAGTGGCGGGGGCATGAATTATGAATTGTAGAGGATAGAAAAGCTAACAATTATTATAAGTAAGGTTAGAAGGTGGGAGAGGTAAGGAGAAAGGCGAAATAACAAAATTGGAAACGAAGAAATAAAACGGCTGGAGAAAAGAGGACAGGTGGGAATGAATGGAGAAAATGAATTGACGGGACCATAATCTATGAAGACAGAAGGAAAAGAAAAAGAACAATAAACAATTGAGGAAAATAAAATCACCAAAAGACACCCTGTGCGATAGAACAGCTTTCTGGATTCTTTCACCCAGACGTTCAACTTTCGACCACTGTGGAATTGTTTCTTTGATTAGAATTGTTTCCCTTCAGTTTGGAAGTTGAATGAGTGTTTCAGAGCAAAAAACCAAGATCGTCGTTAGAAAAAGGTACACTCAACAATCACAACTCCTCCACTTGCTTCTAAAGTGGATACGGTTAAGAGATTAAAGGGATTTTTAATCAGATCAACACATATTTTACACATATTTACACAATTTTGCATACACCTACGCCCTTTCAAGATAAGGGAAAACCTCCAACGTTAAGTCATATCGGACGATGAATGAAATGATGTTCAAATGAGTACAGGGTACATAGAGCTTAGAGTTACCAGACATTCATCTTTCAGGATAAGGGAAAACCTCCAACGTTAAGTCATATCGGACGATGAATGAAATGATGTTCAAATGAGTACAGGGTACATAGAGCTTAGAGTTACCAGACATTCATCTTTCAGGATAAGGGAAAACCTCCAACGTTAAGTCATATCGGACGATGAATGAAATGATGTTCAAATGAGTACAGGGTACATAGAGCTTAGAGTTACCAGACATTCATCTTTCAGGATAAGAGAAAACCTCCAACGTTAAGTCATATCGGATGATGAATGAAATGATGTTCAAATGAGTACAGGGTACATAGAGCTTATAGTTACCAGACATTCATCTTTCAGGATAAGAGAAAACCTCCAACGTTAAGTCATATCGGATGATGAATGAAATGATGTTCAAATGAGTACAGGGTGCATACAGCTTAGAGTTACCAGACATTCATCTTTCAGGATAAGAGAAAACCTCCAACGTTAAGTCATATCGGATGATGAATGAAATGATGTTCAAATGAGTACAGGGTACATAGAGCTTATAGTTACCAGACATTCATCTTTCAGGATAAGAGAAAACCTCCAACGTTAAGTCATATCGGATGATGAATGAAATGATGTTCAAATGAGTACAGGGTACATAGAGCTTAGAGTTACCAGACATTCATCTTTCAGGATAAGAGAAAACCTCCAACGTTAAGTCATATCGGATGATGAATGAAATGATGTTCAAATGAGTACAGGGTACATAGAGCTTAGAGTTACCAGACATTCATCTTTCAGGATAAGAGAAAACCTCCAACGTTAAGTCATATCGGACGATGAATGAAATGATGTTCAAATAAGTACAGGATACAGAGAGCTTAGAGTTACCAGACATTCATCTTTCAGGATAAGAGAAAACCTCCAGCGTTAAGTTATATCGGACGATGAATGAAATTATGTTCAAATGAGTACAGGGTACATAGAGCTTAGAGTTACCAGACATTCATCTTTCAGGATAAGAGAAAACCTCCAACGTTAAGTCATATCGGATGATGAATGAAATGATGTTCAAATGAGTACAGGGTACATAGAGCTTAGAGTTACCAGACATTCATCTTTCAGGATAAGAGAAAACCTCCAACGTAAAGTCATATCGGACGATGAATGAAATGATGTTCAAATAAGTACAGGATACAGAGAGCTTAGAGTTACCAGACATTCATCTTTCAGGATAAGAGAAAACCTCCAACGTTAAGTCATATCGGACGATGAATGAAATGATGTTCAAATGAGTACAGGGTACATAGAGCTTATAGTTACCAGACATTCATCTTTCAGGATAAGAGAAAACCTCCAACGTTAAGTCATATCGGATGATGAATGAAATGATGTTCAAATGAGTACAGGGTACATAGAGCTTAGAGTTACCAGACATTCATCTTTCAGGATAAGAGAAAACCTCCAACGTTAAGTCATATCGGACGATGAATGAAATGATGTTCAAATGAGTACATGGTACATAGAGCTTAGATTTACCAGACATTCATCTTTCAGGATAAGGTAAAACCTCCAACGTTAAGTCATATCGGACGATGAATGAAATGATGTTCAAATGAGTACAGGGTACATAGAGCTTAGAGTTACCAGACATTCATCTTTCAGGATAAGGGAAAACCTCCAACGTTAAGTCATATCGGACGATGAATGAAATTATGTTCAAATGAGTACAGGGTACATAGAGCTTAGATTTACCAGACATTCATCTTTCAGTATAATGGGAAACCTTTATGCTCTGGAAGAATGACTTTTCAGGTGACTCAGCCTGACCGAGATTCGAACTCGAGGCCTCTTGAATATAAGGGAGACACGCTACCGCCACGCTGCAGATGTAGGCTATAATGGAGTAATGTAATATCATCAGATATTTTTTTAAAGAAATGTTTTAATGAAGTAAGTAAGTTTGTTTGCTTCACGGAAATTAAAAGCTTGAGGAAGGGCAATATTGAAGCAAGTAATATATGAGGACAAAGCTATTCCAGTGCAATGATTGCCCAAAATTGAGCCCTCAGTTCTCCGTTAATGCAATTTTCCCGGATTAGATTATAAACCCGCTTTGTGAAAGAACACTTTCGAGGGAACTAATTGCTTCAATTTGCCGCAGGCAGCGGGAATAAGGTACAGCGCACATTAAAAAATAATTAATGTTCAAATATAATATTATCTACACAGGGGAGCCTGAGTTTTCCCAATGCACGGAGGAGAAGGGCGGAGAGATAGATGGCTAGGGTTTCCGTGCACCCAGTTTTACAATACTGGTTCTTGCAATATACGAGAGCTGTTCAATAAAGAATGATCACAATTTTTTTTTTTTGAATATGGTACCTTCACTCATCCTCATAATTTTGATGGTCCTTCTCAAAATAGTCTCCCCTGAATGCGATGCACTTGTCCCAGCGTTTCTGCCAGTCTTCAAAGACATGCTGGAAACCATTATTTGGCAGATCCTTCAAAATCGCCTCCGCAGCCTTCACCACTGCATCTGATGATGGATAATGCCTCCCACGAAGGCGTTCCTTCAAGTTAGGGAATAGAAAAATGTCACATGGGGGCTGAATCCGGACTGTAGGGAGGGTGAGGGATGTACTTCACGTTGATTTTTGTAAGATATTCAGCGACAACATTTAAAATATGTGGCCGCGCATTATCGTGGTGCAGCATTCAGCCTGCTTCACGGAAATGTGGTCTTTTGCGCCTGATATGGACCTGCAATGTTTTCAGGACATCCCTGTAGTATTGTCCAGTTACTGATGTGTGTGCAGGTACAACATGCTGACAAACCATTCCATGAATATCAAAGAATGAGATGACTATATCTTTCCCAGCAGAAGCAACCACTTTTGCTTTTTTGGGGGTTGGTGATGAAGGAAATTTCTACACTGAGCTTTGCTGTTTGCTCTCAGGATCAAAATGATGTAGTCAAGTTTCATCAGCATTGATTACGTTTGAAAGAAACTCCGGATCTTCCTCTAACATCAACTTTAACTGCATGCAGACCTGCATGCGAATGTCCTTTTGTTCGGGAATCAACAGTCTTGGAACCCATCGCGCACAAACACGTCTCATGTGTAATGTTTCTCTCACCAACGTGTGGGTGGCCCCCAGTGAAATGTTCAGTATTTCAGAAAGAAATCTTAAGGTAATTCATCGATCCTCTCTCACAATGGCAGCAGCAGTGTTGATGTTTTCTTCCGTAAGAGCAGTAACTGGAGCACCGGGTCCACCTTCCTTTGAAATTGATTGTCTCCCCTCTTTAAACATTTTAAACCACCTTCGAGCTGTGCTGTAGGGAAGAACAGACTCTCCATAGTTCTCCTGTAACATTGTATAAGCCTCAACTGAAGATTTGTTGAGACGAAAGCAGAATTTCAAAGCCGCATATTGTTCCTCACGTGTTATCTCCGTTGCAGCGGTAGACGATACTGAACATGTCTGAACTTGCCTGGTTCTCACAGGCGGGAACCAGTAGTACCAACAATGAAACTACTACGGCGTGTTTGTTTCACATTAAACTAACACAATATAATAAGTTTGAATTTTAGTGCGTAAAGTTATGACTGTAAAAATTTATGATCATTCTTTATCAAACAGCTCTCGTATATCACTGCGGTTTGTAGACCATTTATTTCTACTCTGAAATCACTGCTCTGCTGGTCTAATTTTGTCTGATCTCTATTATTGCAAGTTCAGGTTGGACTGTCCAATATTTTGAATGTCGTAATACGCCTTCAGTTGTTACGTTTGGTGTTTTTTCTTTTCCTGCGGGGTAAAGTTTTTGTTATTTCTCCGCTTGTTGTGTTTATCCGTTGCTGTTGCCACTATTTATACATTTCTTTCTGTCGTCTTCTCTAATGCACTCTTTAGTATCTTGTATAACATTTTTGCATCATTATTTTCCATTGCTTGTTTGGGGAGTTGGTCAGCAAGTTCATTACCCTATATGCCTACACGAGCTTTAACCAATTTAAATGGATCAACCAATTTCGGACAAGCAGAATTTTCACTATTTGCCGGATCTCTTCTATAACGTATCCATGTTTATGATGATTTGTCAGTAAGTCTCTTGTGACTTTGTAACTAGCCATTCACTGTTCTTTCGTCCGCCTTGATAGCGTAGATGGCAGCATGTCTGCCTCAAGTTCAAGAGGTCCCAAGTTCGAATGTCGTCAGGGTGAGTTACCTGGATAAGGTTTTTCCGGGGTTTTCCCTTATCCTGAAAGACGACTGTCAGGTAACTCTAAGCTCCGTGGACCCTGGACTCATTTGAGCATCATTTCATTCATCGTTCGATATGACTTAACGTTGTAGGTTTTCTCTTATTCTGAAAGATAAATGTCTGATAACTCTAAGCTTTATGGACCCTGTACTCATTTGAACATCATTTCATTCATCGTCCGATATGACTTAACGTTGTAGGTTTTCTCTTATTCTGAAAGATAAATGTCTGATAACTCTAAGCTCTATGTACCCTGTACTCATTTGAACATCATTTCATTCATCGTCCGATATGACTTAACGTTGGAGGTTTTCTCTTATCCTGAAAGATGAATGTCTGGTAACTCTAAGCTCTATGTACCCTGTACTCATTTGAACATCATTTCATTCATCGTCCGATATGACTAAACGTTGGAGGTTTTCTCTTATCCTAAAAGACGAATGTCTGGTAACTCTAAGCTCTATGTACCCTGTACTCATTTGAACATCATTTCATTCATCGTCCGATATGACTAAACGTTGGAGGTTTTCTCTTATCCTAAAATATGAATGTCTGGTAACTCTAAGCTCTATGTACCCTGTACTCATTTGAGCATCATTTCATTCATCGTCCGATATGACTAAACGTTGGAGGTTTTCTCTTATCCTAAAAGATGAATGTCTGGTAACTCTAAGCTCTATGTACCCTGTACTCATTTGAACATCATTTCATTCATCGTCCGATATGACTAAACGTTGGAGGTTTTCTCTTATCCTAAAATATGAATGTCTGGTAACTCTAAGCTCTATGTACCCTGTACTCATTTGAGCATCATTTCATTCATCGTCCGATATGACTAAACGTTGGAGGTTTTCTCTTATCCTAAAAGATGAATGTCTGGTAACTCTAAGCTCTATGTACCCTGTACTCATTTGAGCATCATTTCATTCATCGTCCGATATGACTTAACGTTGGAGGACGTTCACTGTTCTTTCAACAATTTCTGTGGCTCTCATATCGTAGATTTGCGCTCGTAGAGGAGTCTCAAACCAGATAAAGAGCAAAACTACGTCTTTCACCCCCAAGGTAGACGTGAACTTTAACCACAGCAGTTAAAGTTAAACAAAAATCCAATTCTAATTTTAAGCATGGAATTACGAAGCCTTAACATAGCAACATGCTATTTAAAATCTATCTACTGTAGTATAAAACATTTTGTTGGAAAAACGAACAAATAATGTAATCATTATTTTGCCTTGTTCCATTTATACCCGCCTTTAACTGCTATGGTCATATCGACGGCCGTTCTCCTTTGGAGCATACCGAAGGTGTCAACTCGTTATCTTTGGTTTTTAATCATTAGATCACGCATATACTCACACTCTCATTCATACTTCCAGACTCTGGGGTAGATGGGCAATTATCATGGTCGGAGAAAAATCCCCACTCCCACAGACGGGAATCGAACCCGGGACCCCTAGCACGGCAGGCAGATGATCTACAAACTGAGTTACGGTGCCAGTCTGTAATCATTTTAATGTTTGAAAAGTAGTTATATATTTATCAAAACGGTAAATCGAAAATCAACTATGATTCCTATCCTTTTTAAATCTCACCCATCTTCAAAGGCTATATACCTCCCTTCGTCGACTTAAGAAGCACAGATCTATACAGTTATCAGGTTAAGGTGTTACGTTTGTTTGACCTAATTGATTTTTTGTACTCACGCCATCTCCTGACCTGGAATTTAATTTACTGAAAACAGTCTTTTGTTCAGTAACGCGAATTTTGATAGTGTTTTGTCTTTAAAACCTTAAGCTTTCCTTGTGACGAATTCGCTCTCTTTCTTCTTCCTCTTCTTCCTCTTCTTCCTCTTCTTCTTCTTCCAGGTGAAAAGATGATTAGATATCCATTAGCCATTCTGATCTTCTTGTCAGCTTCGACGTGGTTTCTCTATTTACAAGAGTACCACTTCAAGAAGCCATCCAACTTCTGAAAGAGCATTTTCCGGCTGATATCTTAGAGCTTTTCCGACATACCCTGACGTCCACGTTCTTGTCCACTTTCTTTGAACAAGTAGACGGAGTAGCAATGGGCTCCCCTTTGTCACCAGCTATAGCTAATTTCTATATGAAACACCTAGAACATGAAATACTTGCCACAGCTCCACTTAAACCATATCATTTCTATAGACACTTTTGTAATCTGGCCACATGGATCAGACACTTCGCCTAGCTTTCTTGCGCATCTAAACAGCCTTCCACCTCAAATACAGTTTACCATGGAAGTGGAGAAGGAGGGAACTCTTCCATTCCTGGACATGCTTGTTTCAAAAAACAGCAACGGTACACTGGGGCATGCTGTATACCACAAGCTTACACACACCGATCTCTATCTGAACGCTCATAGTTTCCATCATAAGTCTCAGCGACTGAGAGTTCTCAATGCACGGGCCCACAGAGCTTTGTCTATCTCTGATCCCAGCCACTTAAAACAGAAATTACAGCAGCTGAGACTCACTTTCCGTCAAACGCCTACTCCAAATATGACGTTGAAGCCTCGATCAGCAAAGCTAGGAAAGGGAAACCTGTAATACAGCAAGCGTCAGATAAGCCTACCGCTACAGGCTACATCCCGTTTACTGGCAATCTATCCGGCAGAATCAGCAGCCTCGATCACCAAAGCTAGGAAAGGGAAACCTGTAATACAGCAAGCGTCAGATAAGCCTACCGCTACAGGCTACATCCCGTTTACCGGCAATCTATCCGGCAGAATCAGTAGCCTCGATCACCAAAGCTAGGAAAGGGAAACCTGTAATACAGCAAGCGTCAGATAAGCCTACCGCTACAGCCTACATCCCGTTTACCGGCAATCTATCCGGCAGAATCAGCAGCCTCGACCACCAAAGCTAGGAAAGGGAAACCTGTAATACAGCAAGCGTCAGATAAGCCTACCGCTACAGCCTACATCCCGTTTACCGGCAATCTATCCGGCAGAATCAGCAGCCTCGACCACTAAAGCTAGGAAAGGGAAACCTGTAATACAGCAAGCGTCAGATAAGCCTACCGCTACAGCCTAAATCCCGTTTACCGGCAATCTATCCGGTAGAATCAGCAGCCTCGATCACCAAAGCTAGGAAAGGGAAACCTGTAATACAGCAACCGTCAGATAAGCCTACCACTACAGCCTGCATCCCGTTTACCGGCAATCTATCCGGCAGAATCAGCAGCCTCGATCACCAAAGCTAGGAAAGGGAAACCTGTAATACAGCAACCGTCAGATAAGCCTACTGCTACAGCCTACATCCCGTTTACCGGCAATCTATCCGGCAGAATCAGCAGCCTCGATCACCAAAGCTAGGAAAGGGAGACGTGTAATACAGCAAGCATCAGATAAGCCTACCGCTACAGCCTGTATCCCGTTTACCGGCAATCTATCCGGCAGAATCAGTAGCCTCGATCACCAAAGCTAGGAAAGGGAGACGTGTAATACAGCAAGCATCAGATAAGCCTACCGCTACAGCCTGTATCCCGTTTACCGGCAATCTATCCGGCAGAATCAGCAGCCTCGATCACCAAAGCTAGGAAAGGGAGACGTGTAATACAGCAAGTGTCAGATACGCCTACTGCTACAGCCTGCATCCCGTTTACTGGTAACCTATCTGGCAGAATCAGCAGAATTCTCGCCAAATACAACATCATGACCATCCACAAGCCACCTCCGAAGATTAAACAGCTGTTGAGACGGGTGAAAGACAAACTGCACTTCCAAGTTCCGGGAGTGTACCGCATTTCCTGTGAATGTGGGACACAGTATATAGGACAAACCGGAAGGACCTTCGCTACTAGAATAATCGAACATGAACGGAGCATTCGTTTAATGCAACCTGAGAAGTCTGGACTGGCAGAGCATTGTTTTGATAACGACCATAGAGCCAATTTTCGGGAGACGACCATCTTGGCAAAGTGCAACAGTTACTGGGAGCGGAGAATTAAGGAAGCTTTGGCCATTACCTCTGAAAAGAGCACGCTTAATAGTGATGCTGGATTTCAGTTCAGCTCCTCTTGGAAACTGGCCTTAAAAATTGAAGTCCTTAGAATTAAGAAGCAAAGATCAATACAGCTTGATAATCAATTTAAGTAGTTACGTTTCTTTGACACAATTTTCTATAGTCACGCCATCTCCTGACATGGCACTTAATTTACTGAAAACAGTCTTTTGTTCAGTAATGGGAATTTTGATAGTGTTTTGTCTTTGTTTATATTTGTTTTATCCAGTTACATTTTGTGGTTATAACAGTTCTTAACATATACTGATTATGAGAGAGATGTACCTAGTGCTAAATTATTCTTAAGTTTTCGAAAAAGTGTAGTTTCGTGAAATACTAGCAGTGTAATACGAATTTAATTAAAAAACTTCACCAGAATTTTAACAATGTTTAATAAGGTTGATAAGGTGGTTGCGATCCACATACCCCGAGCTATTTCAATAGGTCATAAATTTTGAACCAATAATGGGACACACGTACAACTTCGGGAGAATATAATACACAATTCAGAGATTACATTACACTATTTACATCTCAGAGAAAATGTTGAAATTGTCCTCCACCAGCATCTATACATGTTTGCACTCGTCTCACCATATTCTCTGAAGTTTTACGGAGAGTATCCTCCCCAATGTTACTTATTTAGGTTCGAATGGATTCCTTGAGAACATCAGTTGTCTCTTACCTACTCCTGGACACTCTATTTTTGATACCCCCATAAGAAAAAAATCAGGTGAGGTTAGGTCAGGGTATTTGGGGAGCCACAGGCCTTTTGATATTAATCGATTATCAAAGAAACTGGTTACATGTTCCATGATGTCATTAGATGTATGGCACGTTGCTCCATCTGGCTGGAAATAACCTTCTCTCAATTGGATATCATCCAGCTGCTCCACAAATGTCTTGAAGATACTCATATAAACTTCAGTGTCTACAGTCGTATCAAAGAAACTGTTTACAAGTTCCATGCTGTCATTAGATGTATGGCACGTTGCTCCATCTTGCTGGAAATAACCTTCTCTCAATTCGATATCATCCAGCTGCTCCACAAATGTCTTGAAGATACTCATATAAACTTCAGTGTCTACAGTCATATCAAAGAAACTGTTTACAAGTTCCATGCTGTCATTAGATGTATGGCACGTTGCTCCATCTGGCTGGAAATAACCTTCTCTCAATTCGATATTATCCAGCTGCTCCACAAATGTCTTGAAGATACTCATATAAACTTCAGTGTCTACAGTCGTATCAAAGAAACTGTTTACATGTTCCATGATGTCATTAGATGTATGGCACGTTGCTCCATCTTGCTGGAAATAACCTTCTCTCAATTCGATATCATCCAGCTGCTCCACAAATGTCTTGAAGATACTCATATAAACTTCAGTGTCTACAGTCGTATCAAAGAAACTGTTTACAAGTTCCATGCTGTCATTAGATGTATGGCACGTTACTCCATCTGGCTGGAAATAACCTTCTCTCAATTCGATATTATCCAGCTGCTCCACAAATGTCTTGAAGATACTCATATAAACTTCAGTGTCTACAGTCGTATCAAAGAAACTGGTTACAAGCTCCATGATGTCATTAGATGTATGGCACGTTGCTCCATCTGGCTGGAAATAACCTTCTCTCAATTCGATATTATCCAGCTGCTCCAGAAATGTCTTGAAGATACTCATATAAACTTCAGTGTCTACAGTCGTATCAAAGAAACTGTTTACAAGTTCCATGATGTCATTAGATGTATGGTACGTTGCTCCATCTTGCTGGAAATAACCTTCTCTCTATTCGATATCATCCAGCTGCTCCACAAATGTATTGAAGATACCCATATAAACTTCAGTGTCTACAGTCGTATCAAAGAAACTGGTTACAAGTTCCATGTTGTCATTAGATGTATGGCACGTTGCTCCATCTTGCTGGAAATAACCTTTTCTCAATTTGATATCATCCAGCTGCTCCACAAATGTCTTGAAGATACCCATATAAACTTCAGTGTCTACAGTCGTATCAAAGAAACTGTTTACAAGTTCCATGCTGTCATTAGATGTATGGCACGTTGCTCCATCTGGCTGGAAATAACCTTCTCTCAATTCGATATTATCCAGCTGCTCCACAAATGTCTTGAAGATACTCATATAAACTTCAGTGTCTACAGTCGTATCAAAGAAACTGTTTACAAGTTCCATGATGTCATTAGATGTATGGTACGTTGCTCCATCTTGCTGGAAATAACCTTCTCTCTATTCGATATCATCCAGCTGCTCCACAAATGTATTGAAGATACCCATATAAACTTCAGTGTCTACAGTCGTATCAAAGAAACTGGTTACAAGTTCCATGATGTCATTAGATGTATGGTACGTTGCTCCATCTTGCTGGAAATAACCTTCTCTCTATTCGATATCATCCAGCTGCTCCACAAATGTCTTGAAGATACCCATATAAACTTCAGTGTCTACAGTCGTATCAAAGAAACTGGTTACAAGTTCCATGATGTCATTAGATGTATGGTACGTTGCTCCATCTTGCTGGAAATAACCTTCTCTCTATTCGATATCATCCAGCTGCTCTACAAATGTATTGAAGATACCCATATAAACTTCAGTGTCTACAGTCGTATCAAAGAAACTGGTTACAAGTTCCATGATGTCATTAGATGTATGGTACGTTGCTCCATCTTGCTGGAAATAACCTTCTCTCAATTCGATATCATCCAGCTGCTCCACAAATGTCTTGAAGATACCCATATAAACTTCAGTGTCTACAGTCGTATCAAAGAAACTGGTTACAAGTTCCATAGTGTCATTAGATGTATGGCACGTTACTCCATCTTGCTGGAAATAACCTTTCAATTCGGTATCATCCTGCTGCTCCACAAATGTCTTGAAGATACCCATATAAACTTCAGTGTCTACAGTCGTATCAAAGAAATTGGTTACCAGTTCCATGTTGTCATTAGATGTATGGCACGTTGCTCCATCTTGCTGGAAATAACCTTTTCTCAATTTGATATCATCCAGCTGCTCCACAAATGTCTTGAAGATACCCATATAAACTTCAGTGTCTACAGTCGTATAAAAGAAAATGGGGCATTTAAGAATGTCAACAATAGTCAGTGTTGTGAATTCTTCCGCATCCACCAAGATCATTAAACAAATTTCTACATTCTAAGAGCTTCCAAAGGAAAGTTATGGCCTACTGAAATAGTTCAGGTTTATATGGATCGCACTGTATTTTATTTTGATGTTGACGTTATGTCTTTGTGAATGACAAAGCGAATTTAATGTCCATATTGTACGTTCAAGTCCTCGCTTTAATGTTCATATGTGAATGGGGTTCAACAAAATGACCTGCAGTATATCCCCAAAGTGGTTTAATCATTCCCAAAACTTGCATTTGACGTAATTTGTGAGTAGTAAGATTTTGTACATTACGGCATAAACCAGGAAAATTGTTTTATATTATGTTGAACAAACATTTGTGGTCATTAGTGTATCGAAGCAGGTGGACGAACGTAGCTAACAAAGAAAACCACGGAGTATTGATCCATATTGCTCGAAGATAAGAAGAGTCATGTAATTCGGATGAAACTGTCATGTGGTTTCTGTCCAGGTGTGCTGGATGTAAACAAACACCAACTGTTTCTTATGCATTTGTCTGGTCAAATTTACAGGATAAGTGCAACACGATACTCTGACATCTGTACCGGGACAAGAAAATTGTTCCCAGTTAAAATAACTTGATACTTGCACTCACATTTTTCTACTTCTGAATAAATTATTCTTACAGAAGCTTATTCTTCTTGTCAATCGAGATAAACATTATTCTATTGTTAGTTTTGTTGAAGCTGGGCTGGTAATATGAGAACAGAGCAGACTTAAAGCACACTGGCAGTTGTTTCTGACTGTTATTTTAGTTCTGAATTTGATTTTCAGTTTCTCAACTACTCTTTATCTACAGGAAATGCAACTCTTACAATAAATACAGAAATATTTTCTGAACACAATCCATGTAAAGTTACCTTAACACGGCAATTCTACAAAATTGTCACAAAAAGTTTAAAATTTCAAAATTGTCAGAGTTATGGGAGTATTCAGATACACTTTTCTTTAAAACTGTCATGCCCGATTTCACCAACAGATGTTAAAATCGACGTTAACAAATGTAACGTAACAATTGTCACAGCGCTAAAACTAATGTTAAATTTAGTTACACTTCACCAAACTGTTTTCTGAAAATGTTAACAAACCTGTGTTAACGCCAAGAAACTTGTAAATATCACAGCTATAGAAGGCTATGGATGATTTTCTGAACGTACTCCGATGCGCTTTTGTTTTCATTTTCGCCTGCACAAATGGCGGATGAACAAAATCATAAATAAAGCCGTGAGACAAATTTCTCATCGACGGAGAGAGAATTGTTAATTGAAATGGTAACGAAGTGTAAGGATATCGTGGAAAATAAGAGGACGGATGCAGTGAATGTAAAAGAGAAAGATGTCGCAGGGAAAATACTGGAAACGAATTTAATTCAAATGCATGTGTCACTACTACAAGCACCAAACAACTTGTCAGTATTACGTAAATTTAAAACGAGGTGCGAATGACATGTGCCTTAAACGTTTCAAGACGGGAGGTGGACAATGTATTATCCACATAATTCAGTGAATTATAAAATCGCAAAGTAATTAATACTTGAAGCAAAGGCGACATCAACATATTTCTTTCGATGTATGTTCTAACTCACGTACATTTAAAACGAGAAGCGAAGAAGGACAAGTGACGAGTGACTTGAACGTTTCAAGACGGCAGTTGGACAGTGTATTATCCACATAATTCAGTGAATTATAAAATCGCAAAGTAATTAATACTTGAAGCAAAGGCGACATCAACATATTTCTTTCGATGTATGTTCTAACTCACGTACATTTAAAACGAGGTGCGAAGAAGGGCAAGTGACTTGAACGTTTCAAGACGGCAAGTGGACAATGTATTATCCACATAATTCAGTGAATTATAAAATCGCAAAGTTATTAATACTTGAAGCAAAGGCGAGATCGCCATATTCCTTTCGATGCATGTTCTAACTCAGTATTACGTAAATTTAAAACGAGGGGCGAAGAAGGACAAGTGACGAGTGACTTGAACGTTTCAAGACGGCAGGTGGACAATGTATTATCGACATAATTCAGTGAATTATAAAATCGCAAAGTTATTAATACTTGAAGCTAAGGCGAGATAGTCATATTCCTTTCGATGCATGTTCTAACTCAGTATTACGTAAATTTAAAACGAGAAGCGAAGAAGGACAAGTGACGAGTGACTTGAACGTTTCAAGACGGCAGGTGGACAGTGTATTATCCACATAATTCAGTGGATTATAAAATCGCAAAGTTATTAATACTTGAAGCTAAGGCGAGATAGTCACATTCCTTTCTATGTATGCTCTAACTCAGTATTACGTAAATTTAAAACGAGGAGCGAAGGACAAGTGACGAGTGACTTGAACGTTTCAAGACGGGAGGTGGACAGTGTATTATCCACATAATTCAGTGAATTATAAAATCTCAAAGTTATTAATACTTGAAGCAAAGGCGAGATCGGCATATTCCTTTCGATGCATGTTCTAACCTCTCTTGTACTTCCGCAGTAACCTTCATAGCAACTTGTTTCGACAGTCTATACCTCCGTAAAGCAATTTTCTTCGGATAGTTCCTCAAAATCATTTCTCCTCATAGGCCGTACTCTATTACGAATGCCATTTAGACGATCTTAAATATAGCAAATCGACATGAACAGCTGAGTTCATGCTCGCCATCTTGACTATTTACAATTGTTAAACACTTAACATTAGAAATTCGGCTTGTTTGTTTTACATGAGATTTAACACGAGTGTTACGCTAACACTTGTTGGTGAAATGCAATTTTTGTTTTAACTATTGCTAAACTCGTGTTAAGTCTTAACATCTGTTGGTGAAATCGGGCATCAGTCATTTTTACTGAATTATTTATATGCTTTAATACTTGCATTACTTGACAATTTCCACCTTAATTTGCTTCCCACATTTGAAAATATATGCCCACCAAAAATGTATATATTATGAACACAGAGTTCATCCCAAATTTTAAAAACATATAAGTTGTTAGTAAATTATGATTGGAAATATAAGGAATAATTTAGGTAGTATCAATAGTTCTTTAACTAAAAAATTGCTACTAAATATTTCATCCATATAGATTAATTGGTTGCAGAGAAAATGGTACCTAAACTATGACAAATACAAGTTACAGTTTTTTATATTACTGAGCGACTAGTTTGATTCAATTTTCGGACCTTTGGAGGTCCAGAGAGATTATAGGTATCAAACATTCATCTTTCAGGATAAGAGAAAACCTCCAACACCAAGTCATATCGGACGATGAATGAAATGATGTTCAAATGAGTACAGGGTACATAGAGCTTAGAGTTACCAGACATTCATCTTTCAGGATAAGAGAAAACCTCCAACACCAAGTCATATCGGACGATGAATGAAATGATGTTCAAATGAGTACAGAGTACATAGAGCTTAGAGTTACCAGACATTCATCTTTCAGGATAAGAGAAAACCTCCAACGTTAAGTCATATCGGACGATGAATGAAATGATGTTCAAATAAGTACAGGGTACATAGAGCTTAGAGTTACCAGACATTCATCTTTCAGGATAAGAGAAAACCTCCTACGTTAAGTTATATCGGACGATGAATGAAATGATGTTGAAATGAGTACAGGGTACATAGAGCTTAGAGTTACCAGACATTCATCTTTCAGGATAAGAGAAAACCTCCAACGTTAAGTTATATCGGACGATGAATGAAATGATGTTCAAATGAGTACAGGGTACATAGAGCTTAGAGTTACCAGACATTCATCTTTCAGGATAAGAGAAAACCTCCAACGTTAAGTTATATCGGACGATGAATGAAATGATGTTCAAATGAGTACAGGGTACATAGAGCTTAGAGTTATCAAACATTCATCTTTCAGGATAAGAGAAAACCTCCAGCGTTAAGTTATATCGGACGATGAATGAAATGATGTTCAAATGAGTACAGGGTACATAGAGCTTAGAGTTATCAAACATTCATCTTTCAGGATAAGAGAAAACCTCCAGCGTTAAGTTATATCGGACGATGAATGAAATGATGTTCAAATGAGTACAGAGTACATAGAGCTTAGAGCTACCAGACATTCATCTTTCAGGATAAGAGAAAACCTCCAACGTTAAGTCATATCGGACGATGAATGAAATGATGTTCAAATGAGTACAGAGTACATAGAGCTTAGAGTTACCAGACATTCATCTTTCAGGATAAGAGAAAACCTCCAACGTTAAGTTATATCGGACGATGAATGAAATGATGTTCAAATGAGTACAGAGTACATAGAGCTTAGAGTTACCAGACATTCATCTTTCAGGATAAGAGAACACCTCCAACGTTAAGTCATATCGGACGATGAATGAAATGATGTTCAAATGAGTACAGAGTACATAGAGCTTAGAGTTACCAGACATTCATCTTTCAGGATAAGAGAAAACCTCCAACGTTAAGTTATATCGGACGATGAATGAAATGATGTTCAAATGAGTACAGGGTACATAGAGCTTAGAGTTACCAGACATTCATCTTTCAGGATAAGAGAAAACCTCCAACGTTAAGTCATATCGGACGATGAATGAAATGATGTTCAAATGAGTACAGGGTACATAGAGCTTAGAGTTACCAGACATTCATCTTTCAGGATAAGAGAACACCTCCAACGTTAAGTCATATCGGACGATGAATGAAATGATGTTCAAATGAGTACAGAGTACATAGAGCTTAGAGTTACCAGACATTCATCTTTCAGGATAAGAGAAAACCTCCAACGTTAAGTCATATCAGACGATGAATGAAATGATATTCAAATGAGTACAGGGTACATAGAGCTTAGAGTTACCAGACATTCATCTTTCAGGATAAGAGAAAACCTCCAACGTTAAGTCATATCGGACGATGAATGAAATGATGTACAAATGAGTACAGGGTACATAGAGCTTAGAGTTACCAGACATTCATCTTTCAGGATAAGAGAAAACCTCCAACGTTAAGTCATATCGGACGATGAACGAAATGATGTACAAATGAGTACAGGGTACATAGAGCTTAGAGTTACCAGACATTCATCTTTCAGGATAAGAGAAAACCTCCAACGTTAAGTCATATCGGACGATGAATGAAATGATGTTCAAATGAGTACAGGGTACATAGAGCTTAGAGTTACCAGACATTCATATTTCAGGATAAGAGAAAACCTCCAACGTTAAGTCATATCGGACGATGAATGAAATGATGTACAAATGAGTACAGGGTACATAGAGATTAGAGTTGTCAGACATTCATATTTCAGGATAAGAGAAAACCTCCAACGTTAAGTCATATCGGACGATGAATGAAATGATGTACAAATGAGTACAGGGTACATAGAGCTTAGAGTTACCAGACATTCATCTTTCAGGATAAGAGAAAACCTCCAACGTTAAGTCATATCGGACGATGAACGAAATGATGTACAAATGAGTACAGGGTACATAGAGCTTAGAGTTACCAGACATTCATCTTTCAGGATAAGAGAAAACCTCCAACGTTAAGTCATATCGGACGATGAATGAAATGATGTACAAATGAGTACAGGGTACATAGAGCTTAGAGTTACCAGACATTCATCTTTCAGGATAAGAGAAAACCTCCAACGTTAAGTCATATCGGACGATGAATGAAATGATGTACAAATGAGTACAGGGTACATAGAGCTTAGAGTTACCAGACATTCATCTTTCAGGATAAGAGAAAACCTCCAACGTTAAGTCATATCGGACGATGAATGAAATGATGTTCAAATGAGTACAGGGTACATAGAGCTTAGAGTTACCAGACATACATCTTTCAGGATAAGGGAGAACTACGGAAAGAACCTCATCCTGATAACTTACCCTGACCGAGATTCGAGCTTGGACTTGCTGAACGTGAGGCAATGCCGCTATCACTACAGTACGGAGTTACGCGGTCTGATTGTATTTGTTATTGTTGTGTAAAAATGTTATCTTTACAATACTTACTTCTGCGTATACACATAATATTCTTAGTTACATAAATTATTTATGTAGTTATTCATTTCTTTTATTCGTTTTCTTATTCATTTTTATTTCTTATTTTATCATAATTTTTATTTTGATGTCTTTCTTCCTAGAGTTATTGTTATTTGTTCTAACAAGAGAAGTACGTGTTCGCTTAAGAGATTCAAGTGTACTGTTCGGTAAGTTGCGGTTTCTGAAGGCCATTTAGCGGGATTCTGATCTTAGAGAAGAGATGAACCATTGAACGATGTTACTCCATAAACAGTTTCGTTTTGCGGAGGAATACGATAATGGGAGTTTCGCTAAACTCTACCAGCTGGTGTCAAGTTACAGGGGTGGGTGCGGCCAACTTAAACTTGTGCACATGTTCCTCGCTAGCATCTTTCTCCTTTTTATTTCGCCTTCTCTTCACCATACGTCCTCTAGCGTACTCAGGCTTTCAGTCTGTTTAATTTACCCAGAAAAGCGAGCACTTATCGTCTAATAAGAACATTCATTAACACAAATAAGGGCGAGTAACAGACGCATGCATGCTAAACCTCTCCCCTTTCCTATCCTACCCCTTTCTGCTGAAACTGTTAATTAATTCTGCTCATTTTCCCAATTATTTTAATTTCCCCTGCAGTTCTCTTTACGTACAAAGATTTCGTTAGTGGTTCGAACGTCCAAAACTGGCGTAACAGCCTCTGTGGACTGGTGGTTAGAGACCCAGGTTCAGTTCCCGGTTTGTGTTTAACCAGGGTCATTTCATATCCTCCGTAGAACCGAGGCATGAATGGGAGTGTGAATGAATGTCTGTATATTTAACGTAACAACTAAAAGTATTAGCAACCCAAAGATTTGCACTGTAGGAAATTGAATATCATTGGTGATCAAACTGTTCCAAAGGTGGATAAAAGCGGTATATAAATAGAAAAGAAAGAAAGTTTAATCAAAGATGTCAAAGAAATAATAGATCTTAACAATGCTTCACGCAAAACAAGTTTAGAATGTGAGAAAGTCACCTCGATTTCTAGAAAAGACAGCAGGCTAAGTACAAGGGCAGATCAAATACAAACAATAATTATTTTACCAACAAACAAAAACGCTCATATACAGATTAATTTTCTGCAGAGTGTCCTGCCTTCGATACACATTTTCTCCGTTGGATTGGTAAGTTTTTCATGTCATCCTAATAGAAAGAAGAAGGACGAGTGCGCTCTTCTCGACTTGCATCATCATCAAAGCGCTGTCCAAAGTGGTCCAAACAATTGATAGTCGGAGAGAGATAAATCTGGACTGTTAGGAGTTTTCCAGAAATGTGCAATGCATTTTCTCCAGTTTTTACCGCATTAAAGTGTCAGTATGTGGCTTCGCATTGTCATGGAGAAGAATGGCGGTTGTGGGCGTCACTTGTTGTGATATACAGCTTTTGCTTCATCCAAAATGTGACAGTAATAGGCTGCATTAATTGTCCTTTATTCATGAAGAAAATCCACCAACAAAACGCCCCCGGAGTCCCTGAAAACGATTACAAGCACCCTTCCATCAGATGGGTATGTTCTGAACTACACTGGACCTGCTTCGTATCCTCGCCGCCACTCCATGCTTGTTTACTTTGACTCTGGGATGTAATGATGCACCTATGTTCCATCACAAATCACAAAGCGATTGAAGAAATCTTCTCCCTCCTCCTCGTAGCGATGCAGATGTCTCTGACAAACTTCCTGGCGTAATGTTTTTTGTTCCTGTTTGAGGGATGAGGAACCTATCTGGCAGATAATTTTCTGTAATGGAGTTCATCTCGGATGATTGTTTGAACACTTCCATATCTTACTCCTAGGGAAAAAACAATTTCAAATACTTTTATGCACCGATCTTCTTCAATAATGTCACAAATAGCAACAATGTTGCCTGCAGTAATGCTTGTCCGCGATTGTCTCCAACGAGGTACATTTTCTACAGCTTCTCTTCCCACCACAAACATGTTAGCCCAGTCATACACTCCAGTCTGCGAAAGTGTTTCTTCCCAAACTTTGCACGCAGCTGTCTCAAATTTTCCGATGGTTTGATGCCCTTTTTGCAAGAAATCTAATGATGAAGCATTGCGCAACAGACGTGTGCACCTCTTACTCATGGCGTACTGACGCAGCTCCGTTCTCTGCGGTGCGTGCACACGCAAAGCTTCCTCTCTAGATACTCCCACCAACATACTGACAAAGTCTCTCCTCAAAATTATTACCAACAGCATTATATTAAAATTCCCGTTTATATTTGATCTGCCCTCGTATGAAACAAAGAAGAGAAAAAAACAGAAAGGAAGAAAGGGGGAGGGAAGGAAGAAAAGATCGAGTCAGAAGGACTTAACGAGACTTGAACCGTAGACCTGCCGCCCAGGGTACGAACCATAATGACCTCGGCTACTGTTTAGGCCGGTAAAAAGTTATCAAAATCAAAGTAAAAATTACCTACCAACTTAATATTCGAACGTGACACCTTCTACGGATGTAATACATACGACTTTTTAAAAATCATCAAACCTAAAATAAACCTTTTTATGAAAGAATTGTTAACTTTGGTTTCTCAGAAATAACGTATTCGATTAATATTATAAATCTGACAAATAAAGTATGTAGCTGCTGATTCTTTTAACTATGCCATCGTATGATTGTGGATCTGACCATATACAGTGCGATCCATATAAATCTGAACCATTTCAATAGGCCATAACTTTTGAACCAATAATAGGACACACGTGAAACTTTGGGAGAATATAATACACAATTGGGAGATTACATTACACTATTTATATTTCAGAGAAAATGTTGGAAGTGTCCTTCACCAGCATCTATACATGTTTGTACTCGTCTCACCATATTCTCTGAAGTTTTAAGAAGATATCGAATTTAGAGAAGGTTATTTCCAGCAAGATGGAGCATCGTTCCATGAGAGCATGGAACTTGTAACCAGTTTATTTGATAACGGAATAATCTCAAAAGGTCTGTGGCCCCCAGATTCCCTGACCTAACCTCATCATCTGTCGCTGGTGGGACAAGACGTAACTGGTAGACGGATTACGCGTCATTTTTGTCTCATGGGTAGAACCGCTTACAGCTTCAACTTGGAGCAGCATAGAATAAAAGTTATCGCTACAAATTGGCGCAGAATCCTCAAGAGGACTCAAACGGTTTCACAGTCAAGAGAGCTCAAAATCTGTATTTCGGTGGAACCTTGATATTGCATTTGGAGTCAAATAAAACCTTCACTAATTATCAGGGACTCTCCAACTTTTATAAAAGCTATTAAAATGAAACGTTTTATTTACGATGTCAGTTTAACTTGAACTTACCAGGACGGTGATGTGGTTGTTGTTGGTTCTGTGGAGGACAGGAACTAGACACTGTGCCACCCTCGCACATACACACGTTCGGTCTTATACATCTCCCTGACGCACAGGATCTCGTGCAGATTGCTGAAACATAATACAAACGTGCATCACGTAAACAAATCCCTGCAGCAAAGCTTTCCAGATTATCTTAATGGAACGTCACCTCTAAAGTAATTGGTAACCATACGTAGCATAGTAATCTTGTACTGAGATCTGAGGAACTTGTACAACACAACACAAGACCTTAAAATTAATAATGGTCTGGAATGAGTTACATTAGAATACTGAGGCGTTATTAAACAAAACAAAAAGCAATATGCACGATAATTGTACTATTAGAAATGCTCAGTATTTCTGTCTCTCTGTCAGATGCCCTCAAGCTACCAACAACGTCGCCAGAGTCGTTTTATACAAGGGGCGTCCAGAAAGTAAGCTCTGTTTCAATTTATCGCCGCTGTAGCGCTGCGATCGCAGTTCCGCACATGCGCGGTAGATGCTCTGTATCAAGGAGAAGAAACGTGCGCCATTGTGAGATCGCTATCAGTCATGTGCGCTTTGTTGTGCTTGTTTACAATGTCGGTGTTGATTGAAGATCCTCCGCTTGTGAAATCAGATTTGTGATTCGTTTTCTGAATGCTAGGAAAGGGAAACCAATTGAATTTTATCGGCAAATTTGCGATGTTTACGGACAAAATGCGATGAGTGATACAATGGTGAGAAGATGGGTCCGACAGTACAATGAAGGACGTAGTGAAGTGCACGATGAAGAACGAAGTGGGCGTCCATCTTTGGTTACAGAAGAACTGGTTCACGCGATTGATGACAAGATCCAGGAAAACAGCAAGTTTACAATTACTGCTCTCGCTATGGAATTTCCCCAAATCTCACGATCACTAATTCACGAAATTGTTACCGAAAAACTGAAATTTCGTAAACTTTGCCAAAGTTGGGTGCCAAAGATTCTTACTGAGCAACTCAAAACAAAACGGATGGGTAGTGCACTTCAGTTTTTGACCCGTTATGATGAAGGCGGCGAAGAATTTCTGACACAGATAGTCACAGGAGATGAAACTTGGGTTTCTTACGACACCCCTTAAAGTAAGCGTCAATCAATGGAATGGAGGTACACCTCATCGCCAGCAAAGGTTAAGCAGAAACAAATCTTGACACCTCGAAAAATGATGTGTACAGTGTTCTGGGACATTAACACCAGAGGTTCTGCTCCCATTAGTCCTGGACCAGTAGGACAAGGACCCGGACCTCCTTGGGGCTTGCCGTAGGGCAAGACCTTATACTTTACCAAGCCCCCCCCCCCCATCTGGTCCTGTGGATTCAAGACGCCACTTACGCGCGCCAACACCAAAATAGGAAGGCTACCGCTCAACCTCGGTGGGGCCGCCTGGTGATCTAGCACACTTTCTACTAGCTATGATGGCTAGTACGCGGGAATATTAATGGCTTCCGTCAAGCCCGTCCGGAGACGTAGCCGATTCCCATGGGTACAGGGAACCACTGCACCCTCGAGTCCAACCCAACCGAACAACTCCTAATCAGGGAGGGGCTCGAATGTTCGGCCCGAGGTTCCTCTAGTAACGTCAGAACTACCACGAGTGCTAAGGGTCCGCAGCGCCCGCACCACGGCAGCTGAAGCGGACGGATCCCCCCCCCCCTACGGGAAGTGTTCTGGGACAGGAAAGGCATCTTACTCATTGATTTCTTACCACGTGGGCAAACAATGAAAGCATATGTATATTGCGAGACACTTAGGAAATTGCACCGCGTAATACAGAATAAGCGCCGAGGAATGCTGTCAAAAGGTGTTGTGTTTCTTCACGATAACGCACGACCACATACTGCAAATGCGACGAAAACATCCTACAGGGATTTGGCGTACAGCTCTGACCTCGCTCCTAGCGACCTTCATCTGTTTTTGCATCTGAAATCTTTCCTTGGCGGTCAACAGTTCAACAATGACGAAGAGCTGAAAGAAAATGTTTCCAACTGGTTGAAGACACAGACGGCAAACTTCTATGAAGAAGGTATACAAAAACTTGTGCCTCGCTATGACAAATGCCTGCAACATTTCGGCACTTATGTGAAAAAGTAGTTTAAAAGTTGTAGAATTTTGTGCAATAAATAATTTTTCTGTATCTGTACACAATTTAATTTTATTAGCAAACAGAAATTACTTCCTGCACGTACCTCGTATTTATTTTAATGAATCCCAAGGTCAGACAGTTGTGACAGGTGTATTTATTGAATAGCCATGATTAGCCTCAGCTAAACAAACATCCTGAGTATGCTATTACTAGAGAATTTAGCATTCATTTTTCTGCCCTTCTATGTTCACTTACTTCAGCGAACTGTAGTTTCAGCACATAGTCATAACATGTACTCACACAAACGAGTCAAATGAAAACCATATTTGTTTTAATATTATTTACTGTGCAGAAGTGGTACAAAGCTATATCATTTTCCAACATAATCTCCCTCACGCTCAATGCAAGTCCTCCGCATACCTCTTCATCAGAACGGAACTTCTGTCCGCCCATTGCGTCTTTGAGTGGTCCAGAGATATGGAAATCACTTTGGGGCAATGTCTGGTGAGTATGGTGGATGAGGAGGACACTCAAAATGCAGGTTTGTAATTGTTATTTTAAAAAGTATGTTTTACGTAGCACAATTTATGATTTATATGACAAGGGTGAATATCCAACTGCCGAAAGGCTGGTTAATCTACGACGGAGAAACAAATGAAAACCTTAAATTTGTAATAACAATTCGAAATTTACGCACTATTATCCTGTAAGTTGGTAATCGTGCTACAAAAAGCATGCAGAATGACCTGTAGGGGGCAGTATAGTGCAGATGCACACACAGTGTCGCAGTATCTGTATAAAGATGGCCGCCCAACTTGTGTCTTGCACCAGGGAAGAAGAGCGTTCTGTTATTCGGTTTTTGCGTAATGAAGGTGTGAAACCTATTGAAATTCAACGACAAATGAAGGTTCAGTATGGTGATGCATGTTTGTCACAGTGGCAAGTCTAAGAATGGAGTAGGAGGTTCGCAAATGGTGTGACTTCAGTGGAAGAGGCTCCACGTCCAGGTCAGACACAACGAGTTGTGACTCCACAGAACATTGCAGCAGTTGAAGCCATAGTGAAGGAAAACCGCCGAGTGAACCTGAGTGACATTGCAGCATGTTTACAGATTAGTCATGGGTCAGTACACCACATTGTGCATGATCTGCTCCAGTTACACAAAGTGTCTGCAAGATGGGTGCCACGGCAGTTGACTCCTGAAATGAGAGAACGACGTGTTGATGCTTGATACCGAAATTATGGTTTGACAGAAGCAGTCGTGATAGATGTCGAAGGAATGTTAGTTCTTTGTGACGGCCAAGGGCGAGGCCAGTTCAGTTGGGGAAAGTGTTGTAACAATGCCATGAATGAAAGAAGCAATGTCCTTAGAAGGTTTCTAAAGGAATCGTCACTTGACGTATATGAATAGGGAATTCTTTGGATCGTTTACAATGGCGACCAAAACAGCCACAAAAGGACTTTGTTCAAAAAGGAATTTGGAGAGTGAAAGTTATATAAATACACACACGCAGTTGTGGTTAAGGCACTCTTCGGCGTTTTGCCGATGGAGACGGTTCGCGGCTACGAAGCCATTATAAAGTCTTCGGCGTGCAGTCGATAAAAGGGAAGAGTCAGACGTGAAGCCTATTAGAGCGGTCAACTTGTTCTGTCTTGAAAATTTGTCGGGTCATCAAAATTTATCAAGAAATATAATTAGCATTCAGTCACTATAAACCGAGATTGGTAACCCTCGGTCGGCAGCTTCCATTTCGAGGTTAGAAAAGAAGCAGTGAATAAATAATTTGGAGACGGGCATTCCAGTGTTGTAAAATTTCCTTCTCACACACATCCACGCATACCCTGAGAGAAACCTCATTACTCACTATAATATTTGCTTCAAACTGGTGCACAACGTGGAGCTGTGGTTAACACTTGATCGCCACCATTAAAATTAGTTTCATGCTTGTGAAGAACTTCTTCGTCGCTTTGAACGGGAAGTTCATGGCTTCCTTGCAAAACTCGTTACTGGGGACGTAACCTGGGTTCACCTCCAAAAACCGGAAACGAAGAGAGCCATCTCTCATCACCTTCCGTAGGGGAGGGGTTCGTCCCTTTCAGCTGCTGACCCTTAGCACTCGTGGTACCTCTGACGTTACTAGAGGAACCTCGGGCCGAACATTCCAGCCCCTCCCTCTGGGGGCTGTTCGGATTGGGTTGGTCTCGAGAGGGCAGTGTGTTCCCGCCACCCACGGCCACCCGGTGGAGGTAGAGGGTTCTCTCAGAGCTAGTAGCTGATGTGCTAGATCACCGGCGGCCCTACCAAGGTTATTTGGTTGCCGGTTCATTAAGGACCGGCGGGTAAGTGGCGTATTCACTTCCGTCCTGTCTGCCGTGTGCATCGGGGGGGGGGGAGTTTATAAAATATGTACTGCCCTACGGTAAAAAACCGGAGAAGTCCCACGGGTCCAGGACTAATGGGTGTAGATCCTCACACTTAATCCCTCATCACCAAAACCAAAGAAGTTTCGAACTGAATCATCAGCAGGGAAGGTTATGCTGACTCTCTTTTGGGACGAAAAAGGCGTCATTTTGGAGCATTACATGCCTAGACAGACCACTGTCACCAGTACATCATACACAGATCTCTTAAAATATCATCTGCGGCCTGCAATCAAATCAAAGCGACGTGGATTGTTGTCAGCAGGTGTCCTTTCGCAACACTACAGTGCAAGGCCCCACACTGCCCGTACAACAGTTGCAACAATCACAGACCTGCATTTTGAGTGTCTTCCTCATCCACTATACTCACCAGACCTTGCCCCCATATGTTTGGACCACTCAAAGACGCAATGGGAGGAAATAAGTTCCGTTCCGATAGAGGTACACCACACGGTGTATGAGTGGTTGTACGGACTACCAAAAGAATGTTTTTTCTAAACACATTTATGCACTTTGTAAACGCTGGAGGACTTGCATTGAGCGTGGGGGAGGTTATGTTGTAAAGTGATACAGCTCTGTACCACTTCTGCGCAGTAAATAATATTTAAAAATTATTTAAGATTTTCATTTGACTGACCCTGGTAAAATAAAGTAACAATGCTAAACTGATCAGCTATGGTAACAAGGGGAAAAAAAATCGGAAACTTTCAGGTCAGTCAGGTCCTCTATTTGGGAAAGGGTAAATCTACAACTGGAATATTTCGGAAACGGCTGAGCTACGATAATATTATGTAAGATAATGATCTCTACATTTTGTGGAACAATATTCTATATATCTCTTGTGATTTACCAACTATCGCAAAAATACAACTAGCAGATAGGGAATCTCACAGAAAAGTAAAGATGCTTATTTTATATTTACTTTGAACCGACTTAGACATTATTTTTTGGTGTAATGCATTACTCGAATTTATCTGGATAAATGGTAAACGTATAAATGCATTTTAAATAACATATTTACGGTAGCGTACAAGGGAAGAAATACCGTAATATTTATCAATATGAAATGTTTGGAGATCCTTTTTATAATATTACATTGCTTGGGGACGCGAAAGCATCGCGAAATCTTCATAGCGGCTCCGTGCGTGTGTGTGCATTTAATTTCAGAGAAATGTTTTCAGAATAAAAATGAGAATCGCCTGGAAGGAAACTTGGTGCGCTACAGTAGTGCAAGAATGGTTGCCTATCCAGAACGGGTAGCATTAAAGTAATTACATCATGACAACTGGACAAATGCGATATCTTTCTAAATTGACAGGTAGGTCGGTAAAACACACAATAAAACTGATGGAATCACATATTATGCCACTCTAGCACACACCTCCCCTCAGGATAAGGGGTATCTGAGAGACTTTAGTAAACTTTACTTTGTTACACAATCTTCATTGATAATTTTATTATTTATTTATTTATTAGTGGTAATTACAAACACTGGAAATTACAAACACTTCACGTATCCGTCTTTAATACACCCAGATCCAAACTCGGTACCTCTTGAACGTGCGGCAGACACGCTACATGTTCAAGTATTCTCCAGTTCTAATCTCGGTTTCGGCGAGTTATCTAGATAAAGCTTTTTTCGTGCTTTTCCCTTAACAGGAAAGATGATTGTCAGGTAACTCCAAGCTCTATGTACCCTGTACTCACTTGGACATAATTTCATTCATCGTCCGATATGACTTAACGTTGGAGGTTTTCTCTTATCCTGAAAGATGAATGTCTGTAACTCTAAGCTCTATGTACCCTGTACTCATTTGAACATCATTTCATTCATCGTCAGATATGACTTAACGCTGGAGGGTTTTTCTTATCCTGAAAGATGAATGTCTGTAACTCTAAGCTCTATGTACCCTGTACTCATTTGAACATCATTTCATTCATCGTCCGATATGACTTATGGTTGGAGGTTTTCTCTTATCCTGAAAGATGAATGTCTGGTAACTCTAAGCTCTATGTACCCTGTACTCATTTGAACATCATTTCATTCATCGTCCGATATGACTTATGGTTGGAGGTTTTCTCTTATCCTGAAAGATGAATGTCTGGTAACTCTAAGCTCTATGTACCCTGTACTCATTTGAACATCATTTCATTCATCGTCCGATATGACTTAACGTTGGAGGTTTTCTCTTATCCTGAAAGATGAATGTCTGGTAACTCTAAGCTCTATGTACTCTGTACTCATTTAAACATCATTTCATCCATCGTCCGATATGACTTAACGTTGGATGTTTCCTCTTATCCTGAAAGATGAATGTCTGGTAACTCTAAGCTCTATGTACCCTGTACTCGTTTAAAAATCATTTCATCCATCGTCCGATATGACTTAACGTTGGAGGTTTTCTCTTATCCTGAAAGATGAATGTCTGGTAACTCTAAGCTCTATGTACCCTGTACTCATTTGAACATCATTTCATTCATCGTCCGATATGACTTAACGTTGGAGGTTTTCTCTTATCCTGAAAGATGAATGTCTGGTAACTCTAAGATCTATGTACCCTGTACTCATTTGAACATCATTTCATTCATCGTCCGATATGACTTAACGTTGAAGGTTTTCCCTTATCCTGAAAGATGAATGTCTGGTAACTCTAAGCTCTATGTACCCTGTACTCATTTGAACATCATTTCATTCATCGTCCGATGTGACTTAACGTTGGAGGTTTTCTCTTATCCTGAAAGATGAATGTCTGGTAACTCTAAGCTCTATGTACCCTGTACTCATTTGAACATCATTTCATTCATCGTCCGATATGACTTAACGTTGGAGGTTTTCTCTTATCCTGAGAGATGAATGTCTGGTAACTCTAAGCTCTATGTACCCTGTACTCATTTGAACATCATTTCATTCATCGTCCGATATGACTTAACGTTGGAGGTTTTCTCTTATCCTGAAAGATGAATGTCTGGTAACTCTAAGCTCTATGTACCCTGTACTCATTTGAACATCATTTCATTCATCGTCCGATATGACTTAACGTTGGAGGTTTTCTCTTATCCTGAGAGATGAATGTCTGGTAACTCTAAGCTCTATGTACCCTGTACTCATTTGAACATCATTTCATTCATCATCCGATATGACTTAACGTTGGAGGTTTTCTCTTATCCTGAAAGATGAATGTCTGGTAACTCTAAGCTCTATGTACCCTGTACTCATTTGAACATCATTTCATTCATCGTCCGATGTGACTTAACGTTGGAGGTTTTCTCTTATCCTGAAAGATGAATGTCTGGTAACTCTAAGATCTATGTACCCTGTACTCATTTGAACATCATTTCATTCATCGTGGGATGTGATTTAACGTTGGAGGTTTTCTCTTATCCTGAAAGATGAATGTCTGGTAACTCTAAGCTCTATGTACCCTGTACTCATTTGAACATAATTTCATTCATCGTCCGATGTGACTTAACGTTGGAGGTTTTCTCTTATCCTGAAAGATGAATGTCTGGTAACTCTAAGCTCTATGTACCCTGTACTCATTTGAACATCATTTCATTCATCGTCCGATATGACTTAACGTTGGAGGTTTTCTCTTATCCTGAAAGATGAATGTCTGGTAACTCTAAGCTCTATGTACCCTGTACTCATTTGAACATCATTTCATTCATCGTCCGATGTGATTTAACGTTGGAGGTTTTCTCTTATCCTGAAAGATGAATGTCTGGTAACTCTAAGCTCTATGTACCCTGTACTCATTTGAGCATCATTTCATTCATCGTCCGATGTGACTTAACGTTGGAGGTTTTCTCTTATCCTGAAAGATGCATGTCTGGTAACTCTAAGCTCTATGTACCCTGTACTCATTTGAACATCATTTCATTCATCATCCGATATGACTTAACGTTGGAGGTTTTCTCTTATCCTGAAAGATGAATGTCTGGTAACTCTAAGTTCTATGTACCCTGTACTCATTTGAACATCATTTCATTCATCGTCCGATATGACTTAACGTTGGAGCTTTTCTCTTATCCTGAAAGATGCATGTCTGGTAACTCTAAGCTCTATGTACCCTGTACTCATTTGAACATCATTTCATTCATCATCCGATATGACTTAACGTTGGAGGTTTTCTCTTATCCTGAAAGATGAATGTCTGGTAACTCTAAGTTCTATGTACCCTGTACTCATTTGAACATCATTTCATTCATCGTCCGATATGACTTAACGTTGGAGGTTTTCTCTTATCCTGAAAGATGCATGTCTGGTAACTCTAAGCTCTATGTACCCTGTACTCATTTGAACATCATTTCATTCATCATCCGATATGACTTAACGTTGGAGGTTTTCTCTTATCCTGAAAGATGAATGTCTGGTAACTCTAAGTGCTATGTACCCTGTACTCATTTGAACATCATTTCATTCATCGTCCGATATGACTTAACGTTGGAGCTTTTCTCTTATCCTGAAAGATGAATGTCGTGTAACTCTAAACTCTATGTACCCTGTACTCATTTGTGCATCATTTCATTCATGCATTTTACATACGGTAGATAACCCTGAATACCGATATATTGGTAACCCTTGGTCGGCAACTTCGTGATTGATGTGATGATAGAAAGAAATAGTCCTTAAAGCAGTTTATACCTTGCATTCTGGTTTGCCTTGGTGTATATGCTTAGAAGTGATACTGGAGTTTCTGTTTCACACATAATTTATTCTTATAAAAGTAGCATTTCCAAAAGTGTATCGCTTTTCATCAACTTTAGATGACGCAATTGCTCCTACACACGAGAGATGTTTAACTGGAGCACATAGTGATCGACGTGTGTGTATATAAAAGTCTGGTGAGTGTTTTCGAGCAACGTAAACGGTTTTACACGTTCTGAAATAGCACAGATGTTGTTGTGGGTGGAACGGTATGCACTCTGTGGAACATCAGCATTGTTGACACCTGGGTAAACACTCATTATTGAAAGGGGACGGAAGTATGGAACAAATAATCGTTTCTCATACATATTTTTATAGTAATTCAGCAAATGATTCACACAAAAGTAGTTTACCTTGATGTGTGGCCAAAACTGCCTTGTATATGTACTGAGGATTCTAAATTAACCAGACATCTAAGTTTAATGAATGAATGGAGCAAATAACGTAGGGGACACCCAAGGTGTTTGTATTTGCCAACTTGAGGAGATTGATCTCTCTGTTCAGATTTGTACAGACGCGAGCAAATGTATTCCGCTACGTGCAAGACTGACCTACGGGAGGGAGGTGAGTTTCTGATCAGTTAGTTGTGCCAGGACGGTTCAGTTTTCTTATACCTGACCAGCGAGTTCGGCGCACAGGTATTTAAGGCTAAATAGAAAATAAAAACAATTTTACCACAGGAAACGTAGGTGGTTTTACACAACTCTCCAGTATCAACTTAGATACAAGGGTTGTTCAATAAAGAATGATCATAGTTTTTTATTTTACGGTCATAATTTTTCGCAGTAAAATTCAATCTTATTATATTCTGTTAGCTTAATGGAAACAAACACGGCATAGTAGTTTCATTGTAGGTACTCCTTGTTCCCGCCTGTGAGAACCAGGCAAGTTTAGACATGCAATGGAGCTAACACGCGAGGAACAATATGCGGCTTTGAAATTCTGCTTTCCTCTCAACAAATCTTCAGTTGAGGCCTATACAATGTTACAGGACGCCTATGGAGAGTCTGTTCTTCCCTACAGCACAGCTCGAAGGTGGTTTAAAATGTTTAAAGAGGAGAGACAATCAATTTCAAAGGAAGGTGGACCCGGTGCTCCAGTTACTGCTTCTACGGAAGAAAACATCAACACTGCTGCTGCCATTGTTAGAGAGGATCGACGAATTACCTTAAGATCACTTTCTGAAATACTGAACATTTCACTGGGGGCCACCCACACGTTGGTGACAGAAACATTTCACATGAGACGTGTTTGTGCGCGATGGGTTCCAAGACTGTTGATTCCCGAACAAAAGGACATTCACATACAGGTCTGCATACAGTTAAAGTTGATGTTAGAGGAAGATATGGAGCTTTTTTCAAACGTAATCACTGCTGATGAAACTTGGCTACATCATGTTCATCCTGAGAGCAAACAGCAAAGCTCAGTGTGGAAATCTCCTTCATTTCCAACCCCCAAAAAAGCAAAAGTGGTTGCTTCTGCTGGGAAAGTTATGATCATCTCATTCTTTGATGTTCATGGAATCGTTTATCAGCATGTTGTACCTGCACACACATCAGTAACTGGACAATACTACAGAGATGTCCTGAAAACATTGCAAGTCCACATCAGGCGCAAAAGACAACATTTTCGTGAAGCAGGATGGATGCTGCACCACGATAATGCGCGGCCGCATATTGCCAATGTTGCATGAAGTGTATCCCTCACCCTCCCTATAGTCCAGATTTAGCTCCATGTGACTTTTTTCTATTCCCTAACTTGAAGAAACGCCTTCGTGGGAGACATTATCCATCATCAGAAGCAGTGGCGAAGGCTGCGGAGGCGATTTTGAAGGATCTCTCAAAAATGGTTTCCAGCATGTCTTTGAAGACTGGCAGAAACGCTGGGACAAGTGCATCGCATTCAGGGGAGACTATTTTGAGAAGGACCATCAAAATTATGAGGATGAGTGAAGGTACCATATTCAAAAAAATTGTGATCATTCTTTATTGAACAGCTCTCGTATTTGTCGATCCTTTTCTTAATGACGTCATTTTCTCTCTCTTCCCCTCTCGCACACACATACCTCAACCATTTTAATCTACCTTTCTTCTATTTAAATGCATTTCCGATACTCAAACTTGTAGTTTTGTCTGGAACGAAATACTTCTACCTTTCATAGGTTAGCGATAGTTAAAATATTAAACTGCGTGTTATTTAAAATTAAGTATATCTTGTTTCGAAAATAAATACATTATTTCCTTTGTTACAGTTCTCAAGAACAGCATATATGGACATACTACTACAATTAATATAACCACCAATTTACCAAATGGCTTAACGGTCAACGAAATAAATAAAAGAATTACTTTGTTTGATGACACTTCATATATAAAATCACGTTCGCGTCACCGGCATGTCGGTGACTTTTTCTTGTTCCCGGAAATCAAGAATCCGTTACGTGGTCGCCGATTTGGCAACACAAATGACGTCATTAGTAAGTGGAAGAGTGGCTTAAAGCGAATTCTGCAAACTTCCACAATCAAGGTATTAGGAGGCTCAAGAAACGTTGGAAAAATGTGTAAATCCGGATGGTGACTACGTAGAGCAGAACTAACAAGTACTTATCAACACAAGCTCTCTATCACATTTTTTAAAGAGTCATAATTAAAACTTAACGACACCCCTCTCTTATAGTCATGATATAACCTAGCTGCCAGAGCGGCTTATAGTAGATGAATATGCAATGAAGCGAATAAGCATTTGTGTACATTAATTTACACGAGGGCTATCCAGAAAGTAGATTACGTTTTCGTCTGTTTCCGCTAGGGGCGGGGCTAGCGCGGCCATCTTGGGGTCAGAGCGTTGCGCAGCTCAGTCGGCATCTAGCCGTGCTAGTGAGAGGTTCGTGCTGTGCTCCGTTCAGATACTGTGACGGTTTGAAATGTCTGCGTTAATTGAAAATCCCGCGAGCTGCGAGGTGCGTGCAGTAATAAGGTTTCTGACTGCAAAAAACTGTAAACCGATAGAAATTTATCGGCAGCTTTGTGAAGTGTATGGGGACAACATTATCACTGAAGGTGGAGTGCGTCAGTGGGTCATCAGATTTAAAAATGGCCGAACCAATGTTCACGACGAAGATCGAAGTGGGAGACCCAGCATAGTGACTGCCGAACTTGTCGAAAAAGTCGATGCTAAAGTCCGTGAAAATCGCGGAGTTTGTTGCACGAAATCATCAGCGAAAAGCTTGGTTACCACAAGTTTTGTGCAAGATGGATTCCAAAAATCTTGACAGAGGACCACAAAAATCAGCGAATGGCTGCAGCGTTGAACTTTTTGGACGTTTACCATAAGGATGGTGACTCTTTAATCGATCGCATCGTTACTGGTGACGAAACATGGGTGAAACACGTGAACTGTGAAACGAAATTGCAAACAATGTCGGCAAGGAAGATGATGGCGACTGTTTTTTGGGACAGAAGAGGTGTGATTTTGGTGGACTTCCTGGAAAGAGGCACTACAATAAACTCTCAAAGGTATTGCCAAACTCTCCAAAAACTCAGAAGAGCCATTCAAAACAAGCGCAGAGGAATGTTGAGCTCTAAGATCTTGTTGATTCACGACAACGCCCGGCCCCACACGGCAAATGTCACTCGTGAAGTTCTTGAATCTTTTAAGTGGGAGTTGTTTCCTCATCCGCCATACAGTCCCGACCTGGCACCGAGCGACTTCCACCTATTCCCAGCAATGAAGAAGTGGCTGGCTATGCAGCGTTTTGATGACGACGCACAGCTGCAAGAAGAGGTAACGAAGTGGTTGAAGGCGCAGGCGGCCGAATTTTTCGACGAAGGAATTTCCAAGCTCGTACATCGCTACGATAAATGCCTTAATTTGAATGGTGACTATGTCGAAAAGTAGTATTTGAGTGTGGCTTTCATCTGTATATAATAAAATTTGTTTCCTATACTTTGTTTACTTTTTATTCCAAAACGTAATCTACTTTCTGGATAGCCCTCGTATTTTAAAATCTATTTGATTGTATTTCCAATTCAATAAGATAAAATCTTCCAAGAGCATGGTATAACGGTGGCAGAATGTTTGCTCAAGGCGATAAAGAAGCTCGAAAGCAAAAAGGAAGAAACTTCCGTGGAATTTCATTAGAGGATATGAACTTCTGATATCAAGCCTCGAATTTTGTCGCTGGAATTTATATACATCCACACATAATATACCTTCCTGACGGTGTAATGGCAGAACAGAGGCAGCGAGCTGGTAAAGAAACAACGACACATCGCGCTGTTTGACAAAACACTCTTAGGTACCAAACGTGTCTCCTATAAATAAAAATTCTGTAACCTTCTTAAAGTTTACAGTTTCAACAGATTCATTAGAAACTGTAAACCATTTTGACACTTCTCTATTTCTTACGCAAACACTTTAAATTTCTTGCTAACACGCTTACGACTTAAGTTGGGGCGTGGCTAAATAACTAGAAAGAGAGACATTTAGTAACATTACAGGTTCGAGAACAAAAAGCTCATAATTAGTTAATTAGAATATCGTTTATGGATGTCGTACACTATACATCTTT
Organism: Mantis religiosa; assembly: GCA_030765055.1. NCBI lineage: Eukaryota > Metazoa > Arthropoda > Insecta > Mantodea > Mantidae > Mantis > Mantis religiosa. Next base: position 6,676,073 of record CM060957.1, on the reverse strand, counting down.
CTCTAACAGGCGCTCTTGGTGGGCCTAGAGTGCAGAATCACATATTTAAATATACGTCCTTCAACGTTAAGTCATATCGGACGATGAATGAAATGATGTTCAAATGAGTACAGGGTACATAGAGCTTAGAGTTACCAGACATTCATCTTTCAGGATAAGAGAAAACCTCCAACGTTAAGTCATATCGGACGATGAATGAAATGATGTTCAAATGAGTACAGGATACATAGAGCTTAGAGTTACCAGACATTCATCTTTCAGGATAAGAGAAAACCTCCAACGTTAAGTCATATCGGAAGATGAATGAAATGATGTTCAAATGAGTACAGGGTACATACGTTAAGTCATATCGGACGATGAATGAAATGATGTTCAAATGAGTACAGGGTACATAGAGCTTAGAGTTACCAGACATTCATCTTTCAGGATAAGAGAAAACCTCCAACGTTAAGTCATATCGGACGATGAATGAAATGATGTTCAAATGAGTACAGGATACATAGAGCTTAGAGTTACCAGACATTCATCTTTCAGGATAAGAGAAAACCTCCAACGTTAAGTCATATCGGACGATGAATGAAATTATGTTCAAATGAGTACAGGGTACATAGAGCTTAGAGTTACCAGACATTCATCTTTCAGGATAAGAGAAAACCTCCAACGTTAAGTCATATCGGACGATGAATGAAATGATGTTCAAATGAGTACAGAGTACATAGAGCTTAGAGTTACCAGACATTCATCTTTCAGGATAAGAGAAAACCTCCAACGTTAAGTCATATCGGACGATGAATGAAATGATGTTCAAATGAGTACAGGATACATAGAGCTTAGAGTTAGCAGACATTCATCTTTCAGGATAAGAGAAAACCTCCAACGTTAAGTCATATCGGAAGATGAATGAAATGATGTTCAAATGAGTACAGGGTACATAGAGCTTAGAGTTACCAGACATTCATCTTTCAGGATAAGAGAAAACCTCCAACGTTAAGTCATATCGGACGATGAATGAAATGATGTTCAAATGAGTACAGAGTACATAGAGCTTAGAGTTACCAGACATTCATCTTTCAGGATAAGAGAAAACCTCCAACGTTAAGTCATATCGGACGATGAATGAAATGATGTTCAAATGAGTACAGGGTACATAGAGCTTAGAGTTACCAGACATTCATCTTTCAGGATAAGAGAAAACCTCCAACTTTAAGTCATATCGGACGATGAATGAAATGATGTTCAAATGAGTACAGGGTACATAGAGCTTAGAGTTACCAGACATTCATCTTTCAGGATAAGAGAAAACCTCCAACGTTAAGTCATATCGGACGATGAATGAAATGATGTTCAAATGAGTACAGGATACATAGAGCTTAGAGTTACCAGACATTCATCTTTCAGAATAAGGGGAAACCTCCAACGTTAAGTCATATCGGACGATGAATGAAATGATGTTCAAATGAGTACACGGTACATAGAGCTTAGAGTTACCAGACACTCATCTTTCAGGATAAGAGAAAACCTCCAACGTTAAGTCATATCGGACGATGAATGAAATGATGTTCAAATGAGTACAGGATACATAGAGCTTAGAGTTAGCAGACATTCATCTTTCAGGATAAGAGAAAACCTCCAACGTTAAGTCATATCGGAAGATGAATGAAATGATGTTCAAATGAGTACAGGGTACATAGAGCTTAGAGTTACCAGACATTCATCTTTCAGGATAAGAGAAAACCTCCAACGTTAAGTCATATCGGACGATGAATGAAATGATGTTCAAATGAGTACAGGGTACATAGAGCTTAGAGTTACCAGACATTCATCTTTCAGGATAAGAGAAAACCTCCAACGTTAAGTCATATCGGACGATGAATGAAATGATGTTCAAATGAGTACAGGGTACATAGAGCTTAGAGTTACCAGACATTCATCTTTCAGGATAAGAGAAAACCTCCAACGTTAAGTCATATCGGACGATGAATGAAATGATGTTCAAATGAGTACAGGGTACATAGAGCTTAGAGTTACCAGACATTCATCTTTCAGGATAAGAGAAAACCTCCAACGTTAAGTCATATCGGACGATGAATGAAATGATGTTCAAATGAGTACAGAGTACATAGAGCTTAGAGTTACCAGACATTCATCTTTCAGGATAAGAGAAAACCTCCAACGTTAAGTCATATCGGACGATGAATGAAATGATGTTCAAATGAGTACAGGATACATAGAGCTTAGAGTTACCAGACATTCATCTTTCAGGATAAGAGAAAACCTCCAACGTTAAGTCATATCGGACGATGAATGAAATGATGTTCAAATGAGTACAGGGTACATAGAGCTTAGAGTTACCAGACATTCATCTTTCAGGATAAGAGAAAACCTCCAACGTTAAGTCATATCGGACGATGAATGAAATGATGTTCAAATGAGTACAGGGTACATAGAGCTTAGAGTTACCAGACATTCATCTTTCAGGATAAGAGAAAACCTCCAACGTTAAGTCATATCGGACGATGAATGAAATGATGTTCAAATGAGTACAGGGTACATAGAGCTTAGAGTTACCAGACATTCATCTTTCAGGATAAGAGAAAACCTCCAACTTTAAGTCATATCAGACGATGAATGAAATGATGTTCAAATGAGTACAGGGTACATAGAGCTTAGAGTTACCAGACATTCATCTTTCAGGATAAGAGAAAACCTCCAACGTTAAGTCATATCGGACGATGAATGAAATGATGTTCAAATGAGTACAGGGTACATAGAGCTTAGAGTTACCAGACATTCATCTTTAAGGATAAGAGAAAACCTCCAACGTTAAGTCATATCGGACGATGAATGAAATGATGTTCAAATGAGTACAGGGTACATAGAGCTTAGAGTTACCAGACATTCATCTTTCAGGATAAGAGAAAACCTCCAACGTTAAGTCATATCGGACGATGAATGTAATGATGTTCAAATGAGTACAGGGTACATAGAGCTTAGAGTTACCAGACATTCATCTTTCAGGATAAGAGAAAACCTCCAACGTTAAGTCATATCGGACGATGAATGTAATGATGTTCAAATGAGTACAGGGTACATAGAGCTTAGAGTTACCAGACATTCATCTTTCAGGATAAGAGAAAACCTCCAACGTTAAGTCATATCGGACGATGAATGAAATGATGTTCAAATGAGTACAGGGTACATAGAGCTTAGAGTTACCAGACATTCATCTTTCAGGATAAGAGAAAACCTCCAACGTTAAGTCATATCGGACGATGAATGAAATGATGTTCAAATGAGTACAGAGTACATAGAGCTTAGAGTTACCAGACATTCATCTTTCAGGATAAGAGAAAACCTCCAACGTTAAGTCATATCGGACGATGAATGAAATGATGTTCAAATGAGTACAGGATACATAGAGCTTAGAGTTAGCAGACATTCATCTTTCAGGATAAGAGAAAACCTCCAACGTTAAGTCATATCGGAAGATGAATGAAATGATGTTCAAATGAGTACAGGGTACATAGAGCTTAGAGTTACCAGACATTCATCTTTCAGGATAAGAGAAAACCTCCAACGTTAAGTCAAATCGGATGATGAATGAAATGATGCTCAAATGAGTACAGGGTACATAGAGCTTAGAGTTACCAGACATTCATCTTTCAGGATAAGAGAAAACCTCCAACGTTAAGTCATATCGGACGATGAATGAAATGATGTTCAAATGAGTACAGGGTACATAGAGCTTAGAGTTACCAGACATTCATCTTTCAGGATAAGAGAAAACCTCCAACGTTAAGTCATATCGGACGATGAATGAAATGATGTTCAAATGAGTACAGGGTACATAGAGCTTAGAGTTACCAGACATTCATCTTTCAGGATAAAGGAAAAATCCGCAAAAGTCTTATTCAGGCAACCTACCCTGACCCGAGACCTTTTGAATGTGATGTGGACATTGCACCACTTACGCTACAGAGAAAGACGGGGAATCGTCATAATCACTACTTTCACCTCCAACATGTCGAACGAGGAGGTACACGCTAACCCTGAGCTGCTCTCTACTGATTTGAATAAACTAAGAATGTTGTAGTTGATGTGAATGTTTCCTCCAACGCAAATGAAAGGTGAAGGTTTTCTTTCACGATATATTTAATAATCGGCTTTTACGTAACAGTGATAACATTACTACTGTGTCCTTTCCATCGACAACGATCAACTCCGATCTGCATGTTCCGATGCTTTCTACTGAAGAAGTGAAGCTTATTTACAAGTTAAACGAGCAAATGGAAAAATGCCTACACGAACAAAGATGGGTAATTCTGCTTTTAAAGGAGAAAACATTTGCACAGAATAAGTAAAATATGAAGCTATTAACAGTAAAGCAAACAAATATAACGATTTGTAAGTTAAAACTTCACTTATTAGAAATGATGACACTTTGCTTATAAATTGTTCGGGATCGCCATTTCATGTAAACTTATACAATCTTCAGCTGGCAAAACTAAGCTGTTGTCATCGATACGGAGGCTATATGTCGATATGTTCTTTAAGAATTACCAACATCTGAAAATAAAGCAAATTTAAAACAGAATTGACTGTCGGTATTTCAAACTTTATTACGCGATGTTTATTTTTTAAAAATAAATATATTTTTCCAAACCATTAAATCTATCGGACCATTTAATTATTTTAATAATTTAACTTCTGGATTTATTTCATGGTTAAATGACAAAAAATTATCTGCTACGGCCGATTTATCAGTTCTTTCGTTCTGGTTTCAAAATTATGTTTTGTCTTTCCAATTTAAATTTTATCACAATCGAAACAATAAAACTGATAAATACCAGATTTTGTGTTATTAGGAATATTATCAGTTATAAAGAAATGCAACAAAGTTTTAATACTATACTTATTTTGAGGAACTAAAGTTATACCAAACTTTTTAAAAATTGTTTGAAAATGTATATTAACTCAAGGATAGTAAGTAAATTTTTTAAAATTATAATCCTCTTTTACTTTTAAGGGTAGAAATAACATTAACAGTTTTTTGATAATTGAATATTTCAATTGTTTTATTTACGAGATCTGTACAATAAAGAATGAAAAATTCATGGTTCAAGTAGGTCGGCCACGGAAATCGAACGCGGACTTCCCGAACCTGGACCACAGACGAAACCGCCTGAGTCATTCCTCTCGGTAATTGGTAAAGTCGTGCGTATGTTCATATTGCTCCCTTCCCTAACTTTAATCGAACACTTTTGAAATACTTAGATCAAAGTGGACAAGTTGAACTGTGAAGCCACTTATTACTCTGCGATAAGTAGATTTTGGAGCAGATGTCCACTTACTGTCGTATCCTCCCCCATTTCGTTTTCGTAAGCAGGCACAACAGGGTCTGGCTGTAAGTGGCTCATGGGAAAATTGCATTCTGACTGTCAGCTTCCAGTTGATATACAGTATACTTCAATTGGTTGTCAAGGCTACTATTACACGTAATATAAGTTCCTTCACCTCAATTGTCATAAGCAGTGGCGGCACCCACAAGCTTGTACGACAACAGACAACCATGGTACAATACTTGAAACATATTATGCTAATTCTCTTGCATCTGCCACCATACCTCATTCATAGTTGCTGCAATTGTTAAACTTTTAGTAAACCTTAAGTAAAAATGACGTTATCTAACAATAAATGAATTGCTCTACTCTTGTATAGACTATTCTTACACTTATTCTTTTATCTTAAGTTAATCCAAATCAACATTATCTTACTGCTAATTTACTTGTACTTATAAGAAAATACGGGAATACGGTAGGCTTTACGTAACAGTTAAATGTTTTAAAAGTGGTCGCTATGTGATAACTACAGCTCGGCTATGTATCTATGCAGTAAGAGTCTGCTAAATACAAGGGCTGTTCAATAAAGAATGATCATAATTTGTTTACGGTCATAATTTTTCGCACAAATTCAATCTTATTATACTCTGTTAGCTTAATGTGAAACAAACACGCCGTAGTAGTTTCATTGTTGGTACTCCTGGTTCCCGCCTGTGAGAACCAGACAAGTTCAGACATGTTCAGTATCACCTACCGCTACAATGGAGGTAACACACAAGGAACAATATGCGGCTTTGAAATTCTCCTTTCGTCCCAACAAATCTTCAGTTGAGGCCTATACAATGTTACAGGAGGCCTATGGAGAGTCTGTTCTTCCCTACAGCACAGCTCGAAGGTGGTTTAAAATGTTTAAAGAGGGGAGACAATCAATTTCAAAGGACGGTGGACCCGGTGCTCCAGTTACTGCTCTTACGGAAGAAAAAATCAACACTGCTGCTGCCATTGTGAGAGAGGATCGACAAATTACCTTAAGATCACTTTCTGAAATACTGAACATTTCATTGGGTGCCACCTACACGTTGGTGACAGAAACATTACACATGAGACGTGTTTGTGCGCGATGGGTTCCAAGACTGTTGATTCCCGAACAAAAGGACATTCGCATGCAAGTCTGCATGCAGTTAAAGTTGATGTTACTGGAAGATCTGGAGTTTCTTTCTAACGTAGTCACAGCTGATGAAACTTGGCTACATCATTTTCATCCTGAGAGCAAACAGCAAAGCTCAGTGTGGAAATGTCCTTCATCACCAACCCCCAAAAAGCAAAAGTGGTTGCTTCTGCTAGGAAAGTTATGGTCATCTCATTCTTTGATATTCATGGACTGGTTTATCAGCATGTTGTACCTGCACATACATCAGTAATTGGACAATACTACAGGGATGTCCTGAAAACATTGCAAGTCCATATCAGGCGCAAAAGACCACATTTACGTGAAGCAGGCTGGATGCTACACCACGATAATGCGCGGCCGCATATTGCCATATTGTTGCTGAATATCTTGCAAAAATCAACGTGAAGTACATCCCTCACCCTCCCTATAGTCCGGATTTAGCCCCATGTGACTTTTTTCAATTCCCTAACTTGAAGAAACGCCTTCGTGGGAGACATTATCCATCATCAGAAGCAGTGGTGAAGGCTGCGGAGACGATTTTGAGGGATCACTCAAAAATGGTTTCCAGCGTGTCTTTGAAGACTGGCAGAAACGCTGGGACAAGTACATCGCATTCAGGGGAGACTATTTTGAGAAGGACCATCAAAATTATGAGGTTGATTAAAGGTATGTTGTCAAAAATATTGTGGTCATTCTTTATTGAACAGCCCTCGTAGATAAAATTGTATGATGCAACGACCGCACCTAGCTTCAAAGATTTACCACATGATTGTTGAACGCCGTTTAGTTTATGTTTTTGAGCGGGTCGACCTATTTTTGTAACAGGAGGTGCTCATTGTTGATAGCTACATTCTCACTTTTCGGCAAGCTTTTATGGATTTAGAAACAGGATATCTAAGACGAACAGAGCAGTAAAAGAGAGACTTTCTCGTATCCTTCTGTTCCTCTTAAAGTATCGGAGTGAAATACTTGTACGAATAATTGCTGAAAAAGTATAATATAGATGTTTAATCTTCGGAGGTGGCTTGTGGAAACCATCTGTTGAGACCAGATTGGGCTTCTAAGCTCCGGCAGTGTACCGCATTTCCTGTGAATGTGGGACAGCGTATATAGGACAAACCGGAAGGAACATCACTATCAGAATAAGCGAACATGAACGGAGCATTCGTTTAATGCAACCTGAGAAGTCTGGGCTGGCAGACCATGGTTTTGATAACGACCATAGAGCCAACTTTTGGGAGACGAATCTTGGCAAAGTGTAAGAGTTACTGGGAGCGGAGAATTAAGGAGGCTTTGGCCATTTCCTCCGAGAGGAGCACGCTTAATCGTGATACTGTATTTCAGTTCAGCTCCTCTTGGAAACTGGCCTTAGAATGGAAATCCGTCGAATTAAGAAGCAAAGATCAATACAGCTTGATAGTCAAGTTAAGTAGTTACGTTTCTTTGACTCAATTTTCTATACTCACGCCATCTCCTGACCTGGCATTTAATTGACTGAAAACAGTCTTTTGTTCAGTATTGCGAATTTTGATAGTGTTTTGTCTTTGTTTATATTTGTGTTATATCCACTGTGTCATTTGTGGTTATATCATTTTATAAATATCCTGATCATGGGAACGATGCACACTCCTAAAACATCGCTTTCTAGTCGTCTTTTCACCTGGCTTGCTTCTTAATTAAATCTCGAATATATTCGTCACCAGGGAAGCTTCAGGTCTTATTTTGCAATGCCCTCTATACATAGTAGAGAAGGTAAAAATAACTATAACACTGAAGTGGTTAGCTATTGAGGTAATTATCGCACTAACAACCTGCATAGAGTACGTTTTAACTGACAACTTGTGTGAGATATTTGTCTGGTTTATGTTCCTATACATGTACCGGAAGTGAATGACACACTGGTTTAGAAAACTCTTAAAAAGCATCTTGCAACATTGCTCAGTTGCAGCTAGTAGGTAAGCAATAGATGTCGACAGTGAATTACTGTTTTGTTCTACAGCTGCCACACATCCGGTTACTGCTTTGAACAAAACACCTCAGGGTGAGCAGGACATTTATTAGCGAAGCAAGTACCTCGTCGAGCATAAACATCAGTATTGAAGAAACTTACACGAAGGTCGCCAGGGGATAAGAAGTTTTGTAACCGACCTATCGACGGATCGAGGTGCTGGCTGACTGTAAACAGCCAGAAGGTTTTTACTGCGTGCCCACCCGTTAAGAATTTTACCTGAAATGATTTGTGTTTAATATAACAGATGTATCACTTTAAATACTTTGACAATCCTTAATAAAATAATTATTATTTAAATGTTAAAATTAGGTTAAGAAAATTTATTTAAAAAGAATGACGATATATGTAGAAAAGTGAAGGATATTTAGTTGTCGTTATAGCAACGGCAGAATTATAAAAGCTGAGGCACCTGAGCCATTTTGATTTTCTGTAAATGGACGTGATAGTGTGACGGTGTGTCTGCATTTCTACAGGGTTTGTGCATTGGAAAGTGGAAGGTGTCGAAGGATTGTATGTAAAGCACTGAGGGGTAAAATTGATGGTCGGAAAAGTTTTCTTTTAACTGAAATACAGGTTTTGTAGAGCAAAGGAGGAACTGCCATTTTGTTTTAATCTGTAGCTCAATAACCACTTTCCATCTGAGACCGCCCCTGAAAGTAGGATCTTGTGCCAGTACCGGTGCGGCTGTGGAACTGCTAGAGTCCGGTAACTGGATTTTCAGCGCGGTTCACCATTACCTTTTCCTCCACAACTCACTATCAGCGACACCAAGTCGTTACAAATGGCGTCGCAAAGTGAAGCAGAACTTCCAGAATATCATCACAACGAGTACACCATTCCCAGCACATACACATTTGTAGCCTAGTCGTTAAATATCCCAGGTAGTCTTTTTTCAGGATATTGTCGGATGGGTTATGGGTTTCAGGTTAAGTTTTGTTGTGACGTAGCATAGATTTTATGTTCGTCGGGTTGTAGGAATGGATGCAAAACCTTATGCTCCCTAGTGTTCTATTTTTAAATTAGATTTAGGTTAAAAATTTTGATGCCAAACAGCTTAGAAAAATTATATGGAGCTCAGCTTTAGATTCTGTAGGGATTAAGTTTTGTAAGGATGTCGCCGATGTGTCAAGTCCTTTACCACTCACATGTGCAGTCAAAGGACACCAACCTATCTTCAGCAGAATAATTAACAATAACTGTACAATATTATCTTGTAAAGAATATAGCAATGCACTATTTTTTGAAGTTTAACGTATTTTAACCGTGATCAATAGAACTTATAGCAAACCAGCATTCATCTTTCAGGATAAGCGAAAACCTCCAACGTTAAGTCATATCGGACGATGAATGAAATGATGTTCAAATGAGTACAGGGTACATAGAGCTTAGAGTTACCAGACATTCATCTTTCAGGATAAGAGAAAACCTCCAACGTTAAGTCATATCGGACGATGAATGAAATGATGTTCAAATGAGTACAGGGTACATAGAGCTTAGAGTTACCAGACATTCATCTTTCAGGATAAGAGAAAACCTCCAACGTTAAGTCATATCGGACGATGAATGAAATGATGTTCAAATGAGTACAGGGTACATAGAGCTTAGAGTTACCAGACATTCATCTTTCAGGATAAGAGAAAACCTCCAACGTTAAGTCATATCGGACGATGAATGAAATGATGTTCAAATGAGTACAGGGTACATAGAGCTTAGAGTTACCAGACATTCATCTTTCAGGATAAGGGAAAACCTCCAACGTTAAGTCATATCGAACGATGAATGAAATGATGTTCAAATGAGTACAGGGTACATAGAGCTTAGAGCTAGCAGACATTCATCTTTCAGGATAAGAGAAAACCTCCAACGTTAAGTCATATCGGACGATGAATGAAATGATGTTCAAATGAGTACAGGGTACATAGAGCTTAGAGTTACCAGACATTCATCTTTCAGGATAAGGGATAACCTCCAACGTTAAGTCATATCGGACGATGAATGAAATGATGTTCAAATGAGTACAGGGTACATAGAGCTTAGAGTTACTTGACATTCATCTTTCAGGATAAGGGAAAACCTCCAACGTTAAGTCATATCGGACGATGAGTGAAACGATGTTCAAATGAGTACAGAGTACATAGAGCTTCCAGTTACCAGCATTCATCTTTCAGGATAAGAGAAAACCTCCAACGTTAAGTCATATCGGACGATGAATGAAATGATGTTCAAATGAGTACAGGGTACATAGAGCTTAGATTTACCAGCATTCATCTTTCAGGATAAGAGAAAACCTCCAACGTTAAGTCATATCGGACGATGAATGAAATGATGTTCAAATGAGTACATGGCACATAGAGCTTAGAGTTACCAGACATTCATCTTTCAGGATAAGAGAAAACCTCCAACGTTAAGTTATATCGGACGATGAATGAAATAATGCTCAAATGAGTACAGGGTACATAGAGCTTAGAGTTGCCAGACATTTATCTTTCAGGATAACAGAAAACCTCCAACGTTAAGTCATATCGGACAATGAATGAAATGATGTTCAAATGAGTACAGGGTACATAGAGCTTAGAGTTACCAGACATTCATCTTTCAGGATAAGGGAAAACCTCCAAGGTTAAGTCATATCGGACGATGAATGAAATGATATTCAAATGAGTACAGGGTACATAGAGCTTAGAGTTGCCAGACATTCATCTTTCAGGATAACAGAAAACCTCCAACGTTGTCACATCGGACAATGAATGAAATGATGTTCAAATGAGTACAGGGTACATAGAGCTGAGAGTTACCAAACATTCATCTTTCAGGATAAGGGAAAACCTCCAAGGTTAAGTCATATCGGACGATGAATGAAATGATGTTCAAATGAGTACAGGGTACATAGAGCTTAGAGTTACCCGACATTCATCTTTCAGGATAAGGGAAAACCTCCAACGTTAAGTCACATCGGACAATGAATGAAATGATGTTCAAAAGAGTACAGGGTACATAGAGCTTAGAGTTACCAGACATTCATCTTTCAGGATAAGGGAAAACCTCCAAGGTTAAGTCATATCGGACGATGAATGAAATGATGTTCAAATGAGTACAGGGTACATAGAGCTTAGAGTTACCAGACATTCATCTTTCAGGATAAGGGAAAACCTCCAACGTTAAGTCATATCGGACGATGAATGAAATGATGTTCAAATGAGTACAGGGTACATAGAGCTTAGAGTTACCAGACATTCATCTTTCAGGATAAGGGAAAACCTCCAAGGTTAAGTCATATCGGACGATGAATGAAATGATGTTTAAATGAGTACAGGGTACATAGAGCTTAGAGTGACCAGACATTCATCTTTCAGGATAAGAGAAAACCTCCAACGTTAAGTCATATCGGACGATGAATGAAATGATGTTCAAATGAGTACAGGGTACATAGAGCTTAGAGTTACCTATTCATCTTTCAGAATAGGGGAAAGCCTTGGAAAAAAACACTTTATCCAGATAAATGATCCTTAACGAGATTCGCACTCGGGACCTCTTGAAAGTGAGGGAGACGTGCTACCACCTAAGCTAAGGAGGCTGATTGATGACGCAATAACTAAACTACTTAGTCTATTTCATATATAGAAAGGTTAATTTATCACTAGATTTGGAAACTGTTCATTCTTTTGTTCGACCATTTATTACTTTGTTTAGTCAATGTCGCGAACTGCGTTGCTTTAAATCATTGGAAAGCATTGGTTTTTGTCTTATTATAACAAAGGAAATCCAAATGCATGCAATTTTTTGGAATGCCTTTGACTCGTATAATATTTAATATATAAAGTCGTACTTTATGTATAGAATAGTCTAGATTAATAACTGTCTCGATGGAGAATTTATGTGTTAAGTGAGGAATCTGACGATTTTACTTGAGATAAATTGGCAAACAGCGTTGTTGTACATTTCCCAGTAACGAGTAGGTGTTCCGTTGCGTACACTTGGTCTAAGTTGCTGTTATTGCGCATTTGTGTTGCTACCGTTTCCAGTAAGCGGCTTATTCAAATCCTCTAGAAACTTCAACTGGTCCCAAAATTACCATTAAGGACATAAATGGCACCTGTTTCCATCCGTGCTGGTTTCCATGTTCGTATCTTAAGGAATGTACATGTGATACACAGTTTCCATTTAAACGACCTAAAATGCTAAAAACATTTAAAACTGCAATTAGAACGCTCTGTTCAGGGATGTTTGGAAGTGACAAATACTGTAAATATTAGTAAACCAAAGGTATCAAATGAAAGTATGTATAGTGTGATCCATATAAATCTGAACCATTTCAATAGTCCATAACATTTGAACCAATAATAGGACACACGTGCAACTTTGGGAGAATATAACACAATTGGGAGATTACATTACACTATTTACATCTCAGAGAATGTTGCAATTGTCCTCCACCAGCATCTATACATGTTTGTACTCGTCTCACCATATTCTCTCAAGTTTTACGGAGAGTATCCTCGCCAATGTTGCTTATTTCGGTTCGAATGGATTCCTTGAGAACGTACCTTTACTCATCCTCATAATTTTGATGGTCCTTCTCAAAATAGTCTCCCCTGAATGTGATGCACTTGTCGCAGCGTTTCTGCCAGTCTTCAAAGACATGCTGGAAACCATTTTTTGAAAGATCCTTCAAAATCTCCTCCGCAGCCCACACCACTGCTTCTGATGATGGATAATGTCTCCCACGAAGGCGTTTCTTCAAGTTAGGAAATAGAAAAAAGTCACATGGGGCTAAATCCGGACTATAGGGAGGGTGAGGGATGCACTTCACGTTGATTTTTGCAAGATATTCAACAACATTGGCAATATGCGGCCGCGCATTATCGTGGTGCAGCATCCAGCTTGCTTCATGGAAATGTGGTCTTTTGCGCTGATATGGACTTGCAATGTTTTCAGGACATCCCTGTAGTACTGTCCAGTTACTGATGTGTGTGCAGGTACAACATGCTGATAAACCATTCCATGAATGTCAAAGAATGAGTTGACCATAACTTTCCCAGCAGAAGCAACCACTTTAGCTTTTTTGGGGGTTGGTGATGAAGGAGATTTGCACACTGAGCTTTGCTGTTTGCTCTCAGGATCAAAATGATGTAGCCAAGTTTCATCAGCAGTGATTACGTTTGAAAGAAACTCCGGATCTTTGTCTAACATCAACTTTAACTGCCTGCAGACCTGCATGTGAATGTTCTTTTGTTCGGGAGTCAACAATCTTGGAACACATCACACACAAACACGTATCATGTGTAATGTTTCTGTCACCAACGTGTGGGTGGCACCCAATGAAATGTTCAGTATTTCAGAAAGTGATCTTAAGGTAATTCGTCGATCCTCTCTCACAATGGCAGCAGCAGTGTTGATGTTTTCTTCCGTAAGAGCAGTAACTGGAACATCGGATCCACCTTCCTTAGAAATTGGTTGTCTCCCCTCTTTAAACATTTTAAACCACCTTCGAGCTGTGCTGTAGGGAAGAACAGACTCTCCACAGGCCTCTTGTAACATTGTATAGGCCTCAACTAGAGATTTGTTGAGACGAAAGCAGAATTTCAAAGCCGCATATTGTTCCTCAAATGTTCCCTCCGTTACAGCAGTAGGAGATATTGAACATGTCTGAACTTGCCTGGTCCTCACAGGCGGGTACCAGGAGTACCAACAATAAAACTACTAAGGCATGTTTGTTTTACATTAAGCTTACAGAATATAATAAGAATTTTAGTGCGAACAATTAAAACCGTAAAGAATTATGATCATTCTTTATTGAACAGCCCTTGTAATTTTAGAAAAAGACCATTCAGTTTTGTGTGTACGAGAAGCGCAACGCAAAAACGAAAAATCGGTTAAATAGAAACTTGGTATTTAAGTTGGCATCCTTTAAGGATGCGACACGAGTATTTACAAGACAATTCACTAACGTAAAGTAGCTTTGTGCAATACTTGACGTCACGATCAGGGCCAACGGCCATGTTCCTCGCGCGGTTCTGCTTATTTTGCGTAACTCCGTTATCGACGGCAGTAACCTAATTATCTTGAATAACGAAAGTGCATTAAGCGGGAGCTCCATTGGCTGAGGCTGAGATAAAGCACTACTTACCACAGTCTATCCTTTGAGGGGGGGGGGGGGGGGAGAAGCTAGTTGCTCATCAACGACTGCAGGTTCGGATGGTGCAGCACATGTGCAAGTCCTGTGACTTGATTCACCAGCCTTTTTCTTATTCTAATTATTACTATTGAGAAGCCTGTACTCTTCACAACTGGCATTCCAGAAGAGTGGTGTGTGCTCCTACTCTGTTACTAGCATTCTCGTTATAAGCAGACCACTCAATCTTGAGAACAGCCATAAGCACTCTATGGTATGGTTGAACTACGCAAGCGCAAGTTCTAGAACCTGCTTAAGGTATCGGGAACAAGCAATATGTTCACAAAACGTATACTACGAACAACAAACAGATATGGAACAGTATAGAACCTAAAAACATCGCGAACTAATTGGTACATACAGAACAGAAGCTGCATAAAGAACATGGATTTTGTAAAGAAATGTGATGTTCTTTTAAGTTTGAAAACACTTGGTTTAAAATCAATGATACTGCACTTTCTAGCTCATTGTTAAAAAAAAAACTAATAAAGCAACAGAAGAGAGAGGTATTTGATTATTAAATGTTGTACATTATTTGTTAAAAGCAACAAAAGTCTTAAAAAGTATACATCAGGATTTAATGTTTTATACCTTGGTAGATAAGATAAAGAAGGAGGAGGAATATTTCAACAATTGCTGGTCAATTTTCTAAATCGACGTTTCATTAAATGGCATGCGAAGTTTTATTAATATTCTAAGATTCATTAACAGGAGTTATTGATTCATTTCACACTTTCCATAGGGGGGATCCATCCCCTTCAGCTGCCGTGGAGAAATATTTAAATATCGAATCAATAAAACTAATTAATTGAGTAGCAAAAGTTATTGATTTATTTTAAATTATAACAGCACAAACTGCAAGTTTTTTTGTTTAATAAAAGCATAAACACATAAAAATCTGAAGTAATCTGTTAATGGATGTTATAAAAGCTACTTACGTATGATGCACAATCCTGTGGCGGGCTTTATCGTCCAGCCAGGACAACAATAATGGCGATATTTGGAACGGCATACGTTTGGCCTGGAACATATAAAACATTTAATTAATTTCCTTTGTTTCCTTCCCTTTAGTCAAGTCTCAAAGAGTTCCAATTGAGGGATGCATAAAAACAAACGAAACACAAAAGTCGTTCATGTTTTTTTTTTTCCAAATGAAGGATAAGTCATGTAAAATACAGTGAGTTCAAGTTCAAGAAAAGTTTATTTAGTAATTGAGTTATAGAGTCTGGAACAGAAACTGTGTAATTCACACGACTGTAATGTGAAAAAGTAAAAACAAATAGGGAAATAAGTTCCATAATTTTTAAATAGAGACAAATCTCCTAAAACGGTAAAGCATCATGAACGGTTTTCGTTAAAACAAATCTTTTTACCAGTTAAAGATAAAATGCATAAATTAAATTGAATTTATATAAACCTAGTACTCTAGACTGCGGTGATAGCAGAAAGTTCATTGTTTTTTGAACACCCTGTATTTTATTTTGCAAAGAAGGTATGTGTATTCTACATAAAACTGAAAATTATTTATCATTATTCATTACGTTTCAAATAATGGGTTTTAACATTCACGTAAAACTCAAAATTTAACACGAAAGAAATACCTATGTGTCCAGTGAAACTCTGCCCGTCTCTGTGGTAGCGTGTCTGCCCTACGTTCAGGAGGTTCCGATTTCGAATATTGGTCGTGCAGTATTCGGATAAGATTTTTCTGGCGTTTCTCTTATACGAATTATAAATATCTGGTAAATGGACCCTGGACTCATTTGAGCGCTCTTCATTCTTTTTCCGATATGGATTAAATTTGGAGGACGTAAATAAAAACCTAAAGAAGTAAAAGAGCATTCATTTATCTGTATTGTTTAAATTATTCCCCAAACACAATTGCATGTGACGTATCACACTCGTGTGACGTAACATATCTACGTAGATTCGTAGGCATGGGATGTGGGGGAAAGGGTGCCACGAATGATGACGAATGATCACAAGGCTGCGCGCGTGGCAAATTGTTAGGCGATGTTGACGTGTGATGACGGCATGAATGGAACATCGACTGCACGCTGTTCTTGTAATGAAAACGTCGTCATTTTAAGAATCAAAAACAGTCCTAACTGTCGTCGCTGCCACTACAGTTCTATGCACTGTACAGTACTGCCATCTCTGTCATGCATTTACAAAGAGTCTACGTGTATTTAAAAAGAAAATAATTTCCAATCTCGTCCCAGTTCTGATAAAATATGTGTTATAACTTGAACACACCCCGTATAGTGGACGAGTTCGAATCACTGTAATATGCTTACAAAGTAGAAAATTAATCTGGAATGTGATACAGTTTTGTAGAAACTAAAGGTCTAGTTATTCAAAGTGTACGGGAGAAAAACTTTCAACATCGCTCACATCCAAACATTTTCAAGCTCGGTGAGTTTCAAAAATATGTTGTACACAGAACGTTTCTCGAGTTTTACAAGCAGAGAAGAGAAATTCGTACAGTACGTCTCATGAACGTTGTAAAATATTTCTTTAAAGGTAGAAGGACACATTGTGGAGAATACTTAAAGACATGAGATATCAGTATACGTCGTGTTACGTACGATGTTCTGATGTTTTGATGGTCAGACTGTACTAAGCCGAACCAAACCAAACAGCCGAGCCAAACAGCTGTACTCATTTGTCAGACAGGTAATAATTGCTTTGTAGAACATTATGTAGTATTAACCCCTGATGTATCGGCAACTTCTCGGCTTTAACTGTGTAGCAGGAAGTAGGTGCTGCTTTGATATCGATCGGTGTAGCATAATGACCACCTACAGAGCTACGAGACCTTTCACAAAGTTCTTTTATTCCAAAACGTTCTTTGTTTGTTGTTTCTTTCTTCATCTTGAATCAATGCTACTCCACAGTATACAATACTTTGCAAAGTTTAAACAAATTAAGAGTCTCTATACACATATAATTTGTAACATAAAACGTCACTTATCTTAAAAGAAAATGCTGAACATTTTCTTGATTGAGGATCGCGATTTCGTGACTTCTCATTCACATCATCAGCTCAAACAACCCCGTTGTTAACGTTACGATCACTAGCTGTCACTATGTTTTTGCCAGTACTACCAAAATCTGAAAATATAATAAATCTAAAAACATAATCAACTGCCGATATTTCAAAATTCATTAAGCGATGTTTGTTTTTTAAAATAAATAATTTTTCCCAAATCATTAAATATATCGGACCATTCTGGATTTATTTCATGGTTAAATGACAAAAATGATCTGCTGCAGCCTATTTATCAGTTTGTTTATACTTAATGTTACGAAAATGTTCTTTCGTTCTGGTCTCTAAATTACGTTTTGTCTTTCCAATATCTTTATCACATTCTAGACAATTAAACTGATAAATGCCAGATTTTTTATTATTAGGAATTTTATCTTTTTTAGAGAAATGCAGTAAATTGTTAATAATATATTTATTTTGAGGAACTAAAGTTATATCAAACTCTTTAAAATTTTTCTGAAAATGTTTATTACCCAAGGATGGTAAGTAAATTTTTCAAAAATTATAATCGTCTTTTGTTTTTTAAGGGTAGAAATATCATTAACAGTTTTTTTCATATTTAACTTCTAAAATTTTTATGTATAATCTTTATTAAAATCATTAATTAAAGCAGTATTAATAATATAATTGTTTATACTCTTTATTTAATTCCTCTTTATTCAAGGGTATATTTATTAATCTATAAATCAAACTATTGAAAACAGAAAATTTATGTGAAAAAGGGTTAGAACTTTTATTTTTATGTAATTATCAATATGAGTAGATTTCCTATAAATACCAAAGTTTAATTTATTATTATTTCTTATTATCTTAAGATCTAGAAAAGGAATAAATCCATTAATTTCAGTCTCTAATGTAAATTTTATAGCTTTATCTTGCAAATTTAGTAATTTTAAAGCATCATTTATTTGTTTATCAGGAACAATAGCAAAAATATCATCAAAATATCGATACCAGGCTTTAGAAATCAAAGGAAATGCTTTAGTGACTTGCATTTCGAAAAGATCGGCAAGAAAATGTGAAAGAGGATTACCCATTGCTAAGCCAGAAGTTCGTTGACAAAATTTACCATTAAAAGTGAAAAAATGTGATCTAAAGAAAAGTTAGTAAGTTTAACAAAATCAACTATTAAGGCATCATGTAAATTTATTGAATTCAACCACTTTTTAAAATAAATCAAGAGTTTAATTGACTTATGATCACCACATTGGAGGTAAATTTCAGTCCAGCTAGCGAACTGTTACTTCAGATTTAGAAAATGGCAGAAGTCAGTGGAAGCCATATCTAGTAAATATGAGGGTTATTCATAAAGTAAGGTCCGATACGCCGTATCTCATCGAATTTCGCGTGAACATTGAAACGCGCATGCAGACCAACTACCGGCATGCCTTGCACGTAAACGATACCATTTGCATTGGTAGTGGTGCAGTGTGGCAGTTAAAATTATTCCAAACAATCGAGCGGTCTGCCAACTGTGAAATACGGTCTGTGATTCGGTTTTTGACGGCAAGGAACATTTCAGCAGCGGACATTCATCGACAGATCTGAGAAGTGTACGATGATTGACAGGAGAATGCGTAAGTGTGTTCCAGCTTTCAAAGACGGACGCAACAATGTCCATAATGAACCGCGATCAGGCCAGCCATCAGTGATCACACAAGATTTGGTCAATGCCGTGGATGAAAAGACCCGTGAGAACCGACGATTTACAATTTCCACTTTAGCAATGGAATTTCCGGATGTACAAAATTGTCTCTGAAAATTTGCTATTTCGGAAATTGTGTTCACGTTGGGTTCCAAGGCTGCTTACTGAGAAACACAAAATGACAAGAATGGCCTGTGAACTGAAATTTTTGCTCCCATATCATGAGGAAGGAGATAAACTATTGGAACACATTGCCATTGGGGACGAGACGTGGGTTTCTCAGATGACTCCAGAGTCAAAACGTCAATCGATGGAATGGCGCCACACGACATCACCAGTCAAGGTCAAGCAGACAATCTCAACACGGAAAGTGATGGCATCCGTGTTTTGGGATAGGCACAGTGTTGCTAGTTGAGTTTGTGAACGAGGGACAACCACCAATGCAGACGCTTACTGCGCTACTCTGACTAACCTCCGACGTACAATACAGAATAAGCGACGTGGTCTTCTGACATCTGGAGTGTTGTTGCGAACCCAAGACCTCATCAGCTCTTTTGGATGGGACCAGATTGACCACCCACTTTATAGTCCAGACCTGGCGCCCAGCGACTTTCACTTGTTCCGCTATGTAAAGGAGTTTCTCGGTGGCAAGCGCTTCCATTCAGACGACGAGGTGAAAGAAACAGTTGAAGACTGGTTATCCTCACAGGCGGCAGACGTGTATGACGTCGGTATACTAAAGCTTGTACAACGTTATGACAAATCTTTAAACAAATATGACAACTATTTAGAAAAAAACGAGAAAGCTGTAAGGAAACCAATAATTTTTTTAAATATATATGATGGTTTAATTTATAAAAAGTAACGGACCTTACTTTACATAAAAGCCTCGTATATTGCCTGTGGTAGCAATACAAAACGCCAGTCATGGAGCTTCGCGTTCGCAACAATTGAAGTTTGCAGAGGTGCATTTGTTTTGAGGGACCAGAACTATCTTCTTTAGAGAATGTGCACAATTGACATTCTTAGCATACCTAAATCTATAGTTTTGTAGTACTCTTCGTTGATTACTTTACGTTTCTGCAGGTAGTCTACCTAATCTGTAATCTGGGCATCTCACAACACACACACGGCCTCGCACCAACCGGTCTGACGACATGATCCAGCGAGTGGAGAACGTTGTTTTGGAGGATCGTCGATTGAGAATTTTCAGATCTTCAAGCAGGATTGTATGCACAGATCCCACGGAAATGCCAATTCTGGAGGCGATGTCTGCAAATGTCTTGGTTTGTTGTCACACGATGTTCTGTCTTCATTGAACTGTCGCACCCAGGAACGTACATTAGACACATCCATGGTACCATCACCACATGCCTCACTCAACTGTCTTAGTTTGTTCTCACACGATGTTCTGTCTTCATTGAACTGTCACACCCAGGAACGTACATTAGACACATCCATGGTACCATCACCACATGCCTCACTCAACTGACGATGAATTTCAATAAGTGCCACACCACGAAAATTGAGAAAACGGATTATTACACGCTGTTCTTGTAATGAAAACCTCGCTATTTTAAGTATAAAAACACCCCTAAGTCTCATCACTACCACTAGCATTCTATGCACTGTACAGTGCTGCCATCTCTGTCACGCATTCACAAAGGGTCCACGTGTATTTAAATAAAACGAAAAGTTGCTATCTGGTCCCAATCCTGAAAAAATATGTGTTATAACCTGAACGCACCTTGTACTTATCAACTGGTAGGAAAGCAGTACAAAGGTGCTGCAGGCACAGCCTATCGGGGTCTCTAATGTTTCTAGGTTTGGCATTATCAAGCGTCCCCTCAATAGCACGGAGATAAAGTTTCACATCAGGAAAGAAATGGTTCTCTCCGTAAAGCACATCGTCCATTGCGCCTGGTCCCGTAATCCTGAGAGATGAATTGAAAATAATAAAATGAGTGGATTTTCGTAGAGCATAACGACCTGGAAATACCTCGAAAGGAAACGGGTGGCGGATCCAACAGGAATCTAGCTGCGAGTCTGAGCAATTCCGATAAGTTATTTGTTTAAAATTAACGAAAAAAAAAAATACACTTCAAAAGCTTCCCAGACAGACAAACGGATAATTCGTTACGACTAGCCGACATTAAAGAACTATGTTTAGATTTCCGGCTGTTAAATGACATTCCTTCTTATTTCGCAATTGAAGGTCAGGCTGGGAGGGGCGGAGCCATCAATCTTCATCATCAAGAACTCATAACTGTCATGACCTAACCTCTAAAACACGCCAATAGATAGTTTCGCATGACTGATATATGACAGTCATTTGTGTCACTCTTGGAATGTAGTCGCTATATCCATTGTCACTCGCAGCTGCATTTCACAACAATTCAACAAATCATTATTCAGTTACGTTACCTTACTTTCTTTATACATTTTGTTGCAATGCAAGAAGGGCCTACGTGTGACTGTACAATAGAAAGAGTACTAATGAGTAGCCTTAGTTCTTTAAGTCATTATTCTCTCTTAGTTTAATGAAAATTATTAGTTAGAGCTTCCCTCGCTTTGAAAGTCATGCCTCGCTACTGGACCTCCGTGTGACTGTACAATAGAAAGAGTACTGAAGAGTAGCCTTAGTTCTTTGAGACATTATTCTCTCTTAGTTTAATGAAAATTATTATTTGGAGCTTCCCTCACTTTGAAAGTCACGCCTCGCTACTGGACCTAAGTGTGGCTGTACAATAGAAAGAGTACTAATGAGTAGCCTTAGTTCTTTAAGTCATTATTCTCTCTTAGTTTAATGAAAATTATTAGTTAGAGCTTCCCTCGCTTTCAAAGTCACGCCTCGCTACTGGACCTCCGTGTGACTGTACAATAGAAGGAGTACTGAAGAGTAGCCTTAGTTCTTTGAGACATTATTCTCTCTTAGTTTAATGAAAATTATTATTTGGAGCTTCCCTCGCTTTCAAAGTCACGCCTCGCTACTGGACCTCCGTGTGACTGTACAATAGAAGGAGTACTGAAGAGTAGCCTTAGTTCTTTGAGTCATTATTCTCTCTTAGTTTAATGAAAATTATTATTTGGAGCTTCCCTCGCTTTCAAAGTCACGCCTCGCTACTGGACCTCCGTGTGACTGTACAATAGAAAGAGTACTGAAGAGTAGCCTTAGTTCTTTGAGACATTATTCTCTCTTAGTTTAATGAAAATTATTATTTGGAGCTTCCCTCGCTTTCAAAGTCACGCCTCGCTACTGGACCTCCGTGTGACTGTACAATAGAAGGAGTACTGAAGAGTAGCCTTAGTTCTTTGAGTCATTATTCTCTCTTAGTTTAATGAAAATTATTATTTGGAGCTTCCCTCGCTTTGAAAGTCACGCCTCGCTACTGGACCTACGTGTGACTGTACAATAGAAAGAGTTCTGAAGAGTAGCCTTAGCTCTTGGAGTCATTATTGTCTCTTAGTTTAATGAAAATTATTATTTAGAGCTTCCCTCGCTTTGAAAGCCACGCCTCGCTACTGGACCTACGTGTGACTGTACAATAGAAAGAGTTCTGAAGAGTAGCCTTAGTTCTTGGAGTCATTATTGTCTCTTAGTTTATTGAAAATTATTATTTAGAGCTTCCCTCGCTTTGAAAATCACACCTCGCTACTGGACCTACGTGTGACTGTACAATAGAAAGAGTACTGAAGGGTAACCTTAGTTCTTTGAGCCATTATTCTCTCTTAGTTTAATGAAAATTATTAGTTAGAGCTTCCCTCGCTTTGAAAGTCACGCATTGCCAGTGATGATTTGTTTTATTAACCATCGCTGATCTGCTTTTCAAATATTTTTTTGACTTTCAGCCTCCTACATGCCTCTTGTATCTAAAACAACAATAATGAAACCATTACTAAATACCTTTATTTTTATCAAGGTAACGTTAATGTAAAGTAGTATTTTATAATTTTATGTGCAACAATGGTGAGAGAAAGCCATATTTATAATGAATGCAACACATAAATATACAACTAAAATGTCCCCGAATACCTTCATTCGTATTCTTATTTCAAGTTATAGAATAACAAAAGACTGGAGAAGTGTGCGGCTGGAGAAAACATGAGTTCACTGGAAAGGTTGTTATTGTAATGTGTAATTTGTTGTTGAGATAGGATATTGAGACAACTTCATCAACATGCAATCTTATTCACACTTCGTGACATGGTCTGTGATACTCTTATTAAGTCTCTTTCAATTCAACACCCTTGATCAGAATATGAATAAACAATGACACAATGAAAGTGGTTCTGTGAAAGAGCCTAGACAATGAAAGGCGCCAGAGGACAACAAACGTGCTGAATGTATATGAGAGGATTATATTTATTTAATGGTACTCGTGAATCAAGATGCATTTCATCCAATAGTGGAAGGTTTGTTTATTTCCGCGGGTGTATAAAGAAGTCTTGATTCACTTGTACTATACAGAGTTTTATAACCTAATCATTAAAAGGATTACTGCTTTTTAATTAAAGTATAGTAAACTAGGAAAATTATTTTTAACGTTATTTTCTGGAATATATGGTTATTTAGACCTAGGCCGTCTGGATGTGTGTCGTTGGCTTATACCTAACATGAGAGAATCGATGTTGGTTACTCGTTTGTTTTAATTCTTGCTATAATTGATTCAGTGATTGACTCATATTGTTTAATCGAACTTTATTGAGAGAAAAAGAAGCGTCTACAACAGACAAAATTCCTTACTAAATGTTCATTGCCAATTTGAACCAAACAAAGAGACAAACAACAACGCGAGTTACTAAAAACGTTTTTAAACAGTCAGAATAGGCCCTCAACTTACAAATAGGCAGTCACTATGAAAACAGGCAACGATAAATGCTATGAAATGAATATACTTTGCTCCAGTAAGCTAGAAACATAACATAGTGTAGTTTCATTTGATATCCTTTCTGACAAAATAGCAAAACAGTGAAATCTGCAAGAGGAAACGTCTATCTGAGAGAACTTAACTGTAAGGTAGGGGATATTAACATTTATAATGGTCTCTTTGGCTTTTGGATTGTATTAAAATGAGTAAAGTATGATTTAAATAAGAATGGCTTTCAAATGCTAATAAAATGGCATTCCATTAGACTGCAATAAACCTCGGTCCTTATAAACACACGAAGTCGTTATTAATATGAAACTGTTGTTTTATTTTCCAGTCGGCCCTGGCGCTGTTTGTTGCGCAAAATGTACCTGTAACATCTAACATTGTTATACTACAGCGTGGTTTGGTGCTCAACCAACAGGTGCCTCGACTCGATGTTTAATTAAACGCATTCCTTATCCTAGAAAATAAGAATGTAAGAATAATATTCGTTTGTTAATGACGTTATCAATGGATGATGATGAGCACTA
The DNA here is from genome assembly GCA_030765055.1 of Mantis religiosa. Lineage (NCBI taxonomy): Eukaryota > Metazoa > Arthropoda > Insecta > Mantodea > Mantidae > Mantis > Mantis religiosa. Next base: position 6,651,285 of record CM060957.1, on the reverse strand, counting down.
CCAGTACGAGGGGCTGTCGTAAAGTTAATTACCACCGGTAGTTTTTATGCTAGAGTCATGAAAATGTTTCAGTGACATCACTGATCCCTGTGGACATTATGTTGATAGTTCCAGTGACTTGAGTCCCGTTGTAAACACGGCGTGACCTTTCAAGACAGATGTTGGAACAGGATGAAGATGATTGTTATGTTCGTCTGGTAGCCATGGTTGAATCCTGAATCTATCAGTATGATCCAGAGACAAAAACCATGAGCATGGAAGGGAAACATGCCGATTTCTCCCCTCCCAAAAAGGCAAAGGTGCAAGTCAGCTGGGAAGGTCATGCTTTCAGTTTTCTGGGACTGTCGTGCAGTCATCCTTAAAGATTATCTTGCCAAGGGTCGAACCATCACTGACAGATATTACTGCAATCTTTTGGACAAGTTACGAGCAGCTCTGATTAACAAACGACGCGGCATGCTCTCCAGTATTGTTCGTCTTCTGTCTGACAATGCACCAGCTCATTCATCTCAAGTTACAGTTGACAAAACAAGGGAATGTGGCTTTGAGATCTTACAGCATCCGCCTTATTCGCCCGATCTCGCGCCAAATGAGTTTTTGTTGTTCCCGGAAATGAAGAATGCGTTGCGTGGTCGCCGATTTGACAACACAAATGACGTCATTATTGAAGTAGAAGAGTGGTTTAAAGCGAATTCTGCAGACTTCTACAATCAAGGCATTCGGAAGGTCAAGAATAGCTCGGAAAAATGTGTAAATCTGGATGGTGACTAACAAACACATATCAACACAAACTCTCTATCACATTTTTTAAAGAGTGATAATTGAAACTTTACGATAGCCCTCATATACTGGATATTTGTTCTGCAGGAATTTATTTACGTGCCAGTAAATCTACTGACACTGGGTTGTTAATTTTAAACTCTCGGAGCCGGCTTTGAACTCACAGCCTTGTACACGTTGTAAAGGTAGCGAGTTTCTGTTGTCTCGGTTTAGTGTATCGCTTACGAGCAGCACGATCTCACATCCGCTTTAACATTAGAGGTTCATTTGGCAATATTCTGGCATGACTAGGAAATAAAGCATCAATTTCTCTATGTGTGTTACTGCTTGTGTGTGGATAAAAACCACAGCTGGTTCACGAACACTGTCTCAATCTGAATACTCTTCACTAACACTGCATGATGCAATAATACCTTCCTCTGTAATCTCTTTATAAGCTCCGTCATTGTCAGTGTCTTCATCAACAGTGGAACAAAAATGTTTATAAAATCTTATTCGACACCTATTTTTCCTTCTTCATTCTTGTTTTCTGGCAAGTCACACACACCAAGTCATAACTTTTTGCATGACTTTATCAAAGTTTCTCTGCCAACCTGATGTGACTGCAATGAATCGCTCGCTAGCAAGGGAATTCCAGTGACGTAGCTATCGTCTGTAAAACAACACTTCATTTACTAGACTAATCAGCATAATTTTGCTTTTTAAAACTGGTCCGGGTTAACGAGGTTTTATTTTACTAGGCTTGAATTTGAAATAAGAATGCTATATCAAGGCTAGAATTAAAATTCTTTGGTGACATATCGACAGAATGCTAGGCAATAAAACAGTTGACAGAAAATAAACAAATGGCGTACCGTTTACTGTTATCGCTCCCATAGTTTCGTCCGTATTCTCCAGCTACTTCACACTCGGTATTGAAGTTAAGGGTATTTGTGGGAACACGTACAGTTGTCATTACTCACGAACAGGAACAATTGAGTGGGGGGGGGGAGCTAAAAGCACAACATTCAAATCCTTGTAGGAAACAATACTATGAAACGGTACTTAACCAGCTCCAATTTGAACATAATGCAACAAAAAACATAAGTCGGCCGGACGGACGGGAAAGGTTACAAGTCAAGTGTTAGGTATGGGGAGTGAGTAATGACCCCAAGCAGCGCCAGGTGGCGCATCCTCAGCCAACTGCCCAGACCTCAACAATAACAACGAATTGTGGAAAATAACTGAACTACATCGAATATTCCCACTGGGAGTACTTCAAGACTGTCATTTGTTACCCTTTTAGCAGATCGCGTTCCTCCTCCGGCAATGTAAAAACAGATAAGCCTAATAAGTTTTGAGGTACATACCTTTTATCACTAACTATAGCAAATCCTTGCTACTTCAAACAGTTCCAGCAACCGTATCAAGGGGAAAATTACCACTTTCAATATCAGAAACAATACTACATTGAATTTTGTATTACTAAATAAATCATTAAATGTAGATAAAAGCTTAATAGAGGAAAAGTAGGCAATTTGTTACTTTTCCGTATCGTTAGTGAATTTAGAAGTTTATTATGTCATAAAAAGTGTGACGTCAGTAAAACCGTTGATAACTCCTGTGTTTAACAAGTTTTCCTCAAGTCAGTATTACGAGGTGTGTTTGAGTTATAGCACATACTTTTTAGGACTAACACCGTATAGGCACATCTGTTTCTTTTTAAATACACGTGGCAGAGATGGCAGCACTATACAGTATACAGTGCATAGAACTCTAGTGGCAGCGACAACAGTTACAGTTTGGTTTTTAAAAGAAGATACATGAAGGTCATCAGGCAAGAAACGCGAACGGTAAGAAGGAAATGCCGTTGTTATGGTAACGCTAACAAAGGTTGCCAGATTGTTACACTGGTGAAACACATACTCCTCAGCTCAGTTATCGCTAGAGTTTGTCTAGTTGCGCTGTGTATTGTTAGCCTACATTGATAAAGCACAATTAAAATACGTTTTTATGGAAGCAAGACGTAGTGGCGGTAGGATTAGAGGTGGACCGAGGAATCATGGCCAAAGACAAAGATCAGCTTACGGCCGGGTTGTTACATTGCATAACCAAGCTAGAGAATTTGTCTGTTCTCTTAGAGAATTCTTCCAACAGGAAGCAAGACGCAGTGGCAGTAGGATTAGAGGTGGAACGAGGAATCATGGCCCGAGGCAAAGATCAGCTTACGGTCGGGTTGTTACATCGTATCACCAAGCTAGAGAATTTGTCTGTTCTCTTAGAGAATTCTTCCAACAGGAAGCAAGACGTAGTGGCAGTAGGATTAGAGGTGGACCGAGGAATCATGGCCAAAGACAAAGATCAGCTTACGGCCGGGTTGTTACATTGTATCACCAAGCTAGAGAATTTGTCTGTTCTCTTAGAGAATTCTTCCAACAGGAAGCAAGACGTAGTGGCGGTAGGATTAGAGGTGGAACGAGGAATCATGGCCAAAGGCAAAGATCAGCTTACGGTCGCGTTGTTACATTGTATAGCCAAGCTAGAGAATTTGTCTGTTCTCTTAGAGAATTCTTCCAACAGGAAGCAAGACGTAGTGGCGGTAGTATTAGAGGTAGACCGAGGAATCATGACCCAAGACAAAGACCAGCTTACGGTTCGGGTTGTTACATTGCATAGCTAAGCTAGAGAATTTGCCTGTTCTCTTAGAGAATTCGTCCAACAGGAAGCAAGTCGCAGTGGCGGTAGTATTAGAGGTAGACCGAGGAATCATGACCCAAGACAAATAGCAGCTTACGGTTGGGTTGTTACACTGCATAGCTAAGCTAGAGAATTTGTCTGTTCTCTTAGAGAATTCTTCCAACAGGAAGCAAGTCGCAGTGGCGGTAGGATTAGAGGTAGACCGAGGAATCGTGGCCCAAGGCAAAGATCAGCTTACGGCCGGGTTGTTACATTACATAGCCAAGCTAGAGAATTTGTCTGTTCTCTTAGAGAATTCTGCCAACAGGAAGACGAGAGTTTGCTCCTTATCAATGAACAGCTTATTCCTTTTATCCAAAAGCGACTGCCCCATGTCAGTAGATATGCTTGCACGTAAAAGAATTCCTGTGGGTCAAAATTCCGGTATATCGCCGGCGATGATATGAACACGTCAATTAACAAAGTCGATAATTATAGTATATTACGATATTATACGGAACGAGGAAAGGTTTGAAAAAACGAGGCGCTTGCACCGAGCTTTTGCAATTCACGAGATCCATTATGTGCTTAACACATGTTTGTTGTACATTATTTCTTTCACTATTTGTATTTCTATCAATCTGAATTTTAGTAGTTAAGACATTACCTGAAATATTAATAAATATAATTGAAGATACATAAATGTTAGATTTTAGAACGTGCATCGCGTATATGTGTTTCTATGGAGAAATACTTACCACATTGTGCGGGAATGTCAACTTACGATGTATAGCAACAATAACGGTAAGTATGGAATATTAAATACATTGTACAAACAATTATTTAAAAGAACTCACACATGTGAAGACGCTACAACTCAGTGAATGTGTGAACAACTTATTTATGTTTTTAAAGTAGTCTAATACAGAATAACTGTGCATATTTTTGTTGAGGTGAGATAACTCGAACCCTTGTTTATGTTTCGAGTGTTGAGAGGATAAAGGAAGGAGATTTAGTGGGCGACATTGCATTACCCACGTGGAGAAACAGTGACATTCACGTATCTTCTTTTCAAAATCACACGGTAGGGCTGTTTTTGATACTTAAAATGGCGATGTTTTCATTGCAAGAACAGCGTTTTCTCCATTTTCGTGGTGTGACACCTATTGAAATTTATCACCAGTTGAGCGAGGCATGTGGGGATGGTACCATGGATGTGTTTAATGTACGTTCCTGGATGTGACAGTTCAAAGAAGGCAGAACATCGTGTGGCAACAAACCAAGACAGTTAAGTGGGGCATGTGGTGATGGTATCATGGATGTGTCTAATGTACGTTCCTGGGTGCGACAGTTCAACGAAGACAGAGCATCGTGTGACAACAAACCAAGACAGTTAAGTGAGGCATGTGGTGATGGTACCATGGATGTGTCTAATGTACGTTCCTGGGTGCGACAGTTCAATGAAGACAGAACATCGTGTGACAACAAACCAAGACAGTTAAGTGAGGCATGTGGTGATGGTACCATGGATGTGTCTAATGTACGTTCCTGGGTGTGACAGTTCAATGAAGACAGAACATCGTGTGACAACAAACCAAGACTGTTAAGCGAGGCATCTGGTGATGGTACCATGGATGTGTCTAATGTGTGTTACTGGGTGTGACAGTACAATGAAGACAGAACATCGTGTGACAACAAACCAAGACAGTTAAGTGAGGCATGTGGTGATGGTACCATGGATGTGTCTTATGTACGTTCCTGTGAAGACCGATTTAAATGATCAACTAGATCTCACTTGCTAACTTTTGCACGGGTGCGCACACCGATTCTTTCTAAAATGTTGCAACAAAATGTAACCAAACATGAATAAATAAATTAAAACCAGCCCTCCCACTCTACCTTTCCCCTTTGTGATCCTGATTGTTTATTTAAAAAAAGAAAACAAAAAGCAGAAGTGACGAATGACTTGAATGTTTCAAGACGGGAGGTGGACATTGTATTATCCACATAATTTAGTGAATAATAAAATTGTAAAGTAATTAATACTTGAAGCAAAGGCGAGATCGGCATATTCCTTTCGATGCATGTTCTAACTCAGTATTACGTAAATTTAAAACGAGGAGCGAAGAAGGACAAGTGACGAGTGACTTGAACGTTTCAAGACGAGAGGTGAACAGTGTATTGTTCACATAATTCAGTGAATTATAAAATCTCAAAGTTATAAATACTTGATGCAAAGCCGAGATCGGCATATTCCTTTCGATGAATGTTCTAACTCAGTATTACGAAAATTTAAAACGAGGAGCGAAGAAGGACAAGTGACGAGTGACTTGAACGTTTCAAGACGAGAGGTGAACAGTGTATTGTTCACATAATTCAGTGAATTATAAAATCTCAAAGTTATAAATACTTGAAGCAAAGGCGAGATCGACACATTCCTTTCGATGAATGTTCTAACTCAGTATTACGAAAATTTAAGACGAGGAGCGAAGAAGGACAAGTGACAAGTGACTTGAACGATTCAAGACGGGAGGTGGACAGTGTATTATCGACATAATTCAGTGGATTATAAAATAACAAAGTTATTAATACTTGAAGCAAAGTTGAGATCGGCATATTCCTTTCGATGCATGTTCTAACTCAGTATTACGTAAATTTAAAACGAGGAGCGAAGAAGGACAAGTGACGAGTGACTTGAACGTTTCAAGACGGGAGGTGGACAGTGTATTATCCACATAATTCAGTGAATTATAAAATCGCAAAGCTATTAATACTTGAAGCAAAGACGAGATCGGCATATTCCTTTCGATGCATGTTCTAACTTAGTATTACGTAAATTTAAAACGAGGTGCGAAGAAGGACAAGTGACTTGAACGTTTCAAGACGGGAGGTGGACAGTGTATTATCCACATAATTCAGTGAATTATAAAATCGCAAAGCTATTAATACTTGAAGCAAAGGCGAGATCGGCTTATTCCTTTTGATGCATGTTCTAACCTCTCTTGTACTTTTGCAGCAACCTTCATAGCAACTTGTTTCGACAGTCTATAACTCTGTAGAACATTTTCTTCCGATAGCTCCTCAAAATAATTTCTCACAGGTCGTACTCTATTACGAATGCCATTTAGACGGTCTTAAATATAGCAAATCGACATCAACAGCTGAGTTCACGTTAACCATCTTGACTATTTACAATTGTTAAGAACTTCACATCGGAGATTTGGCTTGTTAGCTTAACAAGAGATTTAACACGAGTGTTACCCTAACACATGTTCACTTGTTGGTGAAATGCAATGTTTCTTATAACTACTGCTAAACTCATGTTAAGTTAAATCGGGCGTTACTCTGTTAACGAAAACAAAGAAATTGAGGTTATGTAACACTTGAGCACATGTGTTTGGTAGCAAACAATGATTTAAGAGCATCGGCCGATAGGAAATGGCACATAGAAGCTATACAGAAGTTTGAACAATGCCTAGTCGTTTGAAAGAATATTTCTTTGTGAACGGTTTTGTTTATTACAAAAATGTTTGTCAACTGTATGCATCTATTCAGTAAGCTTCATTATAAAGTGAAGGTGGTTGCTTTCAAATGCTTAAATATAGATTTAGAGCAATTATTTTGTTTATAAACCAATAACATCGATTGTTTTTGATAGATAGGTAGAGTAAATGAGCATATAGTGTTAAAACAAGTTGGTGACGGGTTATGAGGCTATTATAAATGTGACATCTGGAACTCTCTGCAGCTTGACCTCACTCTCCAGCCGACAATAATAAAGTGTGCAAATAGCTTATGTAAACTAAATAAAGCGTTGTTTGTTATACGATGCAGTAACGCTTTGTGGTTAAAGCTCTCGATCTTATGCCCCTCCTAAAGGTCCTTGGAGGAGATGCAGCTTGCTTCATTGCCAACTGCACAGTAATGTGTGGCAAATCGAATCGGATGACGTTCTTCCACTGCGTTATTCATGCATTACCACAAGAGAACTGTTACGTAAGCACGTGTAACTCCCGAACCACACATATACACAGAGAGACATAATATATAATATATAATGCATTAAAAGTACAGTGTATTGATACTGAAAGAGACCATCAGATGATAGACAGGTATGCTTTGTACATATGCATCTTTTAGGATAAGAGAAAACCTCCAACGTTAAGTCATATCGGAGGATGAATGAAATGATGTTCAAATGAGTACAGGGTACATATAGCTTAGAGTTACCAGACATTCATCTTTTAGGATAAGAGAAAACCTCCAACGTTAAGTCATATCGAACGATGAATGAAATGATGTACAAATGAGTACAGGGTACATAGAGCTTAGAGTTACCAGACATTCATCTTTCAGGATAAGAGAAAACCTCCAACGTTAAGTCATATCGGAGGATGAATGAAATGATGTTCAAATGAGTACAGGGTACATAGAGCTTAGAGTTACCAGACATTCATCTTTTAGGATAAGAGAAAACCTCCAACGTTAAGTCATATCGGAGGATGAATGAAATGTTGTTCAAATGAGTACAGGGTACATAGAGCTTAGAGTTACCAGACATTCATCTTTCAGGATAAGAGAAAACCTCCAACGTTCAGTCATATCGGACGATGAATGAAATGATGTTCAAATGAGTACAGGGTACATAGAGCCTAGAGTTACCAGACATTCATCTTTCAGGATAAGAGAAAACCTCCAACGTTAAGTCATATCGGACGATGAATGAAATGATGTTCAAATAAGTACAGGGTACATAGAGCTTAGAGTTACCAGACATTCATCTTTCAGGATAAGAAAAAACCTCCAACGTTAAGTCAAATCGGACGATGAATGAAATGATGTTCAAATAAGTACAGGGTACATAGAGCTTAGAGTTACCAGACATTCATCTTTCAGGATAAGAGGAAACCTCCAACGATAAGTCATATCGGACGATGAATGAAATGATGTTCAAATGAGTACAGGGTACATAGAGCTTAGAGTTACCAGACATTCATCTTTCAGGATAAGAGAAAACCTCTAACGTTAAGTCATATCGGACGATGAATGAAATGATGTTCAAATGAGTACAGGGTACATAGAGCTTAGAGTTACCAGACATTCATCTTTCAGGATAAGAGAAAACCTCCAACGTTAAGTCATATCGGACGATGAATGAAATGATGTTCAAATGAGTACAGGGTACATAGAGCTTAGAGTTACCGGACATTCATCTTTCAGGATAAGAGAAAACCTCCAACGTTAAGTCATATCGGACGATGAATGAAATGATGTTCAAATGAGTACAGGGTACATAGAGCTTAGAGTTACCAGACATTCATCTTTCAGGATAAGAGAAAACCTCCAACGTTAAGTCATATCGGACGATGAATGAAATGATATTGAAATGAGTACAGGGTACATAGAGCTTAGAGTTACCAGACATTCATCTTTCAGGATAAGAGAAAACCTCCAACGTTAAGTCATATCGGACGATGAATGAAATGATGTTCAAATGAGTACAGGGTACATAGAGCTTAGAGTTACCAGACATTCATCTTTCAGGATAAGAGAAAACCTCCAACGTTAAGTCATATCGGACGATGAATGAAATGATATTGAAATGAGTACAGGGTACATAGAGCTTAGAGTTACCAGACATTCATCTTTCAGGATAAGAGAAAACCTCCAACGTTAAGTCATATCGGACGATGAATGAAATGATGTTCAAATGAGTACAGGGTACATAGAGCTTAGAGTTACCAGACATTCATCTTTCAGGATAAGAGAAAACCTCCAACGCTAAGTCATATCGGACGATGAATGAAATGATGTTCAAATGAGTACAGGGTACATAGAGCTTAGAGTTGCCAGACATTCATCTTTCAGGATAAGAGAAAACCTCCAACGTTAAGTCATATCGGACGATGAATGAAATGATATTGAAATGAGTACAGGGTACATAGAGCTTAGAGTTACCAGACATTCATCTTTCAGGATAAGAGAAAACCTCCAACGTTAAGTCATATCAGACGATGAATGAAATTATGTTCAAATGAGTACAGGATACATAGAGCTTAGAGTTACCAGACATTCATCTTTCAGGATAAGAGAAAACCTCCAACGTTAAGTCATATCAGACGATGAATGAAATTATGTTTAAATGAGTACAGGGTACATAGAGCTTAGAGTTACCAGACATTCATCTTTCAGGATAAGAGAAAACCTCCAACGTTAAGTCATGTCGGACGATGAATGAAATTATGTTCAAATGAGTACAGGGTACATAGAGCTTAGAGTTACCAGACATTCATCTTTCAGGATAAGAGAAAACCTCCAACGTTAAGTCATATCAGACGATGAATGAAATTATGTTCAAATGAGTACAGGGTACATAGAGCTTAGAGTTACCAGACATTCATCTTTCAGGATAAGGGAAAACCTCCAACGTTGAGTCATATCAGACGATGAATGAAATTATGTTCAAATGAGTACAGGGTACATAGAGCTTAGAGTTACCAGACATTGATCTATCAGGATAGGGGAAAAACCCCGGGAAAACATTATTACCTGACCGAGATTCGAATTGGCGATGTCTTGAAAGAAAGGCAGATACCCTGGATCTATATTGCATGTTATCTTATATTTTTCCACACTATGTGTCAATTTTAATTAAAATCGAACAAAAATTGTTCCTATATGAAACTAGGTGCTTTATGTTAACAGTAGCTCGGATATAACAGAAATGACTGCGTGATTGACATTAATTAGCTTAATGGTGTGTTTGAGGGGTTTAATATTCACAACCGTGAGCCCACAATATGTTTTAAACTGTAATCTCATCAATATATTCTTGGCCGAGTCAGGCATTAGTGAAATTGTTACAAATCCATATCAAATTCCAATACTGTCTACCTCACCGTAGTTTATATTTAATTAGAGGACTTATTATGCAGAATTTTCCTTCAGCAATTCATGCAGCTTCCTTCCACAGATTGGAGGCAGAATGGTCAAACAACGTCTAAAATGTTTCATGTTATAACCTTAGCATTTTATCCAATTATAAAGCACGAATGGTATTACGCTGCCGTGTGCGACACTTGGCAACTTATCACATAAAGATAGAAATTTATCCCTCCGGTAAGGTGAGAGCTCAGTAAATTGACAGATTGGCAGCTCACATAGATCTTCGAAATTTAGACATAAAACACCTAACAATGTGATGTAGTCGCCTTGGTTAGAGTATGCAACTGTAAGAAAATATTGCAAATAGTATAGTAGGGAAGAAGAATAATGTTCTTGTGAGTTTGAATGCCTACCCCAAAAGAATTACGAGGGCTGTTCCATAAAGAATCATCATAATTTTTTACGAAAATAATTTTTGCACTAAAATTCAAAAGTAAAATTCTTATTATATTCTGTTAGCTGAATGTGAAACAAACACGCCATAGTAGTTTCATTGTTGGTACTCCTGGTTCCTGTCTGTGAGAACCAGGCAAGTTCAGACATGTTCAGTATCGTCTACCTCAGATGCAGGAAACAGGCAGTTAAAGTTGACGTTAGAGGAAGATGCGGAGTTTCTTTCAAACGTAATCACTGCTGATGAAACTTGGCTACATCATTTTGATCCTGAGAGCAAACAGCAAAGCTCAGTGTGGAAATCTCCTTCATCACCAACCTCCAAAAAAGCGAAAGTGGCTGCTTCTGCTAGGAAAGTTATGGTCATCTCATTCTTTGATATTCATGGAGTTGTTTATCAGCATGTTGTACCTGCACACACATCAGTAACTGGACAATACTACAGGGATGTCCTGAAAACATTGCAAGTCCATATCAAGCGCAAAAGACCACATTTCCGTGAAGCAGGCTGGATGCTGCACCACGATAATGCGCGGCCACATATTACCAATGTTGTTTCTGAATATGTGGCAAAATATGAAGGTAAAGTGCATCCCTCACCCTCCCTATAGTCCGGATTTAGCCCCATAAGACTTTTTTTCTATTCCCTAACTGGAAGAAACACCTTCGTGGGAGACATTATCCATCATCAGAAGCAATGGTGAAGGCTGCGGAGGCGATTTTGAAGGATCTCTCAAAAATGGTTTCCAGCATTTCTTTGAAGACGAGAAAGAAACACATGTCTTTGCGTTTTTCAACATAGTCTCCTTGTAACTCTACACACTTCTCCCAGCAATGCTCTCATCTCTGTAACCCGTCCAAATAGTATTCGGCGTTTTTCAACATAGTCTCCTTGTAACTCTACACACTTCTCCCAGCGATGCTCCCATCTCTGTAACTCGTCCAAATAGTACTCGGTGTTTTTCAACATAGTCTCCTTGTAACTCTACACACTTCTCCCAGCGATGCTCCCATCTCTGTAACCCGTCCAAATAGTACTCGGCGTTTTTCCACATAGTCTCCTTGTAACTCTACACACTTCTCCCAGCGATGCTCCCATCTCTGTAACTCGTCCAAATAGTATTCGGCGTTTTTCAACACAGTCTCCTTGTAACTCTACACACTTCTCCCAGCGATGCTCCCATCTCTGTAACTCGTCCAAATAGTACTCGGCGTTTTTCAACATAGTCTCCTTGTAACTCTACACACTTCTCCCAGCGATGCTCCCATCTCTGTAACTCGTCCAAATAGTATTCGGCGTTTTTCAACACAGTCTCCTTGTAACTCTACACACTTCTCCCAGCAATGCTCTCATCTCTGTAACCCGTCCAAATAGTATTCGGCGTTTTTCAACATAGTCTCCTTGTAACTCTACACACTTCTCCCAGCGATGCTCTCATCTCTGTAACCCGTCCAAATAGTACTCGGCGTTTTTCAAACACAGTCTCCTTGTAACTCTACACACTTCTCCCAGCGATGCTCCCATCTCTGTAACCCGTCCAAATAGTTTTCGGCGTTTTTCAACATAGTCTCCTTGTAACTCTACACACTTCTCCCAGCGATGCTCCCATCTCTGTAACTCGTCCAAATAGTATTTGGCGTTTTTCAACATAGTCTCCTTGTAACTCTACACACTTCTCCCAGCAATGCTCTCATCTCTGTAACCCGTCCAAATAGTATTCGGCGTTTTTCAACATAGTCTCCTTGTAACTCTACACACTTCTCCCAGCGATGCTCCCATCTCTGTAACTCGTCCAAATAGTATTCGGCGTTTTTCAGCATAGTCTCCTTGTAACTCTACACACTTCTCCCAGCAATGCTCTCATCTCTGTAACCCGTCCAAATAGTATTCGGCGTTTTTCAACATAGTCTCCTTGTAACTCTACACACTTCTCCCAGCGATGCTCTCATCTCTGTAACCCGTCCAAATAGTACTCGGCGTTTTTCAGCGTAGTCTCCTTGTAACTCTACACACTTCTCCCAGCGATGCTCCCATCTCTGTAACCCGTCCAAATAGTACTCGGCGTTTTTATCTGTAAAATAATTGTTCACGAATGTGATTGCCTCTTCATTTGACGAAAATCTCTGTCCTCCGAGGGCAATTTACGAATGAGGGAACAAAAAGGAGTCACTTGGGGCTAGATCTGGTGAGTCAAGCGGTTCAAACCGTAATTCCAATATTTTCGCCATTGCAACCGCTGGGGTGTGAGACCGTACGTTGTCTTGGTGAAACAGGATTTTCTTTTTCTACAAATGTGGCCGTTTTTCCGCAAGTTCTGCCTTCAGCTTGTCAAGTAATAATGCGTAGTATGCTCCTGTAATGTTTTCTCTTTTTGAAGATAATCGATTGAAATAATCGCATGAATGTTCAAAAATATACTGTCGCCATCACTTTCCCAGCTGAAAAAACAGTATTTGCTTTATTTTGGAACCGGTTCCGCCTTTGCAGTCAACTCTTTGGACTGTATTTTTGTTTCGGGCGTATAATGATGTATCCAAGTTTCATCTATAGTAATTAATCGGCGCCAAATCTCGGAACTATTGCGCCTAAACTGCGCCCACAAAGCATTGGAGATGTTCATTGGAACACGTTTTTGGTCTAACATGAGCAAACGCGGCACACAACGCGCGGACATCTTTCTGATGTCTAAATGTTGATTTAATATATGACAAACACTTTTTTTGACATGTTCATGGGCCATGCTATCTCTCTCACTTCAATTCGACAGTCATCTAGCACCATTTGGGGAACTTTGGCGATATTTTCGTCAGTAGTTGTAGTTTCTGGACGTCCCTAAGGTTCATCGTCTCCCAAGGTGTTACGGCCACGTTTAAATTCAGCTGCCCAAAATTTCAGTGTGGCAAATGATGATACAGAGCCCATGCACAGAATCCAACTCATCTTTGATTTTCGTAAGCATATTGTCTTTCAAAAACAAATATTTAATGACAGCTCGATACTCGATTTTGTCCATTTTCATAAAAACACTTACATCAGCTCACTAAAACGATTGTTACATAACAACAGAGCGTCCAAAATGGCTGAAACTTTGGTGAGTAGTTGTCAACAAATGAGCAACGAAATTGACTAGCTTTTATTTACGAGTAATGCTGCTATCTTTATTTTGAGGTTGGAAACTTTTCAGACCACTCTCGTACTTCCAGGCTGTAACATAGGTAGTAACGTGGCTGTCTGACATTTAAGAGGTTCTGAGTTCGAATACTGGGTCAGGGTGACAAGTTTTTTCTGGGGTTTCCACTTATCCCGAAAGACAAATTTCGGATATATCTAAGGTCTATGGTCCCTTGACACGTTTAGGTATTATTTCCTCCTTTCTCTGATATGTCCTCACCGGTTAAAGGACATTAAACATTATAAAAAACCAGCAAATCCTGTAATCTAAATTTTGTTAATTACTGCTAATCCGCTTTAAGCGCCTCTGAACAGAACGAAATGCTTAAATATACTACACTAACAATTATGTTGTATTTTTGTGAGAGACGTGCTTCTGTTTGGGTTTTAATGAGCTGTTCCACACTGGAGGCGTTCCATTGTCAAGCCCTTTCATGCCTTTCAGCTATGCGCTCTTCCATTATCTTCAAAATTACTGGAACACGCACAGAATCAACGAGAGCTGCCATCATGCTTCAGCTCACTCAACTGAAACTACGTTTAGGCTTTAGTGCTTTAAAACTACAAGAAATACCAACCAAGATAAAATCTCTGAAGGTACACAAATATATCCTATTTGTTGTAAAAACAATTTTATATTTTTGTAGCTTTACGGAAATCTATACACAAATCTAAACACAGTTGCTTTCTGAACGCAGAGCAAATATCCGAGAGCTTGCTTGTGTAACTCCAGCACAGTTTACCTGAATATCACAAAAAATTATAGGCTATATTAAACCATTACATATTTTTAAAATGTACGTCCTACAACGTCAAATCATATCAGACGATCAATGAAATGATGTTCAAATGAGTACAGGGTACATAGAGCTTAGAGTTACCAGGCATTCATCTTTCATAAGGGAAACGCCCACAAAAACCTCCATTTGTGGAGCAGCTGGATGATATCGAATTGAGAGAAGGTTATTTCCAGGAAGATGGAGCAACCTGCCATACATCTAATGACACCATGGAACTTGTAACCAGTTTCTTTGATACGACTGTAGACACTGAAGTTTATATGGGTATCTTCAATACATCTGTGGAGCAGCTGGATCATATCGAATTGAGAGAACGTTATTTCCAGCAAGATGAAGCAACCTGCCATACATCTAATGACATCGTGGAACTTGTAACCAGTTTCTTTGATACGACTGTAGACATTGAAGTTTATATGGGTATCTTCAAGACATTTGTGGAGCAGCTGGATGATATCGAATTGAGAGAAGGTTATTTCCAGCAAGATGGAGCAACCTGCCATACATCTAATGACATCGTGGAACTTGTAACCAGTTTCTTTGATACGACTGTAGACACTGAAGTTTATATGGGTATCTTCAATACATCTGTGGAGCAGCTGGATGATATCGAATTGAGAGAACGTTATTTCCAGCAAGATGGAGCAACCTGCCATACATCTAATGACATCGTGGAACTTGTAACCAGTTTCTTTGATACGACTGTAGACATTGAAGTTTATATGGGTATCTTCAAGACATTTGTGGAGCAGCTGGATGATATCGAATTGAGAGAAGGTTATTTCCAGCAAGATGGAGCAACATGCCATACATCTAATGACATCGTGGAACTTGTAACCAGTTTCTTTGATACGACTGTAGACACTGAAGTTTATATGAGTATCTTCAAGACATTTGTGGAGCAGCTGGATCATATCGAATTGAGAGAAGGTTATTTCCAGCAAGATGGAGCAACCTGCCATACATCTAATGACATCGTGGAACTTGTAACCAGTTTCTTTGATACGACTGTAGAAATTGAAGTTTATATGGGTATCTTCAAGACATTTGTGGAGCAGCTGGATGATATCGAATTGAGAGAAGGTTATTTCCAGCAAGATGGAGCAACGTGCCATACATCTAATGACACCATGGAACTTGTAACCAGTTTCTTTGATACGACTGTAGACACCGAAGTTTATATGGGTATCTTCAAGACATTTGTGGAGCAGCTGGATGATATCGAATTGAGAGAAGGTTATTTCCAGCAAGATGGAGCAACCTGCCATACATCTAATGACATCGTGGAACTTGTAACCAGTTTCTTTGATACGACTGTAGACACTGAAGTTTATATGAGTATCTTCAAGACATTTGTGGAGCAGCTGGATGATATCGAATTGAGAGAAGGTTATTTCCAGCAAGATGGAGCAACGTGCCATACATCTAATGACATCGTGGAACTTGTAACCAGTTTCTTTGATACGACTGTAGACACTGAAGTTTATATGGGTATCTTCAAGACATTTGTGGAACAGCTGGATGATATCGAATTGAGAGAAGGTTATTTCCAGCAAGATGGAGCAACGTGCCATACATCTAATGACATCGTGGAACTTGTAACCAGTTTCTTTGATACGACTGTAGACACTGAAGTTTATATGAGTATCTTCAAGACATTTGTGGAGCAGCTGGATGATATCGAATTGAGAGAAGGTTATTTCCAGCAAGATGGAGCAACGTGCCATACATCTAATGACATCGTGGAACTTGTAACCAGTTTCTTTGATACGACTGTAGACACTGAAGTTTATATGAGTATCTTCAAGACATTTGTGGAGCAGCTGGATAATATCGAATTGAGAGAAGGTTATTTCCAGCAAGATGGAGCAACATGCCATACATCTAATGACATCGTGGAACTTATAATAAGTTTCTTTGATACGACTGTAGACACTGAAGTTTATATGGGTATCCTCAAGACATTTGTGGAGCAGCTGGATGATATCGAATTGAGAGAAGGTTATGTCCAGCAAGATGGAGCAACATGCCATACATCTAATGACATCGTGGAACTTGTAACCAGTTTCTTTGATACGACTGTAGACACTGAAGTTTATATGGGTATCCTCAAGACATTTGTGGAGCAGCTGGATGATATCGAATTGAGAGAAGGTTATGTCCAGCAAGATGGAGCAACGTGCCATACATCTAATGACATCGTGGAACTTGTAACCAGTTTCTTTGATACGACTGTAGACACTGAAGTTTATATGAGTATCTTCAAGACATTTGTGGAGCAGCTGGATAATATCGAATTGAGAGAAGGTTATTTCCAGCAAGATGGAGCAACATGCCATACATCTAATGACATCGTGGAACTTATAATAAGTTTCTTTGATACGACTGTAGACACTGAAGTTTATATGGGTATCCTCAAGACATTTGTGGAGCAGCTGGATGATATCGAATTGAGAGAAGGTTATTTCCAGCAAGATGGAGCAACATGCCATACATCTAATGACATCGTGGAACTTGTAACCAGTTTCTTTGATACGACTGTAGACACTGAAGTTTATATGGGTATCTTCAAGACATTTGTGGAACAGCTGGATGATATCGAATTGAGAGAAGGTTATGTCCAGCAAGATGGAGCAACGTGCCATACATCTAATGACATCGTGGAACTTGTAACCAGTTTCTTTGATACGACTGTAGACACTGAAGTTTATATGAGTATCTTCAAGACATTTGTGGAGCAGCTGGATAATATCGAATTGAGAGAAGGTTATTTCCAGCAAGATGGAGCAACATGCCATACATCTAATGACATCGTGGAACTTATAATAAGTTTCTTTGATACGACTGTAGACACTGAAGTTTATATGAGTATCTTCAATACATTTGTGGAGCAGCTGTATGATATCGAATTTAGAGAAGGTTATTTCCAGCAAGATGGAGCAACCTGCCATACATCTAATGACAGCATGGAACTTGTAACCAGTTTCTTTGATACGACTGTAGACACTGAAGTTTATATGGGTATCTTCAAGACATTTGTGGAGCAGCTGGATGATATCGAATTGAGAGAAGGTTATTTCCAGCAAGATGGAGCAACGTGCCATACATCTAATGACACCATGGAACTTGTAACCAGTTTCTTTGATAATCGAATAATCTCAAAAGGTCTGTGGCCCCCCAGAACTCCTGACCTGACCGCACCGCATTTTTTCTTGTGGAGGTATCTAAAAATAAAGTGTACAAGAATAGGCCACGGACAATTTATGTTCTCAAGGAATCCATTAGAACCGAAATAAGTAACATTGGCGAGGATACTCTCCGTAAAACTTCAGAGAATATGGTGAGACGAGTACAAACATGTATAGATGCTGGTGGAGGACACTTCCAACATTTTCTCTGAGATGTAAATAGTGTAATGTAATCTCCCAATTGTGTATTATATTCTGCCACGCGTGTCCTATTATTGGTTCAGAAGTTATGGCCTATTGAAATGGTTCAGATTTATATGGATCGCACTTGGACATTGAATCAGGTTTGGCAGCACACGTCGTGAGAGGTTAAACGAGTTTGCGAAACATCTCTTTAAGCCGAGAGTGTGTGCCCTTGAGCATGTTTACATTAATGTAAATTACATAGCTGGAACATGGAGTGAATGAAAACAACTGTTGCTTACTGCCGTGGCGCGCATCGCTTCTTTACTACGCCCAACGTTAGACAACTCCAGCATTTATCAAGCGTGAGATACCAACATTTTAAGCTTCCCTATCTATTTTTCTTAAAAGTAGCTAAAAGAATTTGACTCAGATATAATTTAACAGATTTGAGTATTAAATGAAATGTTCATTTCTATGAGATTTGGTTTACTAAGGTAATATACCCACATCTTGAAGTTTCTAGGTAAAGGCTGTAAAGTGCTATTAATTCTGAATGCAGCAGGAATTATGGTGGTCATATGCGGCACGTTGACTATCTGGAAGACCCAGATTGGGAAGTCATTTTGTAGTGGAATTCCCTTTACGTGTGTCTAAGATGTTACTGTCCCACGTTTACGGCCTCGTTTCAAAATCAGGGGCGGTTCCTCCACAAGGTAGCAGGTTTGCGCTACACCCACTGATTCTGAATATACAAAAGGGGCATTTTGCACATTAAAGCTGTACTTGTTTGCATTGTTTTATTTACAAACATGTTTCAATTACGCTTATCGTCTGTAGCTGCCCATGACCGCAGAAGTCGAAATAAACAGTGATTAGCTGTAGGAGCCGCAGGTTTGCAGTGAAGAGTTAACCTAAGATTTCGCCCAAATGTATGCTCTCTGAGGGGGTTGCGGGAAGGTGAAGAGATGGTAGTGGCTTCTTATACATTGCTTAAATGGAGGTTTATAAACCTAGCTCCTCCTACTCTTAGCAACGGCTATAGCGTGACCTTCAGGCTTAGCTTCTGTGTGCTCTGCTTTTCGAACACAGGGAGAATTTAATTAAATGCATGGAGGTTTTTCAGAAGAGAGCTCTGTTAAACAACAACGCCACACTTGTTCAGGCTTTTGGGTTTATGACCACTTTGAAAGATTATAATTTTGTATTCTGGCTGTCTTTCTTCTACAAGATCATGCCATATGTGGACATTTTGTACAATCAGCTGCAGAAACGAGACTGCAATGCAACATTTGCCATCGCCCAGCTAAACGCATTTAAAAGGGAAGTGCAAAGGGTAAGAAATAGCTTGGATATCGAGGAACACGAAGAAACTGCAATTAAGAGGAGAAGAATAGAAGATCATGATGTGAAAAGAAGAGAAGCTCTTGAAGTATGTGACATTCTTAGAGAAGCAAAGGACAGATTTAGCTTTACGGAACATCTGGTAGCCTCAACTTTGTTTCATCAAGAAAATTTCTAAGACATTTTCAGAGGATTCCCTTAGAGAAACAATAAGGTTCTATCCTTTTATCATTGGAACAAAAATTCGTAGAGAACTGACTGTAATTTACAGTCGAGAGGAATTTCGTGGAATGTCCGGCGCTTTATGCTTGATGGACTTCATTAAAGAAAACAATTTATGTGCTACATTCAGCGAATATGTCAAACTCCTCCGAGTACTGTTAACTATGCCAATGTCTACCGCTGAAGCAGAATGCTGTTTCTCAACTTTAAAAAGAATAAAAAATTTCCTTAGGAACACAATGTCACAGGACCGATTGTCAGCATTAGCAATGCTTTCAATTGAGAGAGAGAGAGAGAGAGAGAGAGAGAGAGAGAGAGAGAGAGAGAGAGAGAGAGAGAGAGAGAGAGAGAGAGAGAGAGAGAGAGAGAGAGAGAGAGAGAGAGAGAGAGAGAGAGAGAGAGAGAGAGAGAGAGAGAGAGAGAGAGAGAGAGAGAGAGTTATGAATATCAGTGACTTCAACACAAAAGTTATCGATAGATTCGCCAGGTCTAAGGAGAGTACAGCAGAGAATCTGTATAAATTGGTGAGTCATTACTACTCTGTATTTTATTTTTCATTTGTGCACCACGAATAATTTGGCCCACCAGCCACCACTGTTCAAAATCACATCCCTCGCAAAATATAATCTTCCCTT
The DNA here is from genome assembly GCA_030765055.1 of Mantis religiosa. NCBI lineage: Eukaryota > Metazoa > Arthropoda > Insecta > Mantodea > Mantidae > Mantis > Mantis religiosa. The sequence goes on along the minus strand of CM060957.1, from coordinate 6,630,971 downwards.
GTATCATAAATAGCTATTAGTATAAACATGAATTAATATAGAGCCAGAGGAATTAGCAGTTTTACACCATTCACACACTCTTATTAAACTAATATTTATCTCATTACTTTACTTCAGTTAGAATCTTTGAGAATGATTTTGAATGCAGTCCCAATAGTTTTACCTTCTTTACCACGGCAAATTATTCTTTCCACAGAACATATTTTTTAAATCGAATTTCTCAAAGACTAACGATATTCATTCCAATACCATGTGTTTAAATATTTCCATGACAAAGAAAATGTATATCTTGAATTTTCTGTGAATATCCTCACAAGTTCTCTTCATTCTGAATGACTTTTGACCTAATTATTATGACCTAATAGTGGTTAACTATAAAGCCCGGACCTTTAAGTACTTACAGCATAGTAAGTCGTCATTAAGGTAGTTGTCTCATCTGTTTATGAGAACTCCTAGTGGTTTACTATAAAGCCCGGGCCTTAAAGTACTTACAGCATGGTAAGTCGTCATTAAGGTAGTTGTCTCATGTGTTTATGAGAACTCCTAGTGGTTTACTATAAAGTCCGGACCTTAAAGTACTTACAGCATGGTAAGTCGTCATTAAGGTAGTTGTCTCATGTGTTTATGAGAACTCCTAGTGGTTTACTATAAAGCCCGGGCCTTAAAGTACTTACAGCATAGTAAGTCGTCATTAAGGTAGTTGTCTCATGTGTTTATGAGAACTCCTAGTGGTTTACTATAAAGTCCGGGTCTTAAAGTACTTACAGCATAGTAAGTCGTCATTAAGGTAGTTGTCTCATGTGTTTATGAGAACTCCTAGTGGTTTACTATAAAGCCCGGGCCTTAAAGTACTTACAGCATAGTAAGTCGTCATTAAGGTAGTTGTCTCATGTGTTTATGAGAACTCCTAGTGGTTTACTATAAAGCCCGGGTCTTAAAGTACTTACAGCATAGTAAGTCGTCATTAAGGTAGTTGGCTCATGTGTTTATGAGAACCCCTAGTGGTTTACTATAAAGTCCGGGCCTTAAAGTACTTACAGCATAGTTAGTCGTCATTAAGGTAGTTGGCTCATGTGTTTATGAGAACTCCTAGTGGTTTACTATAAAGCCCGGGTCTTAAAGTACTTACAGCATAGTAAGTCGTCATTAAGGTAGTTGTCTCTTGTGTTTATGAGAACTCCTAGTGGTTTACTATAAAGTCCGGGTCTTAAAGTACTTACAGCATAGTAAGTCGTCATTAAGGTAGTTGTCTCATGTGTTTATGAGAACTCCTAGTGGTTTACTATAAAGTCCGGGTCTTAAAGTACTTACAGCATAGTAAGTCGCCATTAAGGTAGTTGTCTCATGTGTTTATGAGAACTCCTAGTGGTTTACTATAAAGCCCGGGCCTTAAAGTACTTACAGCATAGTAGGTCGTCATTGCGGTAGTTGTCTCATGTGTTTATGAGAACTCCTAGTGGTTTACTATAAAGTCCGGGTCTTAAAGTACTTACAGCATAGTAAGTCGTCATTAAGGTAGTTGTCTCATGTGTTTATGAGAACTCCTAGTGGTTTACTATAAAGCCCGGGTCTTAAAGTACTTACAGCATAGTAGGTCGTCATTGCGGTAGTTGTCTCATGTGTTTATGAGAACTCCTAGTGGTTTACTATAAAGCCCGGGCCTTAAAGTACTTACAGCATAGTAAGTCGTCATTAAGGTAGTTGTCTCATGTATTTATGAGAACTCCTAGTGGTTTACTATAAAGCCCGGGCCTTAAAGTACTTACAGCATAGTAAGTCGTCATTAAGGTAGTTGTCTCATGTGTTTATGAGAACTCCTAGTGGTTTACTATAAAGCCCGGGTCTTAAAGTACTTACAGCATAGTAAGTTGTCATTAAGGTAGTTGTCTCATGTGTATATGAGAACTCCTAGTGGTTAACTATAAAGCCCGGACCTTAAAGTACTTACAGCACAGTAAGTCGTTATTAAGGTAGTTGTTATGAGAACTCCTAGTGGTTTACCGGGAAAAACACGAGTCAGTTGGAGAATTTAATGTCATGTCGGCACGTTGGCCATGTTAGCTCAGTGGTTAGAGCGGCTGGACGGCAACCAGAAGATCCGTGGTTCAAATCCCGGGTACGGAATTGAATTTTTCAGCCTGACTCTATCTTTCCAATTATATTTTGTGTAGTACTTGTTGCTTGACTGTAGCTAGCTTCTAATTTTGACACATTACTACAGATCTGACTAAGTTTGAAAGTAACTGCACTAGTTGAATGTTTGATATTGGCTCCAAAAACTGATTCTAGATGATGAGACTAAACGGATTTAAAATCGATGCCAAAAGCAGAGTTTAGGAGTCTGCTGGGAGAGTATACACACATTAGTAACAAGTGATGCTTTTTTTATTGTAGCGATGCACTCACCCGCTTATCTGCTCTCACATAAATTATACCCTTAAGTGTTTCTTCCGCGGCGCCATTCCTTATTACGTCACCATCTGGGCAGTAAAACGGTTTAAACTGTATTAAAACACCTAATGTATTCTTAACCATCAACTTGAAGCGCCTCGTCGACTTACTCATCGTTCTAAAACAACAATTTCAAACGAAAACTGAAGCACATAGCTCGTCGAATACTTGAAATTATTTTAGGTTTTAGGTTGCCATATTAGATAAGAGTCGCGTGAGACGGCACATTGGAAGGTTTTAGATTTCCATATCTGTAAAAACAAGTGAAGTTTGTTTATATCTAGAAGCGACATTCCAATGTTTTGCTAGTTCATTGCCATATAGTTTGATTTATTCTACTATTTTCTTGGTTATCATCCATTAAAGGTTTTTATTCATCCAAAATGAATTTGACTGTCAGAGAGGATTTCCAGGCTGTTTATTTTTGTAATTTTAACTGCGATATTAACATCTAAACAATGTGAAGTTCGGTTTAGAAATGCATTTGGGAAGAAGCCCCATCTAAAGTAACGATTTATAACTAATACAGCAAATGCAAACAATATTTGTGGAATATTCGCAAATAATTTCGTAAAAGCTGCCCAAGAATTGCTGTTGCCCATTAAAATATTGACGCTGTTTGACGAAGAACTACATGAAGACTACATCAGTCAAAACCAAATCTTGACTCCGGACCAACTTGCTACTTCTGTTGGACTAACGGTGGATCATCGACTTTAGTATTCATAAACCGAGATTAGCGAAAGTCCGGGGGTCAAACACGTTGGTCCGGCTCAAATGTTGGTCTGCCTCCGAGGTTAAAGCCAACATGGACAACAATGAAGTGATGAATGTAGTTGTGGTGCATAGAATTCGAGAAATAAGACGACGGAGGAAAACTTATCTACCAAGAATAGAAATTATTGTGAAGTACGATGACCTAAACTTCAAAAGCAGATACAGGTTTATTAAAGCGAACGTCAGAAACCTGATAGAAATGATTCGTCCTAACCTGTACATCACGGGACGGTAACCGAGGTCTGACACTCAAATCCTAACAGTACTTCGGTATTATGTAAGAGGAGGATATCAAGACAACACTGCTAACCTGTACGTCAGGGACGATAACCGAGGTCTGACACTCAAATCCTAACAGCACTTCGGTATTATACAAGAGGAGGATATCAAGACAACACTGCTGACCTGTACGTCAGGGACGATAACCGAGGTCTGACACTCAAATCCTAACAGTACTTCGGTATTATACAAGAGGAGGATATCAAGACAACACTGCTGACCTGTACGTCAGGGACGATAACCGAGGTCTGACACTCAAATCCTAACAGTACTTCGGTATTATGTAACAGGAGAATATCAAGACAACACTGCTGACCTGTACGTAGGGACGATAACCGAGGTCTGACACTCAAATCCTAACAGCACTTCGGTATTATGTAACAGGAGGATATCAAGACAACACTGCTGACCTGTACGTAGGGACGATAACCGAGGTCTGACACTCAAATCCTAACAGTACTTCGGTATTATGTAAGAGGAGGATATCAAGACAACATTGCTAACCTGTACGTCAGGGACGATAACCGAGGTCTGACACTCAAATCCTAACAGTACTTCGGTATTATACAAGAGGAGGATATCAAGACAACACTGCTGACCTGTACGTCAGGGACGATAACCGAGGTCTGACACTCAAATCCTAACAGTACTTCGGTATTATGTAACAGGAGAATATCAAGACAACAATGCTGACCTGTACGTCAGGGACGATAACCGAGGTCTGACACTCAAATCCTAACAGCACTTCGGTATTATGTAACAGGAGGATATCAAGACAACACTGCTGACCTGTACGTAGGGACGATAACCGAGGTCTGACACTCAAATCCTAACAGCACTTCGGTATTATGTAACAGGAGGTTATCAAGACAACACTGCTGACCTGTACGTAGGGACGATAACCGAGGTCTGACACTCAAATCCTAACAGCACTTCGGTATTATGTAAGAGGAGGATATCAAGACAACACTGCTGACCTGTACGTCAGGGACGATAACCGAGGTCTGACACTCAAATCCTAAAAGCACTTCGGTATTATACAAGAGGAGGATATCACGACAACACTGCTAACCTGTACGTCAGGGACGATAACCGAGGTCTGACACTCAAATCCTAACAGCACTTCGGTATTATGTAAGACGAGGATATCAAGACAACACTGCTGACCTGTACGTCAGGGACGATAACCGAGGTCTGACACTCAAATCCTAACAGCACTTCGGTATTATGTAAGAGGAGGATATCAAGACAACACTGCTGACCTGTACGTCAGGGACGATAACCGAGGTCTGACACTCAAATCCTAAAAGCACTTCGGTATTATACAAGAGGAGGATATCAAGACAACACTGCTGACCTGTACGTCAGGGACGGTAACCGCGGTCTGACACTCAAATCCTAACAGCACTTCGGTATTATGTAAGAGGAGGATATCAAGACAACACTGCTAACCTGTACGTCAGGGACGGTAACCGAGGTCTGACACTCAAATCCTAACAGCACTTCGGTATTATGTAAGAGGAGGATATCAAGACAACTCTGCTGACCTGTATGTCAGGGACGATAACCGAGGTCTGACACTCAAATCCTAACAGCACTTCGGTATAATACAAGAGGAGGATATCAAGACAACACTGCTAACCTGTACGTCACGGGACGATAACCGAGGTCTGACACTCAAATCCTAACAGCACTTCGGTATTATACAAGAGGAGGATATCAAGACAACACTGCTAACCTGTACGTCAGGGACGATAACTGAGGTCTGACACTCAAATCCTAACAGCACTTCGGTATAATACAAGAGGAGGATTACAAGACAACACTGCTGACATGTACGTCAGGGACGATAACCGAGGTCTGACACTCAAATCCTAACAGCACTTCGGTATTATGTAACAGGAGGATATCAAGACAACACTGCTGACCTGTACGTCAGGGACGGTAACTGAGGTCTGACACTCAAATCCTAACAGCACTTCGGTATTATGTAAGAGGAGGATATCAAGACAACACTGCTAACCTGTACGTCAGGGACGGTAACTGAGGTCTGACACTCAAATCCTAACAGCACTTCGGTATTATGTAAGAGGAGGATATCAAGACAACACTGCTAACCTGTACGTCAGGGACGGTAACCGAGGTCTGACACTCAAATCCTAACAGCACTTCGGTATTATGTAAGAGGAGGATATCAAGACAACACTGCTGACATGTACGTCAGAGACGATAACCGAGGTCTTACACTCAAATCCTAACAGCACTTCGGTATTATGTAAGAGGAGGATATCAAGACAACACTGCTCACCTGTACGTCAGGGACGATAACCAAGGTCTGACACTCAAATCCTAACAGCACTTCGGTATTATGTAAGAGGAGGATATCAAGACAACACTGCTAACCTGTACGTCAGGGACGGTAACTGAGGTCTGACACTCAAATCCTAACAGCACTTCGGTATTATGTAAGAGGAGGATATCAAGACAACACTGCTAACCTGTACGTCAGGGACGGTAACCGAGGTCTGACACTCAAATCCTAACAGCACTTCGGTATTATGTAAGAGGAGGATATCAAGACAACACTGCTGACATGTACGTCAGAGACGATAACCGAGGTCTGACACTCAAATCCTAACAGCACTTCGGTATTATGTAAGAGGAGGATATCAAGACAACACTGCTCACCTGTACGTCAGGGACGATAACCGAGGTCTGACACTCAAATCCTAACAGCACTTCGGTATTATGTAAGAGGATATCAAGACAACACTGCTGACCTGTACGTCAGGGACGATAACCGAGGTCTGACACTCAAATCCTAACAGCACTTCGGTATTATGCAAGAGGAGGATATCAAGGCAACACTGCTGACCTGTACGTCAGGGACGATAACCGAGGTCTGACACTCAAATCCTAAAAGCACTTCGGTATTATACAAGAGGAGGATATCAAGACAACACTGCTGACCTGTACGTCAGGGACGGTAACCGCGGTCTGACACTCAAATCCTAACAGCACTTCGGTATTATGTAAGAGGAGGATATCAAGACAACACTGCTAACCTGTACGTCAGGGACGGTAACCGAGGTCTGACACTCAAATCCTAACAGCACTTCGGTATTATGTAAGAGGAGGATATCAAGACAACTCTGCTGACCTGTATGTCAGGGACGATAACCGAGGTCTGACACTCAAATCCTAACAGCACTTCGGTATAATACAAGAGGAGGATATCAAGACAACACTGCTAACCTGTACGTCACGGGACGATAACCGAGGTCTGACACTCAAATCCTAACAGCACTTCGGTATTATACAAGAGGAGGATATCAAGACAACACTGCTAACCTGTACGTCAGGGACGATAACTGAGGTCTGACACTCAAATCCTAACAGCACTTCGGTATTATACAAGAGGAGGGGCATACCGTCATCCACACCTCATTTGTTTTCTCCTCGACCATTCCCAAGATCCAGTTGCTCTCTACGACGTGCCCACGATGAAACTTGCGTCGTTCTACTTTGCATTCATCGATTTGAACGACGTGACCGGGACCGCAGTATACTTGGTGTCATTTGACATCATGCAGACTTCGCGGCAGTCCGTGAGGTCATACATGTATTTCCTACGGAGCACTCCATTATCATCGTGCCATAGGGTTGTTTGTGTTAGTCTGCTAGATAGTGTAATTTAGGGAAAAGTAAGACTGTTGGCAGCATTGCTTTCAGTGGAGAAACAAGCATAGTTTGGCTGCACTGAATTCTGCCATATGACCATATTAAGCGTAAGTAAATAAACCATAAATAACGTTAAAAGAATGCCCTACAGCACGAAATTGCACTAAAAAGTAAGAAATTATACTGAAAATCATAGTTGTATATAAATAAATAAAAAAACTGTGAAGGAATTAGAAAAAATCGCCGCGTCGCATATTAGAAAGAAGAGCCAAATAAAAATAACCCATGGCGTAACAGCCGCATCAGAGTGCGTTAGAGCCGGTCAACCTGACTTCCGGTCTTAGACTCAAATACGCAGGTGTGTGATCAGTTGATGTAGTCAGCATCACGCACTCCAGCCAGAAATGGCTTTCTTGACCTGGGTTCGCTACCTATCGTAGCTCCTAAAATTCCTCACGATACTGAGGGGCACCTTGTCTTAAAATTCGCACCCTCCAGGAAACTAAAGCAACATTCTACCCCACTACGCTAAGGGACAATGATTTAAAACAACCTGCTAAGCGCAAATTTAGATAAACAACTGTATTTATTGTAATATTCTAAATTCTAGATAAGTCAATATGTATCTATACGTGGTAAAATTTTAACGCTCAGTTGAATGAAAAATCTCTTACACTTCAAAGTGTAGAAACTAATCGTGATCATCTACAAGGATTTACTGTGTCCTGATCTCACAAAACCCTGTTCACTTTAAGATCGTTAGAGAAGAGTATGACGAATTAGATTTAAACATTAGTGAGTGGTTCTTTGTGTGAAAGTACACATCTTCAGTAGAGCTCGTTATGGTTTGTTAGTTTTGTAATCCTCTTTGGAGCTGCCCACAGGCTGAAGAAACATTTACTCCAATTTCAGGATATTACACGGGTGAAAGCAACGGCTTATAGAAATGCTGCACCGTCATGCCATCTGCTGTGTCACCAACAACCTACACGTGTCTTACTTCACGTGAATTATTTCTGGATCAAGTGAAACAGTCTTACCCTTTAGGGCTTTCTCAGTCTAAAATAAAATCCCAGAACACAACCTTGCATTAATACAATTATTTTTGAAACAGTTTACTTGTTAGAACATCTCATTCATTTGTTCAGGTTTTTTCTGTCGTCTTGACTATCTGAAATCATTTGAATTTGAAAAAAGAAAATCCGACATGATGCGTTCACATAACTTTATAAATGACAAATTCACACATGTACAGGTTGTTTCGAAATGCCACAGAACGACTATCGCCGTTTCGTAGTTTATAGCTTAACAAATCCGAATTTTGGTATCGCAGCTTCGAAATTCTATAAGGTATAATTTTATGTAGCATTAAGTACGAGGGCTGTTCAATAGATAATTATCATAACATTTTACGGTTATAATTTTTCGCCCTAAAATTCAATCTTATTATATTCTGTTAGCTTAATGTGAAACAAACACGCCGTAGTAGTTTCATTGTTGGTACTCCTGGTTCCCGTCTGTGAGAACCAGGCAAGTTCAGACATGTTCAGTATCGCCTACCGCTGTAATGGAGGTAACACGCGAGGAACAATATGCGGCTTTGAAATTCTGTTTTCGTCTCAACAAATCTTCAGTTGAGGCCTATACAATGTTACAGGAGGCCTATGGAGAGTCTGTTCTTCCCTACAGCACAGCTCGAAGGTGGTTTAAAATGTTTAAAGAGGGGAGACAATCAATTTCATAGGAAGGTGGACCCGGTGCTCCAGTTACTGCTCTTACGGAAGAAAACATCAACACTGCTGCTGCCATTGTGAGAGAGGATCGACGAATTACCTTAAGATCACTTTCTGAAATACTGAACATTTCATTGGGCGCCACCCACACGTTGGTGACAGAAACATTACACATGAGACGTGTTTGTGCGCGATGGGTTCCAAGACTGTTGATTCCCGAACAAATGGACATTCGCATGCAGGTCTGCATGCAGTTAAAGTTGATGTTAGAGGAAGATCTGGGGTTTCTTTCAAACGTAATCACTGCTGATGAAACTTGTCTACATCATTTTGATCCTGAGAGTAAACAGCAAAGCTCAGTGTGGAAATCTCCTTCATCACCATCCCCCTAAAAAGCAAAAGTGATTGCTTCTGCTGGGAAAGTTATGGTCATCTCATTCTTTGATATTCATGGAATGGTTTATCAGCATGTTGTACCTGCACACACATCAGTAGCTGGACAATACTACAGGGATATCCTGAAAACATTGCAAGTCCATATCAGGCGCAAAAGACCACATTTTCGTGAAGAAGGCTGGATGTTGCACCACGATAATGCGCGGCCGCATATTGCCAATGTTGTTGCTGAATGTCTTGCAAAAATCAACGTGAAGTGCATCGCTCACCCTCCCTATAGTCCGAATTTAGCTCCATGTGACTTTTTTCTATTCCCTAACTTGAAGAAACGCCTTCGTGGGAGACATTATCCATCATCAGAAGTAGTGGTGAAGGCTGCGGAGGCGATTTTGAAGGATCTCTCAAAAATGGTTTCCAGCTTGTCTTTGAAGACTGGCAGAAACACTGGGACAAGGCATCGTATTGAGGGGAGACTATTTTGAGAAGTAACATCAAAATTATGAGGATGAGTAAAGGTACATTGTCAAAAAAAAAAAAAAAAAAAATGTGATCATTGTTTATTGAACAGCCCTCGTGTTACATTATTTTGTGATTAGGCAGTGGAGGTATCATTGTTGTGCGAACCTCAAAAGTTGTTATTGTGACGCACTGGTCACGAAAACAAAAGGATTACTTCTTGCTCTTTATCAGTGACCCTAGCCTCGCTTTCAGGTAATGGGGCAAAGGACAGTTATTTGTGAAAAAGTCGATAATGTGCCAAGATTGCTCATTTTGCTATGATCTTAATCGTAGAGTACTTTGAACAAGTTAATGTAAAATCAACAGTTTCCTTTTAAGTTACAAATGCTTTATTTATTTATTATTAAACATAGTGAAATAAAATACTGGTCTCATTGCAAAAGGCACAGACTTTTGTTTAATTTAATGTACAATTCTTTGATATTGTTCTCTGTTAGTTTTATCATGTAATGCTTCCATCCTCAACCTAACATTAACTTCCCTCTAAAAGGTTTGAGTTGCATATGTCCACCGGCTTATTCGCCGTCATCGACTGCTATAACGTAATGTTGGAACACGTTAAACAACCAAAAACAAATAACAAAAGAATAGCTTCTTGATTAGCTATAAGAATTAAGCCAAAGCAGTTCTTAATAGTAGGAAGCAAGCTACTGCTGAGTATGTCGGTATGTTTACAGCTACAATAGGTGGCACGGCGTGTGATGTATACCTGCGAACTCTGACAGCGTGAGGCACGCGTCATTGTTCCTGTCATTGCCTAATCTACAGTCATTCTTGGGCATTTTTATGCGGCTCATTTCACTTAGATCACAGTGCACTCGCAAGTATCCACTTCCGCCATATTTATATGATTTACATCCGAAATTAGGATATCACGATGACTTTAAACATTTAGAGATAGCTGCGTGCCATTTGAAGGGATTGGGTTAGACTCCCCGGTGTGAAATAGTAATATTTAACCAATATTATTTACTATCATTTCGGAAGTATAAATGTATAGGTGTTGTATAAAAGCAAAAGAAAAACCACTGGAAGAGTTAACATATCGTCTAAAGGAAATAGGTTCCAGGTCGTTGTAGTTAGGACGGGATACAAATTGAATAACCAAAATAGTTATAAAGCAAATGGATAGTTCACCATAAAGATGTTGTGGATCACTATGCAATAACTGGTGCAAGGTCGGTTGGTTCAGAGGGGCACTAGGCACCTGCGCCTATCCTCCTTCAGGAGTGCCCTCCAAGAGGGAGGGGTACGGTGAGATGATCCCTGGCCTAAAGACATATGGCAACAGAGGCCAGGCTCCATAACAATGGGTAAACGAGGAATTACAAACAGCAAATACTCTGTTATGTAACTCCAACCGACACATACCTGAAATAAGCAATCAGGTTAAACCTTCGAAAAAAACATAGATCGGGAATCGAGCCCAGCACTGCTACCTGCTTGGTTGGATAAGTTGAGCGATGTCCGGGATGATCTGCATGGTCATTGCGTGCGACAATATTCAAGTGCACGAGTGACAATGAACTGCAATTGTTGTCGGAGGCCATGCAGTGCATTCAACCCTTAAGAAAATCACAGTGTCTGATAAAGTAGAATTATACATGAGGCAAGTGCTAAGCCGCAGTAAAGTGGAGAATAATGATGACTGAAAGAAGCAGAAATCATAAAGGCTGTTGTTGATGTAGTTGATGGGGAGGTGCAAGCAGACAGAACGGAAACAGACCACACCGCTTCCTGCCCATCATGTACCACGCCTAACACGTGTTCTGCAACTAGCCGCGGTTGTTCAGCAATTCTGCGTTTTGAGATCCACTCACGTCCACATGTTATTACATTCCATCCAACAATTTGACACCGAAATCTCTTTTAAAATACAAGTTTTTAGTATCCCTGAGTACCAAACAGACTTTAGTAATAATTTCGAGTGTATGTCTTAATTTATGTCCGCCATCGTTATGTCGTATCGGACGATGACTGAAATAATGCTCAAAAGAGTCCAAAATCCATAGAGCTTCAACTTACCAGACATTCATCTTTCAGGATAAGGAAAAACCTCCAACGTTAAATCATATCGGACGATGAAGGAAAATGATAAAATGAGTACAGGGTACATAGAGTTAAATTATTAAAGCAATTACGAGGGTCGTCTGAAAAGTTTCCTACCTCAGCATGAAGATGGCAGCACCCGTAAATAAAAGCTATAGAATTTCGTTGTTCATCTGTTGACAGCTACTCACAGCCATTTTGGACGTTCAATTGCTATGTAACAGTCGTTTGAGTGAGTTGACGTGAGTATTTTTATGAAAATGGACAAAATCGAGTAACGAGCTGTCATTAAATATTTGTTTTTGAAAGGCAATACGCCTAAGAAAATCAAAGATGACTTGGATTCTGCATATGGGGACTCTGCACCATCATTTACCACAGTGAAATTTTGAACAGCTGAATTTAAATGTGGCTGTAGGAGCTTGGGAGACGATGAATGTTTGTAACGTCGCAAAACTGCAACTACTGACGAAAACATCGTCAAAGTTCGCCAAATGAAGCTAGACGACCACCGAATTAAAGCGAGAGAGATAGCAGAGGCTATGATCATGTCAAAAGAACGTGTTTGTCACATATTAAATCAACATTTAGACATGAAAAAGCTGTCCGCGCGTTGGGTGCCGCGTTTGCTCACGTTAGACCAAAAACGTGTTCAAATAAACATTTCCAACGCTCTGTTTGCGCAGCTTAGGCGCAATAAATCAGATTTTTTGTGCCGAATAATTACTGCTGATCAAACTGGGATACACCATTATACATCCGAAACAAAAATACAGTCCAAACAGTTGACTGCAAAGGGGGAACTGGCTAAAAAAATCAAAATCTGTTTTTTTTTCGAGGGAAAGTAATGGCGACTTTTTTGGGATAGCCAGGGAGTTATTTTAATCTATTATCTTCAAAAACGAAAAACTATTATATGAGCATAGTACGCATAGTACGCTGAAAAGCGGCCACATTTGCAGAAAAAGGAAATCCTGTTTCACCAAGACAACACCTCAGCGGTTGCAATGGCGAAAATACATGAATTACGGTTTGAACTGCTTGACTCACAAGATCTACCCACAAGTGACTTCTTTTTGTTCCCTCATTCGTAAATTGCCCTCGGAGGACAGAGATTTTCGTCAAATGAAGAGGCAATCTCCTTCGTCGACAATTATTTTGCAGAGAAAAACGCCGAGTACTATTTGGACGGGTGACAGAGATGGGAGCATCGCTGGGAGAAGTGTGTAGAGTTACAAGGAGACTATGTTGAAAATTAATAAAATAAGAAAGTCTGAGAAAATGTTTTTTATCTGTATTAGGTCGGAAACTTTTCAGAACACCCTCGATAATAATCCGATATATTTAATGGTTTGAACATAGAAATCGCGTCATGAATTTTGAAAAACCAATCGATTCTGTCTTTAAGTTTGTTTCGTTTTCACAGTTTGGTAGTAAATACAAAAATAATACGACACCTAGCGGCAGTAACGATGGCAACAGTAAAAACATATGAAAGGGTAGTGCCAGACTGAAAAATTGAATGACATAGCCGGGATTTGAACCACGCATCTTCATCCAGCAGCGCTAAACCATTGAGCTACTATGGCCAACGTGCCAAGGAGACATTAGATTCTTCAACTGACTCGTGGTACGTCCTGCACACGGCTAGTGTGAAAGAACAATTAATTTTCATTAATTGAATTAATAGTGGTCCGAACAACAAAGCCCGGGCCTTACAGTACTTACAGCATAGTAAGTCGCCATTAAGGTAGTTGTCTCATGTGTTTATGAGAACTCCTAGTGGTTTACTATAAAGCCTGGGACTTAAAGTACTTACAGCATAGTAAGTCGTCATTAAGGTAGTTGTCTCATGTGTTTATGAGAACTCCTAGTGGTTTACTATAAAGCCTGGGACTTAAAGTACTTACAGCATAGTAAGTCGTCATTAAGGTAGTTGTCTCATGTGTTTATGAGAACTCCTAGTGGTTTACTATAAAGCCTGGGACTTAAAGTACTTACAGCATAGTAAGTCGTCATTAAGGTAGTTGTCTCATGTGTTTATGAGAACTCCTAGTGGTTTACTATAAAGCCCGGGCCTTACAGTACTTACAGCATAGTAAGTCGCCATTAAGGTAGTTGTCTCATGTGTTTATGAGAACTCCTAGTGGTTAACTATAAAGCCCGGGACTTAGAGTACTTACAGCATAGTAAGTCGTCATTAAGGTAGTTGTCTCATGTGTTTATGAGAACTCCTAGTGGTTTACTATAAAGCCCGGGACTTAAAGTACTTACAGCATAGTAAGTCGCCATTAAGGTAGTTGTCTCATGTGTTTATGAGAACTCCTAGTGGTTTACTATAAAGCCCGGGTCTTAAAGTACTTACAGCATAGTAAGTCGTCATTAAGGTAGTTGTCTCATTTGTTTATGAGAACTCCTAGAGGTTTACTATAAAACCCGGACCTTAAAGTACTTACAGCATAGTAAGTCGTCATTAAGGTAGTTGTATCTTGTGTTTATGAGAACTCCTAGTGGTTTACTATAAAGCCCGGGCCTTAAAGTACTTACAGCATAGTAAGTCGTCATTAAGGTAGTTGTCTCTTGTATTTATGAGAACTCCTAGTGGTTTACTATAAAGCCCGGGTCTTAAAGTACTTACAACATAGTAAGTCGCCATTAAGGTAGTTGTCTCATGTGTTTATGAGAACTCCTAGTGGTTTACTATAAAGTCCGGGTCTTAAAGTACTTACAGCATAGTAAGTCGTCATTAAGGTAGTTGTCTCATGTGTTTATGAGAACTCCTAGTGGTTAACTATAAAGCCTGGGACTTAAAGTATTTACAGCATAGTAAGTCGTCATTAAGGTAGTTGTCTCATGTGTTTATGAGAACTCCTAGTGGTTTACTATAAAGCCCGGGCCTTACAGTACTTACAGCATAGTAAGTCGCCATTAAGGTAGTTGTCTCATGTGTTTATGAGAACTCCTAGTGGTTAACTATAAAGCCCGGGACTTAGAGTACTTACAGCATAGTAAGTCGTCATTAAGGTAGTTGTCTCATGTGTTTATGAGAACTCCTAGTGGTTTACTATAAAGCCCGGGACTTAAAGTACTTACAGCATAGTAAGTCGTCATTAAGGTAGTTGTCTCATGTGTTTATGAGAACTCCTAGTGGTTTACTATAAAGCCCGGGTCTTAAAGTACTTACAGCATAGTAAGTCGTCATTAAGGTAGTTGTCTCATGTGTTCATGAGAACTCCTAGTGGTTTACTATAAAACCCGGGTCTTAAAGTACTTACAGCATAGTAAGTCGCCATTAAGGTAGTTGTCTCATTTGTTTATGAGAACTCCTAGAGGTTTACTATAAAACCCGGACCTTAAAGTACTTACAGCATAGTAAGTCGTCATTAAGGTAGTTGTATCTTGTGTTTATGAGAACTCCTAGTGGTTTACTATAAAGTCCGGGCCTTAAGGTACTTACAGCATAGTAAGTCGTCATTAAGGTAGTTGTCTCATGTGTATATGAGAACTCCTAGTGGTTTACTATAAAGTCCGGGTCTTAAAGTACTTCCAGCATAGTAAGTCGTCATTAAGGTAGTTGTCTCATGTGTTTATGAGAACTCCTAGTGGTTTACTATAAAGTCCGGGTCTTAAAGTACTTCCAGCATAGTAAGTCGTCATTAAGGTAGTTGTCTCATGTGTTTGTGAGAAGTCCTAGTGGTTTACTATAAAGTCCGGGCCTTAAAGTACTTACAGCATAGTAAGTCGACATTAAGGTAGTTGTCTCATGTGTTTATGAGAACTCCTAGTGGTTTACTATAAAGTCCGGGCCTTAAAGTACTTACAGCATAGTAAGTCGTCATTAAGGTAGTTGTCTCATGTGTTTGTGAGAAGTCCTAGTGGTTTACTATAAAGTCCGGGCCTTAAAGTACTTACAGCATAGTAAGTCAACATTAAGGTAGTTGTCTCATGTGTTTGTGAGAAGTCCTAGTGGTTTACTATAAAGCCCGGGCCTTAAAGTACTTACAGCATAGTAAGTCGTCATTAAGGTAGTTGTACCTTGTGTTTATGAGAACTCCTAGTGGTTTACTATAAAGCCGGGGCCTTAAATAAACGTACAGCATAGTAAGTCGTCATTAAGGTAGTTGTCTCATGTGTTTATGAGAACTCCTAGTGGTTTACTATAAAGCCCGGGCCTTAAAGTATTTACAGCATAGTAAGTCGTCATTAAGATAGTTGTCTCATGTGTTTATGAGAACTCCTAGTGGTTTACTATAAAGCCCGGGCCTTAAAGTACTTACAGCATAGTAAGTGGTCATTAAGGTAGTTGTCTCATGTGTTTATGAGAACTCCTAGTGGTTTACTATAAAGTCCGGGTCTTAAAGTACTTACAGCATAGTAAGTCGTCATTAAGGTAGTTGTCTCATGTGTATATGAGAACTCCTAGTGGTTTACTATAAAGCCCGGGCCTTAAAGTACCTACAGCATAGTAAGTCGTCATTAAGGTAGTGGTCTCATGCTTTTATGACAACTCCTAGTGGTTAACTATAAAGCCTGGACCTTAAAGTACTTACAGCATAGTAAGTCGTCATTAAGGTGGTTGTCTCATGTGTTTATGAGAACTCCTAGTGGTTAACTATAAAGTCCGGGCCTTAAAGTACTTACAGCATAGTAAGTCGTCATTAAGGCAGTTGTCTCATGTGTTTATGAGAACTTCTAGTGGTTTACTATAAATTCCGGGCCTTAAAGTACTTACAGCATAGTAAGTCGTCATTAAGGTAGTTGTCTCATGTGTTTATGAGAACTCCTGGTGGTTTACTATAAAGCCCGGGTCTTAAAGTGCCTACAGCATAGTAAGTCGTCATTAAGGTAGTTGTCTCTAGTGTTTATGAGAACTCCTAGTGGTTTACTATAAAGTCCGGGACTTAAAGTACTTACAGCATAGTAAGTCGTCATTAAGGTAGTTGTCTCATGTGTTTATGAGAACTCTTAGTGGTTTACTATAAAGTCCGGGCCTTAAGGTACTTACAGCATAGTAAGTCGTCATTAAGGTAGTTGTCTCATGTGTATATGAGAACTCCTAGTGGTTTACTATAAAGTCCGGGCCTTAAAGTACTTACAGCATAGTAAGTCGTCATTAAGGTAGTTGTCTCATGTGTTTATGAGAACTCCTAGTGGTTTACTATAAAGTCCGGGCCTTATGGTACTTACAGCATAATAAGTCGTCATTAAGGTAGTTGTCTCATGTGTTTATGAGAACTCCTAGTGGTTTACTATAAAGTCCGGGCCTTAAAGTACTTACAGCATAGTAAGTCGTCATAAAGGTAGTTGTCTCATGTGTATATGAGAACTCCTAGTGGTTTACTATAAAGTCCGGGCCTTAAGGTACTTACAGCATAGTAAGTCGTCATTAAGGTAGTTGTCTCTTGTGTTTATGAGAACTCCTAGTGGTTTACTATAAAACCCGGGCCTTAAAGTACTTACAGCATAGTAAGTGGTCATTAAGGTGGTTGTCTCGTGTGTTTATGAGAACTCCTAGTGGTTTACTATAAAGCCCGGGTCTTAAAGTACTTACAGCATAGTAAGTCGTCATTAAGGTAGTTGTCTCATGTGTTTATGAGAACTCCTAGTGGTTTACTATAAAGCCCGGACCTTAAACTACTTACAGCATAGTAAGTCGTCATTAAGGTAGTTGTCTCATGTGCTTATTAGAACTCCTAGTGGTTTACTATAAAGCCCGGGTCTTAAAGTACTTACAGCATAGTAAGTCGTCATTAAGGTAGTTGTCTCATGTGTTTATTAGAACTCCTAGTGGTTTACTATAAAGCCCGGGTCTTAAAGTACTTACAGCATAGTAAGTCGTCATTAAGGTAGTTGTCTCATGTGTTTATGAGAACTCCTAGTGGTTTACTATAAAGCCCGGGTCTTAAAGTACTTACAGCACAGTAAGTCGTCATTAAGGTAGTTGTCTCATGTGTTTATGAGAACTCCTAGTGGTTTACTATAAAGCCCGGGCCTTAAAGTACTTACAGCATAGTAAGTCGTCATTAAGGTAGTTGTCTCATGTGTTTATGAGAACTCCTAATGGTTTACTATAAAGCCCGGGCCTTAAAGTACTTACAGCATAGTAAGTCGTCATTAAGGTAGTTGTCTCATGTGTTTATGAGAACTCCTAGTGGTTTACTATAAAGCCCGGGCCTTAAAGTACTTACAGCATAGTAAGTCGTCATTAAGGTAGTTGTCTCATGTGTTTATGAGAACTCCTAGTGGTTTACTATAAAGTCCGGGTCTTAAAGTACTTACAGCATAGTAAGTCGTCATTAAGGTAGTTGTCTCATGTGTTTATGAGAACTCCTAGTGGTTTACTATAAAGTCTGGGTCTTTAAGTACTTACAGCATAGTAAGTCGTCATTAAGGTAGTTGTCTCATGTGTTTATGAGAACTCCTAGTGGTTTACTATAAAGTCCGGGCCTTAAAGTACTTACAGCATAGTAAGTCGCCATTAGGGTAGTTGTCTCTTGTGTTTATGAGAACTCCTGGTGGTTTACTATAAAGCCCGGGCCTTAATGTACTTACAGCACAGTAAGTCGTCATTGAGGTAGTTGTCTCATGTGTTTATGAGAACTCCTAATGGTTTACTATAAAGCCCGGGCCTTAAAGTACATACAGCACAGTAAGTCGTCATTGAGGTAGTTGTCTCATGTGTTTATGAGAACTCCTAGTGGTTTACTATAAAGCCCGGGCCTTAAAGTACATACAGCACAGTAAGTCGTCATTGAGGTAGTTGTCTCATGTGTTTATGAGAACTCCTGGTGGTTTACTATAAAGTCCGGGCCTTAAAGTACATACAGCACAGTAAGTCGTCATTAAGGTAGTTGTCTCATGTGTTTATGAGAACTCCTGGTGGTTTACCGGAAAAAACACGAATGAGCTGGAGAATTTAATGTCATTTTGGCACGTTGGCCATAGTAGCTCAATGGTTTAGAGCAGCTGGACGGCAACCAGATGATCCGTTGTTGAAATCCCGGTTATGGCATTTATGTTTCAGTCTGGCTCTACCCTTTCTACACACGGCTAGTGTGACAGAACAATTAATTTTCAGTAAAATCATAGACTGAAAATGCGAAAGAGATTATTGGGAAACTAGTCCCTTGAGTTCTGTGCAAATTTAGTTAATTTACTTAAAAAATAAGAGAAATTTGTAACAAATAACTATATTTTATGGCTTCACTGTTGTTTGCTTCTGTCATTTACGTATTGAAGGCAATTGTCTGGCTTTGATGTTTCTTACGTAATAGTCTGAAGTAAAGTAATTTAACGTTTACACCAAAATGCGATTCAAGAGTGACAGAAATGAGTACATGCTACATGACAAGACCAATTTTATAATGTACCTACGTTTAAATTGATTTGATTACGCATTTGCCGAAGGAAAAAACGTTGACCAAAGGGAAACAAATACTGGAATGAGTAATTATGGAATACATAATTAAATGAAATGAGGAAAGGCCTGAAGGCCTGAATCAGTTATGTCGAAATTATTATTTGACAAAATTAACAAAATGTAATGAATATTTAGTTCACTGAATGTATAGCGTCCGAAATAATAATTCTGCTAACGTAAAGTGTGTAGGGTACGTCTTGGTTTAAGGAATTAGGTACCAGGGCGGAGTTTTTAGATTATTTATTTAGTGCCAATACATAGGCTACTGCAGTATATAGCGTGTCTTTTAGGTGAAAGTATGCCGATAGTAATCTCTAAACCCTATTTAAAATATTTGGATGATGTACGTGGCTTTTTTTTATCCTTTTTCCGTCATTCTATGGTTTACCCGGATTTTCTTTAACTCAGGTCGCCCTTGCTCCCAGTTAACGACGTTCTACTGCACAAAAATGAAGAGTAAGATAAAGTTTATCTATATTACCGTGAAGTAGGAGCGATATCCG
This sequence comes from Mantis religiosa, assembly GCA_030765055.1. Lineage (NCBI taxonomy): Eukaryota > Metazoa > Arthropoda > Insecta > Mantodea > Mantidae > Mantis > Mantis religiosa. Next base: position 6,611,163 of record CM060957.1, on the reverse strand, counting down.
CGGTGATGTAGTAATTACCCGCAATAAAATAACCGTGTGTTCCATTGATGATCACCAGACCTCCATGTTACCTGCAGACATCTCAGAATCTGGTTACAACACGATCCACAAGAAACCAGTTCTCTTGTTTTCCTGCGGTTTTTCATGGCACCAGTTTCAGATTTTTCGGACGCATGTTTTGGTTCACTTTACATATTCCAAAAGCCGAAATGTGGACGGACACGACGGTTCAGGAACTTGTTTTCCACATAAGAACTCACAAACTACCTTGTCCACGACACTGCCTTTATGTAAATACAAGTCTCAACATTAAACAAGAATTTATCGGTTATTTTCTATGTTGGACCACCACTAAGCCCTTTACACACCTTTCATCTTCTCTATAATCTGCCTACATACCTCTTATCGAAACTTCTGTCATTGATAGACTTATTTTTCTCTAAAAACTGACGTTTGAGCCAAGAAGATGTGTTAATGTAGAGGTAGTAGAAATTCCAGGGGGCATTGCTACGAGAGCTGCTCAATAAAGAATGTTTATAATTTTTTAACGGCCATAATTTTCGCACTAAAATTCAATCTTATTATATTTTGTTAGCTTAATGTGAAACAAACACGCCGTAGTAGTTTCATTGTTGGTACTCCTGGTCTCCGCCTGTGAGAACCAGGCAAGTTCAGACATGTTCAGTATCGTCTACCGCTGTAATGGAGGTAACACGCTAGGAACAATATGCGGCTTTGAAATTCTGCTTTCGTCTCAACAAATCTCCAGTTGAGGTCTATACAATGTTACAGGAGGCCTATGGAGAGTCTGTTCTTCCTTACAGCACAGCTCGAAGGTGGTTTAAGATGTTTAAAGAGGGGAGACAATCAATTTCAAAGGAAGGTGGACCCGGTGCTCCAGTTACTGCTCTTACGGAAGAAAACATCAACACTGCTGCTGCCATTGTGAGAGAGGATCGACGAATTACCTTAAGATCACTTTCTGAAATACTGAACATTTCATTTGGTGCCACGGACACGTTGGTGACAGAAACATTACACATGAGACGTGTTTGTGCGCGATGGGTTCCAAGACTGTTGATTCTCGAACAAAAGGACATTCGCATGCAGGTCTGCATGCAGTTAAAGTTGATGTTAGAGGAAGATACGGAGTTTCTTTCAAACGTAATCACTGCTGATGAAACTTGGCTACATCATTTTGATCCTGAAAGCAAACAGCAAAGCTCAGTGTGAAAATCTCCTTCATCAATCACCCCCCAAAAAGCAAAAGTGGTTGCTTCTGCTGGGAAAGTTATGGTCATCGCATTCTTTGATATTCATGGAATGGTTTATCAGCATGTTGTACCTGCACACACATCAGCAACTGGACAATACTACATGGATGTCCTGAAAACATTGCAAGTCCATATCAGGCGCAAAAGACCACATTTCCGTGAAGCAGGCTGGATGCTGCACCACGATAATGCGCGGCCGCATATTGCCAATGTTGTTGCTGAATGTCTTGCAAAAATCAACGTGAAGTGCATCCCTCACCCTCCCTATAGTCCGTATTTAGCCGCATGTGACTTTTTTCTATTCCCTAACTTGAAGAAACGCCTTCGTGGGAGACATTATGCATCATCAGAAGCAGTGGTGAAGGCTGCGGAGGCGATTTTGAAGGATCTCTCAAAAATGGTTTCCAGCATGTCTTTGAAGACTGGCAGAAAGTCTGGGACAAGTGCATCGCATTCAGGGAAGACCATTTTGAGAAGGATCGTCAAAATTATGAGGATGAGTAAAAGTACATTGTCAAAAGAAATTGTAATCATTCTTTATTGAACAGCCCTCATAGAACAATTTCAGTATCTCTGCCCTGCTCCAAGCTCCATTACCACCTTCCCCAATGAGAACAGTCTTGGTGAGAAACGAATTACAGGTTCGTCCTTTGTCCTGTAAATTTGTTTTGGAAGTCTTAAATTATCCAACCTATTTGAGGAGTGTCTCCCAGATGTGCGTGCTACAGAGAAAATGAAATGACCGGGGTAAACAAAAAATAGCAAAGGCGTGCAGTGGTGCTAAATCATAGAGAAGGCAACCAAACACGGAAATAAGCCGCTTTGAGTTATTTCCACATTGGTAGCCTGCAATAGGTCATCAATTATTTCTCATAATCTTTTCTGTAAGCAGTTAATATACAAGTTGTTTCAAAGACACCGAAAGATTATAGCCGTTTCGTAGTTTATAACTTAACTTGTTCGGTGTCGAAGCTTCCAAGTTCTGTTAGGTATAATTTTATGCAGAATTAAATATTACATGACTTTTGATTAGGCAGCTCAGAACCACTGGTGTGTGAACCCAAAAGTTGTTATTGTGACGCACTGGTCACGAAAACAAAAGCATTACTCCTTGCTCTTTATCAGTGACCATAGCCTCGCTTTCAGGTAATGGAACAAAGGGCAGTTATTTGTGAAAAAAGTCGACTAATAACTCGGACAGTTGAAGGTTGCTCTTCGGTGTAAAACTACACATTCCGTCCTAACAGAGAGGATTTTGCACGTACTTAGATAACAAATCCAAGCAATATGGAGCGCTATACGAACGTCGAAATGACGGATATGGTTTTGATGTACGGAATAAATGAAGGGAGTTCAACGAACGCACGATTAATTTAGTTTCATTAAAAATATGAATTGTAAAAATAGTTACATCAATGATAATATTTATTTGTTTAACTTTAGAGCATTTTGTTATGATCTTAATTGTACAATACTTTCAGTCACTTACTGTAAATATCAACCGCTTCCTTTTCGGCTACAAATGCTTTATTTAGGATTATCAAGCACGTGAAATAAAATGTTTGTCTCATTGTATAAGCCATTTAGTTTTGCTTAATTTATCTACAATTCTTTGATCATCATTTAATGCTTCCATCCTCAACCTCACTAACATTAACTTCCCTCTAAAGGGTATAAGTGGCATATGTCCACAGCTTATTTGCCAACATGAACTGCAATAACGGAATTTTGGAACACGTTAAACACCAATAAGGAATAATTAAGCAATAGCTTCTTTATTGCGCTTTAGTAACCAAAGCAATTCTTAATAGTAGCGAGCTACTGCGGAGTATGTCGGTATGTTTACAAACAGCTGCAGCACGCGGCATGGCGTGTGACTTATATAATCGCGCTGTTCCAACGGATACCATGAATTTATCTTTGTTAACAGAAACCTCTCAGATAACTCACTGATTATTCTTGTAAGAGTGAGAGGGGAACTCACGTCCCTCCCGGTCGTGTACTAAGCACCAATGAACGCATTACTTCGGCCAATGGAATTCGCATAAATCACAAATGACAGATATGTGGAGTAATCAGTGCGTTATCTGAGAGGTATCTATTACCAAAGATAAATCAAATGGTAACCGAACAGCGCGACTATACCTGCGAACTCTGACAGCGTGAGGCGCGCGTCTTTGTTCCTGTTACTGCCTAATCCACACTCATTCTGGAGCACTTTTTAGGTGACTCTATTGGCGGTAAAAAGTATGTACATGTGTCACATAGAAGATGAGCAATTACTTCTATATGTTCGTTCGGTGTCGTTTTGAAACACCCTGTATACATAATACTCTCATGTTTTAGGAAGCTTGTATCAGACGTATTGAATGCCTTCGTGCATATGCTCTTACCACTTGAGCTACCATGCAGAGATACACGTTACCTTAACCTTTCAAGTTTCTGAGTTAAGTTGATCTCAAGTGTTTGTAATGTTGCAAGTGTTTATACTTAATCATTAATAGGTTTAATGTTAGGGTTAAGGGGTGAACTCACAATAAACATAGTAATTTCACGTTGTTTCAATGCACGCATTCATATTGGCTGACGTTTGAAGCTTATAAGGTTAAAATTTTAATATTTCAGTCGACATCAGAGAAACTAACCAATCAGAGAGCGACTCTCATCAAATTCTCAATCACCGTGTGTTAACTAGCTAACTGGTTCTCTGTGTAAATGTCACGAGAATCATGCAGCAAAACATATTGTAACTGGTACCTATGTGGTTCTCTCTGGGGAGTTTAATATGTATATTTAACAATCATTTTTATAAATGCACATAACCTCTATTGTCTGAAGTACTGTCATCGATCGCTCCCATTAGTTCAGCTGTTTCACGCTCTCTCGTGATTTTCTGTTGTTTATAACTACGGTTATGGTTATCATTGTGAATAACATCCCCTAACTTTATATTTATGTCTTGTGTCGATAAATAATGCTTAATTTTCATTTTGAATTGCCCTTGATTAATCTACTCTACCCAAAGATAGCAAAAATGATAGTGTAAGTCAAGACTATTTTATCAAGATTACAAGATTATCTGAATGACAAATTATCCTGATAATGCTTCTGTAGCTCTATAAGTAGTATTTAACTATTCCAATGACAAATCATTACTTATAAATATTTGATGCAAGCTGAAAGTTTATTTTTAATCTATATGTATTTAGTAAATAACAAGAATGGTATCCATTGCAAAAAGGTTGAGACGTACTGGCATAAGCCAAGTGAAAGCTGGTTTAAAAAGTGTTTCATTTTGTATCATATATATAATTATCCCTGCTTTGTTTTCCATATTGTTGTTCATATTGCCTGTGTACTATAATATGTGTCTTATGTTAACTTTTGTACATGCATATGCTATTAAACTTTATACCTATAGACATGTTCAATGTTCACAGCCTTTTCTGGCTACAAGTGAACCTACTGAACGCAAATCAATCTAATCTAATCTAATCTAATCTAATCCACGAGTGGAAGGTTTGTTAATTTCCGAGGTATGAATAAGTGTTTTACCACACAATGTTTTATCCAACACTTACCCTAATCATTAAAAACACTTACTACTTTTTAATAATACTATAATAGACTAGGAAAATTATTTGTAATTGTATTTTCTGGAGTCTAGGGTTATTTAAACCAGGGCCGGCTGGATGTGTATCCCAAACATCGTTGGCTAATACCTAATATGAGAAAATCGATGTTGGCTAGTCTTTTGTTTTAATTGTTGGTAAAGTTTGAATAACAACTTACGACAACTGATAAACTCATTGATTCATACTAATTAAGAAAAATAACGCATGATAAACTTAATTGCAAGAAGAGGAGATATCTATAACCAAACAAAGTTTTAAAGTTTTAATAAATATTAATACTGCAATAAACATTATACTTGAAATGTAGGTTTAATGATTGTATTTTATTCATACTGTGTTTAAAGTAAAATTTTATCCATCCTTAACCTTAAAGCGTTACTTTAATGCGTTAATTTATATTAAAGTACAACTTTACAAGTCAGTGTTGATAAACTTTTAACGACACTTGGTATTGATTTTGGACGAAAATATGCATTTCTTTTTCGCTTGATATAAATCTACATAGATTGGAGAACATGTCCATTATAAGGTTTTGTATGTTTGTGACAATTAAGTGTATTTAAATGGGGTTTTAAATATCGCGGCCAGGCTATCACGTCCCCTTTTTACTCTGCATTTTCTCTTCTACTTATAACAAGAGGACTTATTTAGGGGATGGGGACTCTAAAGGTTTTCTAAGGCTGCAAGAGGCCAATGTACGACGGCTGTTCAATAAAGAATGGTCATAATTTGTTTACGGTCATAACTTTTCGCACTAAAATTCAATCTTATTATATTCTGTTAGCTTAATGTGAAACAAAAACACCGTAGTACTTTCATTGTTGGTACTCCTGGTTCCCGTCTGTGAGAACCAGGCAAGTTCAGACATGTTCAGTATCGCCTACCGCTGCAATGGAGGTAACACGCAGTTAAAGTTGATGTTAGAGGAAGATCCGGAGTTTCTTTCAGACGTAATCACTGCTGATGAAACTTGGCTACATCATTTTGATCCTGAGAGCAAACAGCAAAGCTCAGTGTGGAAATCTCCTTCATCACCAACCCCCAAAAAAGCAAAAAGGATGCTTCTGCTGGGAAAGTTATGGTCATCTCATTCTTTGATATTCATGGAATGGTTTATCAGCATGTTGTACCTGCACACACATCAGTAACTGGACAATACTACAGGGATATCCTGAAAACATTGCAAGTCCATATCAGGCGCAAAATACCACATTTCCGTGAAGCAGGCTGGGTGCTGCACCACGATAATGCGCGGCCGCATATTGCCAATGTTGTTGCTGAATATCTTGCAAAAATCAACGTGAAGTGCATCCCTCACCCTCCCTATAGTCCGGATTTAGCCCCATGTGACTTTTTTCTGTTCCCTAACTTGAAGAAACGCCTTCGTGGGAGACATTATCCATCATCAGAAGCAGTGGTGAAGGCTGCGGAGGCGATTTTGAAACATCTCTCAAAAAATGGTTTCCAGCATGTCTTTGAAGACTGGCAGAAACGCTGGGACAAGTACATCGCATTCAGGGGAGACTATTTTGAGAAGGACCATCAAAGTAAAGGTACCATTGTGGTCATTCTTTATTGAACAGCGCTCGTATATGGACAAGGAGTGAAAGTGAAAACGCTAGAGTGTGTTGGACACGCAGAAAAAGGAATGGGCAGAAGACTTAGAGAAAAGAAATAATATAAAAGGGTACATGGTCGTACCAAAACCCAAACGAGAGCTTCAATCCCCTAATCTGGGAAAGAGTTCCAAAATCCGGGTATGTTGGCAGTAAAACTATTAAATTTGCTGTGATATGTATTAGTGGTGCTGCTACTAAAAGGAAAACTGTATTTAGTAAAATTGGACTGGAACCAGATTAATTATGACTGTACCTTTGAAAACATTGACGCATCAAGAGTAAAAGAAGCAGAAAAACAAGTGAAGGAAGTGTCTAAGGAAGCAAGAATTGGGATGAGAGGTGAAAAGAGGAGGAGAGAGGATTCTGAGACAACTGGAGTTGAACAATATGGACCAGCAATATTTTGAATTTTGGGTATGTTACATAAAAACACAACATTATCTTCTTTTGCCATTTACCGTAACTTATATTTTCTTTAAACTTTACGTACAGTGTCCTAGAAATCTGCAATAGATGGAGATTTCAATTTTTTGTGCATATGCAGAATAGACTGCTCTAAACAGCTGGTGAAAGCTTCATACGTTACATGTTCATGAAATTCCTAAAAAAATATTTTATATTGTCACCTGAGCGTCGGAACACCCTATAGACTGGGCGAGCAGCAGAAGGGATGGCTGGGACAAAAAACATAACGGCGCCGTCTCTTTCTGTTCCACCTGTGTTCTCGAGCTTACAGGATATTTCCTCTAATCTGGAACCTTCCGATCAACCCGCTGGCCCTATATAAGCAGCACGTCGAGTTAGGAGTCAGTCAGTTCTTGGTGTAAGAATGCAGTGCTAGTGTTTGACGTGCTAGCGAAGGAGCGCCGTGTTAAGGAACGAGAAGACTGTGTACGTGCATCGGAGTATTGTCCGTAATTACTAGTGCAAGTGAAATTGTAACGGACGAACTGGTGAATCGTAATTGTGTGCATTACGTAATTCTGTGTAATTGGCAAGTGTCAAACTGTAAGTCGGTGGAAATAAAGAACATTGTTGAGTGGTGTAATTAGACTTTTCATTTCACGAACCCACAAAGTCACAATATATATAATAAACAGATTACATAATTAATGGAAATTAATTGTTCTTTCACACTGGCCGTGTGTTGGCTAAATTGTGGAAACGTAGAGTCAGACTGAAAAATTCAATGCCATAGCCGGGATTTGAACCACGGATCTTCTTATTTCCGTCCAGCCGCACTACCATTGTGCTACGTTGGCCATAAAACTACCAAGTGTGCTTTAACAACATACATTTTCGTTATAGACTCAACAAAGCGTTTATAATGGAAAGCAGTAAGTAATACCAAAGATGTCATGCATCTTAAATTGCCACAGCATCCCCTTGATAGGTTTCCAAGTTCTGCAAATGCTCTATAGCCTTTAAATGTTCAGTGATGAAAGGACAATAATCAGAACTGACAAATAAGTTTTAAATAAATCAAAGTAATTAAATTATCGTTCACTAGATAGAGATGTTACACTGGACAGACATTTCTCTTTTTACACACACACACACACACACACACACACACACACATATATATATATATATAGTATATTTTAACAATACATTCGATCACAACATACGTAGCAATTACACAAACACTTGTTTCTATAAAGGACCAATAAACGGTTTTAGCACCCAGAAATTTAATTAAATATGACATGGAATTACGAGGGTGGTCTGAAAAGTTTCCGACTTCAACATGAAGATGGCAGTATCCTTGTTCTGTTGACAGTGACTCACCAAAGCTTCAGCTCAGTTGTTATGTAACAGCCGTTTGAGCGAGTTGATGTAATTGTTTTTATGAAAATGGACAAAATCGAGTATCGAGCTGTCATTAAATATTTGTTTTTCAAAGACAATACGCCTACGCAAATCAAAGATGAGTTGGATCCTATGTATGCTGACTCTGTACCATCATTTACCACAGTGAAATTGTCGGCAGCTGAATCTAAACGTGGCCGTAAGAGCTTGGGAGACGATGAAAGTTTGGAACGTTGAAAAACTGCAACTACCGAAGAAAACGTCGCCAAAGTACACTAAATGGTGTTGGAGGACCACCGAATTAAAGTGAGAGAGATAGCAGAGACTACGAACATATCAAAAGAACGTGTTTGTCACATATTAAATCAACATTTAGACATGAGAAAGCTGTCCGCTCGTTGGGTGCCGCGTTTGCTCACGTTAGACCAAAAACGTGTTCGAATGAACATTTCCAAGGCTTATTGGCGCAGTTTAGGCGCAATAAATCCGAGTTTTGGCGTCGATTAATTACTGTAGATGAAACTTGATACACCATTATACGCTCGAAACAAAAATACAGTCCAAACAGTCGACTGCAAAGGGGGAACCGGCTCCACACCATTACTTGACAATCTGAAGGCAGAACTTGTAGAAAACGGCCACATTTCCAAAAAAACAAATACCTGTTTCAGCAAGACAGCCCACTGTCTCGAACCTCAGCGGTTGCAATGGCGAAATTCCACGAAATATGGTTTCAACTGCTTGCCTCACAAGATCTAGCCTCAAAGGACTTGTTTTTGTTCCCTCATCTGAAAATTGCGCTCGGAGGACAGAGATTTTCGTCAAATGAAGAAGCAATCACCTTCGTAAACAATTATTTTATAGACAAAAACGCCGAGTACTATTGGGACGGGTTACAGAGTTGGGAACATCGCTGGGAGAAGTGTGTAGAGTTACAAGGAGACTATGTTGAAAAACGCCGAGTACTATTTGGACGTGTTACAGAGATGTGAGCATCGCTGGGAGAAGTGTGTAGAGTTACAAGGAGACTGTTGAAAATCGTCGAGTACTATTTGGACGTGTTACAGAGATAGGAACATCGCTGGGAGAAGTGTGTAGAGTTACAAGGAGACTGTTGAAAAACGCCGAGTACTATTTGGACGTGTTACAGAGATGTGAGCATTGCTGGGAGAAGTGTGTAGAGTTACAAGGAGACTGTTGAAAAACGCCGAGTACTATTTGGACGGGTTACAGAGATGTGAGCATCGCTGGGAGAAGTGTGTAGAGTTACAAGGAGACTGTTGAAAAACGCCGAGTACTATTTGGACGGGTTACAGAGATGTGAGCATCGCTGGGAGAAGTGTGTAGAGTTACAAGGAGACTGTTGAAAAACGCCGAGTACTATTTGGACGGGTTACAGAGATAGGAACATCGCTGGGAGAAGTGTGTAGAGTTACAAGGAGACTGTTGAAAAACGCCGAGTACTATTTGGACGTGTTACAGAGATGGGAGCATCGCTGGGAGAAGTGTATAGAGTTACAAGGAGACTATGTTGAAAAACGTCGAGTACTATTTGGACAGGTTACAGAGATGAGAACCTCGCTGGGAGAAGTGTGTAGAGTTACAAGGAGACTGTTGAAAAACGTCGAGTACTATTTGGACAGGTTACAGAGATGAGAACCTCGCTGGGAGAAGTGTATAGAGTTACAAGGAGACTGTTGAAAAACGCCGAGTACTATTTGGACAGGTTACAGAGATGGGAACACCGCTGGGAGAAGTGTGTTGAGTTACAAGGAGACTATGTTGAAAAACGCCGAGTACTATTTGGACAGGTTACAGAGATGGGAACACCGCTGGGAGAAGTGTGTTGAGTTACAAGGAGACTATGTTGAAAAACGCCGAGTACTATTTGGACAGGTTACAGAGATGGGAACATCGCTGGGAGAAGTGTATAGAGTTACAAGGAGACTATGTTGAAAAACATCGAGTACTATTGGGACGGGTTACAGAGATGGGAACATCGCTAGGAGAAGTGTGTAAAGTTACAAGGAGACTATGTTGAAAAACGTCGAGTACTATTTGGACGTGTTACAGAGATGGGAGCATCGCTGGGAGAAGTGTGTAGAGTTACAAGCAGACTATTTTATTAAAAGAATTCTGAAAAGGTGTTGTATCTTTATTAGATCGGAAACTTTTTAGACCACTCTTGTAGAATGACGTCTACTCTTATGTATTTTATTATGCTGCATTCTGTACACATCTGCAAGCTTTTAATAAAAATGTCAATTGAAAGAATGAACATCAGAACGTCTCTCGTTTGTTTTACTGTATATTTGTTTTCCTCTGTTGTTTTTCGTAACAACTGCTTGGAATGAAACATGTGCTGTTCATGTTTTGCTTTTATATGTATCTTCCCTGGCGAAATAACAATGTTTTCTACTCCATGGCATTTTCAAAGCAAAGTCGAAGTTGTCTTCATTGCAGTTCTCTGTTCCAGCATGTTCGTACACTAAATCTAGCCCATGTAGGTAAATTCTTGCAAGTCATTTATGATAAAAGGTATAAGTAAATTCAGGTACTTCATTTGCTGCACAGGTTTACGGAAAATCCACTGCAAATTAAGTTAAAAAATTACATGCTGCTCACAGCCACACCTTCAAGATAAAAGAAAGTTGTTTTACAAATTCTTGCTGTTTTTCTAATTAATCCCCTTATATTATGAGATAACAGATATGATTCCTTTAAAGTTAGTTTCGTTTGGACTGCTTTGATTTGCAAACGAACAGAAAACAAGTTACATGCAAATTGATATTCTTGATACTTGAAACTAATTTAAGACCCAAAGACATTAAGCTCCATGTGTACCTGGATCTTCTAATGAATGATTTAACATGGGAGCATCGCTGGGAGAAGTGTGGGGACAAGGAGACTAAGTTGAAAAAAAAAATGAAATCTGAAAAGAAAGGTCCTGTATATATGAGGCTATTAACAGTGAAGCAAACAAATATAATAATTTATAACTTAAATCTTCACTTATCTTATAAGAAATCAACACCAACTCCAATACTCAGACCATAATACAGATTTCAAGATGGCGCCCGTCGAAGCCCAGCGGCTCTGGTTACGCAGAATAGGAAACTATACACAATGGACATAATATAATCCATATTACGGAGTAGCGAGGTAACTCCTAAGCATTTATCACTTTATACTTTCAACTAAAACGTGTAATAACATAAATAAATAGCATCATGACAAATCCTAAGAGCTTATAACATTATATAGTAGCACGACCAGTACTATGCATTTTCCACCTTATACTTCCAATCAAAATTTAATTTATAAGGCATGACAACTCATAAGCATTAAACACAGCAAACTTTATCTTATTGGACTGTATCATTCTATCGTCTGTAGCAAGTACTAAAGTTTCTTTTACATTGTTTACATGGTAACATTTTCTGGCAAGAACATACTGCTTATACTATAATATTTAAGAGAACTCACCAGATTGTCCAGTTTACTCCAATTGTCACATTTGAAGGTGTCAAGTTCCCTCACACTGCAAGATCCATTTAAAATTTTCCACTGGTAGGCTCATAATATTGCTTCTAGGTTATGAAATACTTTGAAACTTATTAAGTGAAGGAACATCAGTGAAGCTGGGATCTTGAATGTTATTGAAACGAACGTAACTAATCGTCTTTAATAATGCCTATCAATGGTTTAAAATCTCCTCACCACTTTGGTTTTTGAGGACTCAAAACTGTCAATAACATCTTGTGCACACCAAATATTAAAATTATCTTCATTCTCTGTAAAATGTGTTGGATGCATTCTTCAGGATTTCGTATTTTCTGGTTGAGCTTTAATGTGTGATAGGATGGCTGATTCTTAAAAATCGTGGGGTAGGCATCATCTATTAATTTTTGTACTTTTCGAAGGGCACGAATTGGTTCACCATCATTTACAGGAAATATGTCTTCCTTAACCTCAAAGCACTGTTCAAAATGATGAATACAAACTACAGTTTTGTCATTTACTTTAAAATCTTTATGATGTATGATCCTGATCCATTTATCCCATTACGATTTTTCCTTCGCAAATTTAAATGTCGTGTGAGGTGCACTGCCATAATTAGATTGCAGCTGGGAACACAACAACGATGCATTTCGACAATACTTCACAGTATATATTTAGGTAAACGTTATCACTTTATGTTAAATACTTAACTATAAACTAACTCGTTAGTCACTAATTGACACTGTAATATGAATTACATTAATTCTTCAAACACACAATCAAAGTAAACAAACACACACTTTACTCTGTAGATATAACCACAACATAACAAGCTGGGCCACGAGCGCCGCCATTTTTCCTACAATCGACTCTCGTATTATGGTCTGAGTATTGGAGTTGGTGTTGTAAGAAATGATGATAATTTATATAATATTCCAGGGTCGCAGTTTCATGTAAACTTTAACATATCTTCAGCTGTCGCCATAGTCGCTAAACACTAGATGTTGATATGTTCTTGTTAGCATTACTAACATCTGAAAATAAAGCAATTTAAAAACAGTATCGGCTGCCGGTATTTCAAAATTCAATACTCGATGTTTTTTTCTATAGTAAATATTTTTTTCGAAAACCATTAAATCTATCGGACCATTTAATTCTTTTAATTATTTAACTTCAGGGTTTATTTCATGGTTAAATGACCAAAAATGATCTGCTACGGGATTTATCACTTTGTTTATACTTAATGTTACGAAAATGTTCTTTTATTTTGGTTTCTAAATTACGTTTTGTCTTTCCAATATAAACTTTATCACAATCGAAACAATTAAACTGATAAATTCCAGATTTTTTAGTATTAGGAATATTATTTTTTATAGGGAAATGCAATACATGTTTAATGCTATATTTATTTTGAGGAAGTAAAGTTGTACTGTATAAAGTTGTACCTGCATCTTTATTAGGTCGGAAACTTTACAGACCACCCTCGTATTTTTCGTGAACTACTAAAAGGCCAACTTTTACTATAAACTGTCTCAAAAGTATGTAAGTAAAGTAAAAAACGTTGTAAGATAAGCTTTAATAGAATGTCATGTATGCGCTGTAAGCAAAGAGTAAAGAAAGAAGGGAGCGGTTGGTTGGATTGGAAGGAAGGTACAAGATTGTCCTATATCTATTACAGAGGTGTAGGGTTTTGTGTTTTTATTGAATTTCACGGTGTTTGACCATGCACTCGCCGCCGAAATCTGAAACTGGACTGTCTCGTTGCGTCGTGTATCAAGTCTGACAACCATTCTTGTGTACTGATGCTATCGATAGCAGAACAACACAAAAACTGCTGCAACTCGAGAATTGAGAACAACGGTACTACTTCAAAACCGTACCTCCAAATACATTGCTTCTGAAAGGGTAAAGTTTCAACACCAATGTTGGGGTGGGGTGAGCTCGACCCAGGGTGACGCATGTCATATCTGTAAGGCTGTATACACTCTAGTTTTTAGATACCTCCATAAGAAAGAATCCGGTGAGGTTAGGTCAGGTCAGGGGATCTGGGGTCCGCAGACCTTTTGAGATTATTCGATTATCAAAGAAACTGTACAAAAGAGAGCGTACAACAATAACAATTGCAGTTTGAAAATATGCATATGAGCTGAGAAGAATATCCCTGATTGAAAATTCAAACGAAAACAAGGAATAAACTGCAAGTCAGGTCACTTATTGTCCCCGAGTTGTGCACGTTCTTTACGGAGATCTGCACTTGGCTATGTCCTACGGTTTACCAGTTATGCAGAAGTGGTCAGTCAAGTTATTACAAGAAAATTTATGATACCAATACATTTCGTTTATGGTGAAAATATAAAATACATGCTATTTTATCAAATGCGAGGCTGATTCAAATGAAAACCTTAAATACATTTTTTAAATATTATTTACTACGCAGAAGTAGTACAAAGCTGTATCACTTTTCAACATAATCTCCCCCACGCTCAATGCAAGTCCTCCAGCACTTACAAAGTGCATAAATGACATTAGAAAAAAGTTATTTTGGTAGTCCACGTGGCGCACCTCTTCATCAGAACGGAACTGCTTTCCTCCCATTGCGTCTTTGAGTGGTCCAAACACATGGGGGGGGGGCAATGTCTGGTGAGTATAGTGGATGAGGAAGACAATCAAAATGCAGGTTTGGGATTGTTGCAACTGTTGTACGCGCAATGTGGGGCCTCGCATTGTCATGTTGCAAAAGAACACCTGCTGCCACCAATCCATGTAGTTCTGATTTGATTGCAGGCAGCAGGTGATTTTTAGGAGATCTGTGTATGATGTACTGGTGACAGTGGTCTGTCTAGGCATGTAATGCTCCAAAATGACGCCTTTTTCGTCCCAAAAGAGAGTCAGCATAACCTTCCCTGCTGATGTTTCTGTTCGAAACTTCTTTGGTTTTGGTGATGAGGGATGGCCTCATTCCTTACTCGCTCTGTTCATTTCCGGTTGGTGGAAGTGAACCCAGATTTCGTCCCCAGTAACGATTTTTGCAAGGAAGCCATCACCTTCCCCTTCAAAGCGACGAAGAAGTTCTTCACAACCATCAACAGGTCCTTCTCTCATTTCAGAAGTCAACTGCCGTGGCACCCATCTTGCAGACACTTTGTGAAACTGGAGCAGATCATGTATAATGTGGTGTGCTGAGCCATGACTAATCTGTAAACATGCTACAAGGTCATTCCGTGTCACTCGGCGGTTTTCCTTCACTATGGCTTCAACTGCTGCAATGTTCTGTGGAGTCACAACTCGTTGTGCCTGGCCTGGACGTGGAGCCTCTTTCACTGAAGTCACACCATTTGCGAACTTTCTACTCCATTCGTAGACTTGCTGCTGTGACAAACATGCATCACCGTACTGAACCTTCATTTGTCGATGAATTTCGATAGGTTTCACACCTTCACTACGCAAAAGCCGAATAACAGAACGCTCTTCTTCCCTGGTGCAAGACACAAGTGGGGTGGCTATCTGTATACTGATACTGCGACGCTATGTGTGCATCTGCACTATGCTGCCACCTACAGGCCATTCTGCAAGCTGTTTGTAGCATGCTTTAGCAACTTACAGGATAACGGCGTGAAATTTTGATTTGTTATTAGAAATTTAAGATTTTCATTTGATTCACCCTCGCACGTTAGATCCATTTTTGAGTAAATGGAAAATTTTGAAAAAATAATCCCGATAGTTCAAGCTAGAGGAATTTGTTCGAAATATTTGCACCAAATCTCTTGAATGTGGAAATAAATATCTAATTCGATATATTCTTTCGGGTTATGTTGTTGAGGGTAGAACACGTGCTTTACGATATACACCTTTTGGGTGGATTGTTAGAGAAAAGGTCACTTGATGAAACAATAATGGGAGACATGGAACTCCGTGTGCCCATATACTGACATGTGATATTAATGTAAGTGGTAGTTTTTACACTGCATACCAAGACGAGGTTCACCTTGGCGGTTACAGTAACAAGGATGACAGATATATTGCTGCAACCAAACACGGTTGACATATCTTTCACTCCCACATCTCCTTCTACGTAAAAACAGTTGAAACTGTTATTTTTCTCAACCTTCACTTTGTTATATTCCATACTTGCATCTCTTTTGCACATCGTTTAAGAATCTGGCCCAAAATAGATAAATCATAAAAAATATAAAATACAAAAAGTATTTAATAGAAACGTCTGAGAAGAAGGAGGAAGAGGAACCCTAGATCACATTCTACAAGCCCGACAATGTGTTAAGCTACCGAGAGAACCAAAAACATCCTAAGCGGCTACGCGGTGTTTTGCCTGTCGCTATCTGCCACTATTATAGAAGGGTGCGGATAAAGCCATGCATAAAAGGCGTTTGATTTTTGATTCTTGGATTCATTTCTGAGGAAACACAAAATGGCATTTTGTATCCAGTAAAACCTATTCTGGAGGGTGAAACATCAGTCCTTATAACTGACAACTACAAAGAATCCTGAATGGTTGTTTCGCAAATTCTATGTCTCTATGTGTCAACAGAACCTATCACTACGGTGTCGCATGTGGTTAAAACCCAGATTTCTTTGTTTTCTTTATTGCTCGGTGAAATCTTGGCATGATTTACTACCACTTACTGGATTACTACTCTACCAAGTGGTAGAAATGTAAATCTCGATGGAAGGACTGATCTAGATCAGAAGATTAGATTAGATAAAATATTAGGTAGGTGAGTGTGTACACGGATAGACCGACAGATAGATACACAGATAGACCTTTCTTGTAATGCAAACTTAAGTCATACCTGACGATGAATGAACTGATGTTCAAATGAGTACAGGGTACATAGAGCTTAGAGTTACCAGACATTCATCTTTCAGGATAAGAGAAAACCTCCAACGTTAAGTCATATCGGACAATGAATGAAATGATGTTCCAATGAGTACAGGGTACATAGAGCTTAGAGTTACCAGACATTCATCTTTCAGGATAAGAGAAAACCTCCAACGTTAAGTCATATCGGACAATGAATGAAATGATGTTCAAATGAGTACAGGGTACATAGAGCTTAGAGTTACCAGACATTCATCTTTCAGGATAAGAGAAAACCTCCAACGTTAAGTCATATCGGACCATGAATGAAATGATGTTCCAATGAGTACAGGGTACATAGAGCTTAGGGTTACCAGACATTCATCTTTCAGGACAAGAGAAAACCTCCAACGTTAAGTTATATCGGGCGATGAATGAAATGATATTCAAATGAGTGCAGGGTACATAGAGCTTAGGGTTACCAGACATTCATCTTTCAGGACAAGAGAAAACCTCCAACGTTGTCATATCGGACGATGAATGAAATGATGTTCAAATGAGTACAGGGTACATAGAGCTTAGAGTTACTAGACATTCATCTTTCAGGATAAGAGAAAACCTCCAACGTTAAGTCATATCAGACGATGAATGAAATGATGTTCAAATGAGTACAGGGTACATAGAGCTTAGAGTTACCAGACATTCATCTTTTAGGATAACAGAAAACCTTCAACGTTAAGTCATATCGGACGATGAATGAAATGATGTTCAAATGAGTACAGGGTACATAGAGCTTAGAGTTACCAGACATTCATCTTTCAGGATAAGAGAAAACCTCCAACGTTAAGTCATATCGGACGATGAATGAAATGATGTTCAAATGAGTACAGGGTACATAGAGCTTAGAGTTACCAGACATTCATCTTTCAGGATAAGAGAAAACCTCCAACGTTAAGTCATATCAGACGATGAATGAAATGATGTTCAAATGAGTACAGGGTACATAGAGCTTAGAGTTACCAGACATTCATCTTTTAGGATAAGAGAAAACCTTCAACGTTAAGTCATATCGGACGATGAATGAAATGATGTTCAAATGAGTACAGGGTACATAGAGCTTAGAGTTATCAGACATTCATCTTTCAGGATAAGGGAAAACCTCCAACGTTAAGTCATATCGGACGATGAATGAAATGATGTTCAAATGAGTACAGGGTACATAGAGCTTAGAGTTACCAGACATTCATCTTTCAGGACAAGAGAAAACCTCCAACGTTGTCATATCGGACGATGAATGAAATGATGTTCAAATGAGTACAGGGTACATAGAGCTTAGAGTTACCAGACATTCATCTTTCAGGATAAGAGAAAACCTCCAACGTTAAGTCATATCAGACGATGAATGAAATGATGTTCAAATGAGTACAGGGTACATAGAGCTTAGAGTTACCAGACATTCATCTTTTAGGATAAGAGAAAACCTTCAACGTTAAGTCATATCGGACGATGAATGAAATGATGTTCAAATGAGTACAGGGTACATAGAGCTTAGAGTTACCAGACATTCATCTTTCAGGATAAGAGAAAACCTCCAACGTTAAGTCATATCGGACGATGAATGAAATGATGTTCAAATGAGTACAGGGTACATAGAGCTTAGAGTTACCAGACATTCATCTTTCAGGATAAGAGAAAACCTCCAACGTTAAGTCATATCAGACGATGAATGAAATGATGTTCAAATGAGTACAGGGTACATAGAGCTTAGAGTTACCAGACATTCATCTTTTAGGATAAGAGAAAACCTTCAACGTTAAGTCATATCGGACGATGAATGAAATGATGTTCAAATGAGTACAGGGTACATAGAGCTTAGAGTTATCAGACATTCATCTTTCAGGATAAGGGAAAACCTCCAACGTTAAGTCATATCGGACGATGAATGAAATGATGTTCAAATGAGTACAGGGTACATAGAGCTTAGGGTTACCAGACATTCATCTTTCAGGACAAGAGAAAACCTCCAACGTTGTCATATCGGACGATGAATGAAATGATGTTCAAATGAGTACAGGGTACATAGAGCTTAGAGTTACCAGACATTCATCTTTCAGGATAAGAGAAAACCTCCAACGTTAAGTCATATCAGACGATGAATGAAATGATGTTCAAATGAGTACAGGGTACATAGAGCTTAGAGTTACCAGACATTCATCTTTTAGGATAAGAGAAAACCTTCAACGTTAAGTCATATCGGACGATGAATGAAATGATGTTCAAATGAGTACAGGGTACATAGAGCTTAGAGTTACCAGACATTCATCTTTCAGGATAAGAGAAAACCTCCAACGTTAAGTCATATCGGACGATGAATGAAATGATGTTCAAATGAGTACAGGGTACATAGAGCTTAGAGTTACCAGACATTCATCTTTCAGGATAAGAGAAAACCTCCAACGTTAAGTCATATCAGACGATGAATGAAATGATGTTCAAATGAGTACAGGGTACATAGAGCTTAGAGTTACCAGACATTCATCTTTTAGGATAAGAGAAAACCTTCAACGTTAAGTCATATCGGACGATGAATGAAATGATGTTCAAATGAGTACAGGGTACATAGAGCTTAGAGTTATCAGACATTCATCTTTCAGGATAAGGGAAAACCTCCAACGTTAAGTCATATCGGACGATGAATGAAATGATGTTCAAATGAGTACAGGGTACATAGAGCTTAGAGTTACCAGACATTCATCTTTCAGGATAAGAGAAAACCTCCAACGTTAAGTCATATCAGACGATGAATGAAATGATGTTCAAATGAGTACAGGGTACATAGAGCTTAGAGTTACCAGACATTCATCTTTTAGGATAAGAGAAAACCTTCAACGTTAAGTCATATCGGACGATGAATGAAATGATGTTCAAATGAGTACAGGGTACATAGAGCTTAGAGTTATCAGACATTCATCTTTCAGGATAAGGGAAAACCTCCAACGTTAAGTCATATCGGACGATGAATGAAATGATGTTCAAATGAGTACAGGGTACATAGAGCTTAGAGTTACCAGACATTCATCTTTCAGGACAAGAGAAAACCTCCAACGTTGTCATATCGGACGATGAATGAAATGATGTTCAAATGAGTACAGGGTACATAGAGCTTAGAGTTACCAGACATTCATCTTTCAGGATAAGAGAAAACCTCCAACGTTAAGTCATATCAGACGATGAATGAAATGATGTTCAAATGAGTACAGGGTACATAGAGCTTAGAGTTACCAGACATTCATCTTTTAGGATAAGAGAAAACCTTCAACGTTAAGTCATATCGGACGATGAATGAAATGATGTTCAAATGAGTACAGGGTACATAGAGCTTAGAGTTACCAGACATTCATCTTTCAGGATAAGAGAAAACCTCCAACGTTAAGTCATATCGGACGATGAATGAAATGATGTTCAAATGAGTACAGGGTACATAGAGCTTAGAGTTACCAGACATTCATCTTTCAGGATAAGAGAAAACCTCCAACGTTAAGTCATATCAGACGATGAATGAAATGATGTTCAAATGAGTACAGGGTACATAGAGCTTAGAGTTACCAGACATTCATCTTTTAGGATAAGAGAAAACCTTCAACGTTAAGTCATATCGGACGATGAATGAAATGATGTTCAAATGAGTACAGGGTACATAGAGCTTAGAGTTATCAGACATTCATCTTTCAGGATAAGGGAAAACCTCCAACGTTAAGTCATATCGGACGATGAATGAAATGATGTTCAAATGAGTACAGGGTACATAGAGCTTAGGGTTACCAGACATTCATCTTTCAGGACAAGAGAAAACCTCCAACGTTGTCATATCGGACGATGAATGAAATGATGTTCAAATGAGTACAGGGTACATAGAGCTTAGAGTTACCAGACATTCATCTTTCAGGATAAGAGAAAACCTCCAACGTTAAGTCATATCAGACGATGAATGAAATGATGTTCAAATGAGTACAGGGTACATAGAGCTTAGAGTTACCAGACATTCATCTTTTAGGATAAGAGAAAACCTTCAACGTTAAGTCATATCGGACGATGAATGAAATGATGTTCAAATGAGTACAGGGTACATAGAGCTTAGAGTTACCAGACATTCATCTTTCAGGATAAGAGAAAACCTCCAACGTTAAGTCATATCGGACGATGAATGAAATGATGTTCAAATGAGTACAGGGTACATAGAGCTTAGAGTTACCAGACATTCATCTTTCAGGATAAGAGAAAACCTCCAACGTTAAGTCATATCAGACGATGAATGAAATGATGTTCAAATGAGTACAGGGTACATAGAGCTTAGAGTTACCAGACATTCATCTTTTAGGATAAGAGAAAACCTTCAACGTTAAGTCATATCGGACGATGAATGAAATGATGTTCAAATGAGTACAGGGTACATAGAGCTTAGAGTTATCAGACATTCATCTTTCAGGATAAGGGAAAACCTCCAACGTTAAGTCATATCGGACGATGAATGAAATGATGTTCAAATGAGTACAGGGTACATAGAGCTTAGAGTTACCAGACATTCATCTTTCAGGATAAGAGAAAACCTTCAACGTTAAGTCATATCGGACGATGAATGAAATGATGTTCAAATGAGTACAGGGTACATAGAGCTTAGAGTTACCAGACATTCATCTTTCAGGATAAGAGAAAACCTCCAACGTTAAGTCATATCGGACGATGAATGAAATGATGTTCAAATGAGTACAGGGTACATAGAGCTTAGAGTTACCAGACATTCATCTTTCAGGATAAGAGAAAACCTCCAACGTTAAGTCATATCGGACGATGAATGAAATGATGTTCAAATGAGTACAGGGTACATAGAGCTTAGAGTTGCCAGACATTCATCTTTCAGGACAAGAGAAAACCTCCAACGTTAAGTCATATCGGACGATGAATGAAATGATGTTCAAATGAGTACAGGGTACATAGAGCTTAGAGTTACCAGACATTCATCTTTCAGGATAAGAGAAAACCTCCAACGTTAAGTCATATCGGACGATGAATGAAATGATGTTCAAATGAGTACAGGGTACATAGAGCTTAGAGTTACCAGACATTCATCTTTCAGGATAAGAGAAAACCTCCAACGTTAAGTCATATCGGACGATGAATGAAATGATGTTCAAATGAGTACAGGGTACATAGAGCTTAGAGTTACCAGACATTCATCTTTCAGGATAAGAGAAAACCTCCAACGTTAAGTCATATCGGACGATGAATGAAATGATGTTCAAATGAGTACAGGGTACATAGAGCTTAGAGTTACCAGACATTCATCTTTCAGGATAAGAGAAAACCTCCAACGTTAAGTCATATCGGACGATGAATGAAATGATGTTCAAATGAGTACAGGGTACATAGAGCTTAGAGTTACTAGACATTCATCTTTCATGTAAAGGGAAGATTCCCAAAGAGCCTCATCTATATAATTCACCCTGACCGAGATTCGAACTTGGGACCTCTTGTACGTGAGGCAGATACGCTACCACCTATGCCACAGAGGCGAGCAGCGTAAATGAATAGATGATGAGACAGACTGCCAGGGATTGAGGGATGGATGGACGGACAGACAGACAAGGGTATCCTTTTCGGTGTCAAATTATTAAAGTTATTTACCTATATAAACGCTTGTCATTCTTATGGGTCATTGACCTCGCATGTGTATTTAAGAACAAAACAAATAAAGATAAATTGTGTCTGCTTAGCTGAACAAATTTGATCCGGTTTCACGAAGTTAGCTAGGAAATTGCCCAAGTCTTGACAGCAGATCCCAACGTGCCAATCTTCTGCTAGGACGTAATTTAGTTTTTCGTAGATTCTGCCAATGTGCAATAATCAAGAAGGCATAAAACGAGATTAAGTAGCAATGTGTGTGGATTCTCATGAGAAAAAGTGGTGGAGCGGTTGTAAAAAATGCGGATTTGACAGTAAAGGTGTTTGGTATGTATCGCTCGCCCAGCACGTGCCGCCAGATGACGTCACTTCTGTTGTTAGTGAAGCACGTGGCCAAGTTGACACCCACACTTGAGTTTCGCGTGATCGATAAATTGGCATGTTCGACCTTGCTGGCGCTGGGTGAAAAGCATACGAAATGAACTGACATTCCAGATTCTTGCACAAACACATTCCTTGTCTTCACTTCCTGGGATGGCGTCATTCACTTTTTCTCTTTTGATGGACCAAAGTTTGTTTATCTGGGACTTGCTGCCACCTGACAAGCGCTGGATCGATTTCTCTCAGGGTGACATACGGCATGTCCTAGATAGATTTACGTCACTGGAACTCGCTCTGGATCAACTAGGATTCCCCTTTTGTGATTACGTGCGGGACCTAGTTTGGGGAGAGGCGCAAAGTAAAGAAAGCCGAGCAACCGGTAAGTTGATGGTTATTACAATGTAACGCCGAGAGCATAATAAACATTAAACCTTGATAGTCACAGAAGTAATTTAAGCCCTTACCTAAGAAACAACAGAGTTAAATTACGAATTATAAAAATATTAAAAACTGTTCTACAAAAAATTTAACATCACGATTAAGCGTGCTGCTCTCGAAGGAAATGACTTTCAGTTCGCTCCTCTTGGAAACCGGCCTTAAAAATAGAAAACCGTCGACTTAAGAAGTACAGATCTATACAATTTGATCTCAAGTTAAGTAGTTACGTTTCTTTGACCCAATTAATTTTTTACACTTACGCCATCTCCTGACCTGGCATTTAATTTACTGAAAACAGTCTTTTGTTCAGTAAAGCGAATTTTGATAGTGTTTTGTGTTTGTTTATATTTGTGTTATATCCAGTATTTCATTTGTGGTTATAACTTGTAATAAATATCCTGATGGTGGGAGACATGCACACTCCCGAGACGTCAACTTCTAGTCGTCTTTTCACCTGGCTTGTTTCCCGAGACATATTCGTCACCAAGAAAGCTTCAGGTCTTATACTAAACAATATTTTACAAAAAAATTTAGAATCGATGATTTTGCTAGATGTAAGAGACTTTGAAAAGAGAAGAATCGTATCTATGGTGACACAAAAATAACAAATGGTAAACTGTATGTATGTCAAAATGAGTGATTCAGGTGACCTGAAGAAATTCGAGAAGAAGCTTGAATTGCTAATCTGAGTTTGCTGCCAAAACTGTGTCTGCAATTTCTGACAAGGAATTTTTATGTAGTAATTTAAACAGCGCATTTCAAAATAAATCCGAATAATTAATAATTGATACTAATAATGATAATGATGATAATTCTTTCTTCGTTTACGTCCGCCCCAATGTTAAGTTATATCGGACGGTGAATGAATTGGGTGAAATGATACTCAAATGAGTCCAGGGTCCATTGAGCTTAGAGCTACCCAACATTCGTCTTGAAGGATAAGGGAAAACTCTGGAAAAACCTTATCTAGGTAACTCACTCTGACCGAGATTCGAACTCGGGACCTCTTGAACGTGAGGCAGACAGGCTACCACCACGCTACTGAGGCGGGGATAATGATGATAGATAATAAATAATAATGATGATGATGATGACGATGATTTTTTTTTTTTTTTTTTTTTTTTTTTTTGCTTTATTGATATCAACAGTATGCTCCATTACATAGTAATACTACATGCTTTATAGTTACATCTCTTATTTTGAATTATTAATTGTAAACATTACAACAATTTTACATTGGGTTATTCTCTGTTTTAGACACTATGTACGTTAAATTGAGTCTATTCTTCTAGCTGATTTTTGGGAGTTCACAACTTGTAATTTTTTCACTCTAAATACTTGTCATATTCGTAGAAGTGGTGCTTTATGTTTTAGTTAATTGTAAGATTATAATGAAACCGGAGTAAGTTGATTGTATAGAGTTCACAATTTGTCGTTGTTACACTCCAAAACCTTCAGTCCAAGTCCGTGATTTTTATAGAAGTTGCAAAGTTTACGAACGACTTCAAGTGATTATTCGCAATCTTCTCGTTGGTGGTGGGCCATTTCCCTCCATTGCTTGTTACACTTTCTGCCAATTCTAGTCTTTGTTTATCAAGTCTTCTGCAATTAAATATTATATGGTTAACGGTCTGTTCTTCTTCTCCACAAGGACAGAATGGGTTATTTATTATTCTAAATCGGTATAGGTTTGCATTTAATTTTCCATGGCCAGTTAACATTGTAGTGAGTTCTGGGGATATTGGAATCTTTTGACGCAATCTGTTTTTCTGTTGATGATGATGATGCGAAGCGAAAAAAGAGGCTGGATAAGGTAATAAAGCGTCAAAAATAAAATTAATTTCTTTATTTTGTTTAAAATCACTTCATGCGTGTAACGGGCCTGTTTGTCGTTTTGTTTTTAGAGCTAGTTCTTTGAAAATTGCTCAAGCTTCTGTTGAATTGTTCGTTTAAGTGTAGGCAACAGCAAAAGCTTGTCTGTGGCATACCATACGGTACAGCACATTACTTCTGTGAGACAGCCACATGGAGTCTAGCTGTCAAACAAATATTAGGCTTATCCCCTTCACATTTAGAGGTGTTTTACATGATAATGCCCGTCCGTGACATATGCCAGATGACCGGGGGCAAAAGTTCAACCGGCAGTTGGTGCTGTACCTAACTCTCATTGCTTTCTGATTACACCGCTCAAGTCTTCTCAAAGAAAACTTTCTTTAGCTCCAGAGTCAATTTTCAATTAGATATTTCGAGTATATCTTTATAAATAACAGAAAATGAATCTACGAGAAAATTATTTGTGATGTAATTTTTTTTTTATTTGACTATATTCATTCAATGCATTTTTTCCTCTCTTCGTCGAAAAGGACTTACATTTTGAAATCCATGAGAAAGCTGTCCGCACGTTGGGTGCCGCGTTTGCTCACGTTAGACCAAAAACGTGTTCGGATGAACATTTCCAACGCTTTGTTGGCGCAGTTTACGCGCAATAAATCCGAGTTTTGGCGCCGATTAATTACTGTACATGAAACTTGGATACACCATTACACACCCGAAACAAAAGTACAGTTCAAACAGTGGACTTTGGTGCAGGATTTCTATGTTTGAGATCGGATGCACGTTGACATTTCGAAGATCCACGTCGAAAAGCCAGATATAACAGGGTTAATTCCTTGTATTTTGAGTTGCTTATTGATGATTGTGTTTGATTAAATAAGAGTCATGTGACATCTAGTTTTCAGGCGTGGTTCGGAATAAAGTTTCGGAGAAGTCAAATTTTGTAACTATTTAATTGTGTTATTTGGTTTACATTTTACTTGAACTTCCTTTCCCAATCACTTGCAGGTTAGCTCCAGCCTATCGATAAATTCTTACTTTTTTAATAAAACAGTTCCAATTATTACATAACACTCTTTACTCCTGCACGACTATTCTTCACTTCCCAAGATTATTGATTTATTTTTTTATTATTGACTTCCGTAACTATCGTTACACCTACCTTAATTTTGTGATTGACCGATTTAATGCCACGTCACAACATTACGTCATACAATTATTACTACGGTCAATCACAAAATTACATATACTTTTACTTATTTAAATTACTAAATAGATTTACATAATTATTTCTTTATAAATTTATAAACTTTTCATAAATTTTCTGAATATAACTCGAAACTACTGTTACAACTTCAACGGAGGAACCGGCTTTAAAAAGGCAAAAACTGTTTTTTTTTTTCGGCTGAGAAAGTGATGGCGACTGTTTTTTTTTGCGATAGTCATTTACTTATTTTAATCAATTGTCTTCAAAAAGTAAAAAACAGTTAAAGGAGCATACTGCGCATCATTACTTGACAAGCTGAAGGCAGATCTTGCGAAAAAAAGGCCACATTTGCAGAAAAACAACATCCTGTTTCACCAAGACAACGCACTGTCTCACACCTCAGTGGTTGCAATGGCCAAAATCCACGAATTATGGTTTAAACTGCTTTGCTCAGCAGATATATCCAAAAGCGACTTCTTTTTGTTCCCTCATCTGAAAATTGTAGTCGGAGGACAGAGATTTTCGTCAAATGAAGAAGCAATTACTTTCGTGAACAATTATTTTACAGAGAGAAACGCCGAGTACTATTTGGGCGGGCTACAGAGATGGGAACGTCGCTGGGAGAAGTGTGTAGAGTTACAAGGAGACTATGTTGAAAAACACCGAGTACTATTTGGACGTGTTACAGAGATGGGAACATCGCTGGGAGAAGTGTGTAGAGTTATAAGGAGACTGTGTTGAAAAACACCGAGTACTATTTGGACAGGTTACAGAGATGAGAGCATCGCTGGGAGAAGTGTGTAGAGTTATAAGGAGACTGTGTTGAAAAACACCGAGTACTATTTGGACAGGTTACAGAGATGAGAGCATCGCTGGGAGAAGTGTGTAGAGTTACAAGGAGACTGTGTTGAAAAACACCGAGTACTATTTGGACAGGTTACAGAGATGAGAGCATCGCTGGGAGAAGTGTGTAGAGTTACAAGGAGACTGTCTTGAAAAACACCGAGTACTATTTGGACAGGTTACAGAGATGGGAACATCGCTGGGAGAAGTGTGTAGAGTTATAAGGAGACTGTGTTGAAAAACACCGAGTACTATTTGGACAGGTTACAGAGATGAGAGCATCGCTGGGAGAAGTGTGTAGAGTTACAAGGAGACTGTGTTGAAAAACACCGAGTACTATTTGGACAGGTTACAGAGATGAGAGCATCGCTGGGAGAAGTGTGTAGAGTTACAAGGAGACTGTGTTGAAAAACACCGAGTACTATTTGGACAGGTTACAGAGATGGGAACATCGCTGGGAGAAGTGTGTAGAGTTATAAGGAGACTGTGTTGAAAAACACCGAGTACTATTTGGACAGGTTACAGAGATGAGAGCATCGCTGGGAGAAGTGTGTAGAGTTACAAGGAGACTATGCTGAAAAACGCCGAGTACTATTTGGACGGGTTACAGAGATGGAAACATCGCTGGGAGAAGTGTGTAGAGTTACAAGGAGACTGTGTTGAAAAACACCGAGTACTATTTGGACAGGTTACAGAGATGGGAACATCGCTGGGAGAAGTGTGTAGAGTTATAAGGAGACTGTGTTGAAAAACACCGAGTACTATTTGGACAGATTACAGAGATGGGAACATCGCTGGGAGAAGTGTGTAGAGTTACAAGGAGACTATGTTGAAAAACGCCGAGTACTATTTGGACGGGTTACAGAGATGGAAACATCGCTGGGAGAAGTGTGTAGAGTTACAAGGAGACTGTGTTGAAAAACACCGAGTTCTATTTGGACGGGTTACAGAGATGAGAGCATCGCTGGGAGAAGTGTGTAGAGTTACAAGGAGACTATGTTGAAAAACGCCGAGTACTATTTGGACGTGTTACAGAGATGGGAACATCGCTGGGAGAAGTGTGTAGAGTTACAAGGAGACTGTGTTGAAAAACACCGAGTACTATTTGGACAGGTTACAGAGATGAGAGCATCGCTGGGAGAAGTGTGTAGAGTTATAAGGAGACTGTGTTGAAAAACACCGAGTACTATTTGGACTGGTGACAGAGATGAGAACATCGCTGGGAGAAGTGTGTAGAGTTACAAGGAGACTATGTTGAAAAACGTCGAGTACTATTTGGACGGGTTACAGAGATGGAAACATCGCTGGGAGAAGTGTGTAGAGTTACAAGGAGACTATGTTGAAAAACGTCGAGTACTACTTGGACGGGTTACAGAGATGGGAGCATCGCTGGGATATGTGTGTAGAGTTACAAGGAGACTATGCTGAAAAACGTCGAGTACTATTTGGACGGGCTACAGAGATGGGAACATTGCTGAGAGAAGTGTGTAGAGTTACAAGGAGACTATGTTGAAAAACGTCGAGTATTATTTGGACAGGTTACAGAGATGAGAGCATCGCTGGGAGAAGTATGTAGAGTTACAAGGAGACTATGTTGAAAAACGCCGAGTACTATTTGGACGTGTTACAGAGATGGGAACATCGCTGGGAGAAGTGTGTAGAGTTACAAGGAGACTATGTTGAAAAACGTCGAGTATTATTTGGACAGGTTACAGAGATGAGAGCATCGCTGGGAGAAGTATGTAGAGTTACAAGGAGACTATGTTGAAAAACGCCGAGTACTATTTGGACGTGTTACAGAGATGGGAACATCGCTGGGAGAAGTGTGTAGAGTTACAAGGAGACTATGTTGAAAAACGCCGAGTACTATTTGGACGTGTTACAGAGATGGGAACATCGCTGGGAGAAGTGTGTAGAGTTACAAGGTGACTATGTTGAAAAACGTCGAGTACTATTTGGACGTGTTACAGAGATGGGAACATCGCTGGGAGAAGTGTGTAGAGTTACAAGGAGACTATGTTGAAAAACGTCGAGTACTATTTGGACGTGTTACAGAGTTGGGAACATCGCTGGGAGAAGTGTGTAGAGTTACAAGGTGACTATGTTGAAAAACGTCGAGTACTATTTGGACGGGTTACAGAGATGGGAACATCGCTGGGAGAAGTGTGTAAAGTTACAAGGAGACTATGTTGAAAAACGCCGAGTACTATTTGGACGGGTTACCGAGATGGGAACATCGCTGGGAGAAGTGTGTAGAGTTACAAGGAGACTATGTTGAAAAACGCCGAGTACTATCTGGACGGGTTACAGAGATGAGAGCATCGCTGGGAGAAGTGTGTAGAGTTACAAGGAGACTATGTTGAAAAACGACGAGTACTATTTGGACGGGTTACAGAGATGGGAGCATCGCTGAGAGAAGTGTGTAGAGTTACAAGGAGGCTATGTTGAAAAACGCTGAGTACTATTTGGACGTGTTACAGAGATGGGAGAATCGCTGGGAGAAGTGTGTAGAGTTACAAGGAGACTATGTTGAAAAACGCCGAGTACTATTTGGACGGGTTACAGAGATGGGAGCATCGCTAGGAGAAGTATGTAGAGTTACAAGGAGACTATGTTGAAAAACGCTGGGTACTATTAGGACGGGTTACAGAGATGGGAGCATCGCTAGGAGAAGTGTGTAGAGTTACAAGGAGACTATGTTGAAAAACGCCGAGTACTATTATGACGGGTTACAGAGATGGGAGCATCGCTAGGAGAAGTGTGTAGAGTTACAAGGAGACTATGTTGAAAAACGCCGAGTACTATTAGGACGGGTTACAGAGATGAAAGCATCGCTAGGAGAAATGTGTAGAGTTACAAGGAGACTATGTTGAAAAACGCCGAGTACTATTAGGACGGGTTACAGAGATGGGAGCATCGCTAGGAGAAGTGTGTAGAGTTACAAGGAGACTATGTTGAAAAACGCCGAGTACTATTTGGACGGGTTACAGAGATGGGAGCATCGCTAGGAGAAGTGTGTAGAGTTACAAGGAGACTATGTTGAAAAACGCCGAGTACTATTAGGACGGGTTACAGAGATGAAATCATCGCTAGGAGAAGTGTGTAGAGTTACAAGGAGACTATGTTGAAAAACGCCGAGTAGTATTAGGACGGCTTACAGAGAAGGGAGCATCGCTAGGAGAAGTGTGTAGAGTTACAAGGAGACTATGTTGAAAAACGCGAGTACCTTTTGGACGGGTTACAGAGATGGGAGCATCGCTGGGAGAAGTGTGTAGAGTTACAAGGAGACTATGTTGAAAAACGCCGAGTACTATTTGGACGGGTTACAGAGATGGGAGCATCGCTAGGAGAAGTGTGTAGAGTTACAAGGAGACTATGTTGAAAAACGCGAGTACTATTTGGACGGGTTACAGAGATGGGAGCATCGCTAGGAGAAGTGTGTAGAGTTACAAGGAGACTATGTTGAAAAACGCGAGTACTATTTGGACGGGTTACAGAGATGGGAGCATCGCTGGGAGAAGTGTGTAGAGTTACAAGGAGACTATGTTGAAAAACGCCGAGTACTATTTGGACGGGTTACAGAGATGGGAGCATCGCTAGGAGAAGTGTGTAGAGTTACAAGGAGACTATGTTGAAAAACGCCGAGTACTATTAGGACGGGTTACAGAGATGGCTGCATCGCTAGGAGAAGTGTGTAGAGTTACAAGGAGACTATGTTGAAAAACGCCGAGTACTATTTGGACGGGTTACAGAGATGGGAGCATCAAAAATGCTGAAAATTTGTTCTTGTATGTTTATTAGGTCGTAAACGTTTCAGACCATCCTCGTATATGGGTTCCCTAGTCCAGCTGAACTACCCGCTTTCCTATGCAGAAACGAAGAAGATTCGACTTTGCGGAAGTCTAATAAGTCAACTTTAACGTCTACATTTGTAGACCAAAACGGGCGTCCGGAAAGTTTGGGTTCACGGATGCTTTATCTAAATGCACCGCAGAAGAAAATTAAAGTCAGAACATTATAATACACCCCCCGCTATTCGTGAGACCACCCGCAGTCAAATGTCTTGTCACTCCATCAGGTGGCTGTTGCCTTCAACGTCATAGAGCCTCTTCATCATAACGGTTTAAACCTATATGACTTACTGTCCCGGCCATCTTTCCAGCTTCAAACTTATTTCTCAAGTGAAGTCTGTAATCTTCCAGAGAGAAGAGATTTGGTTATGACTAGAGACCGGATTACACTTATACAAGAAAAGAAGACGATTCTTTTTAATTTACATCCTCCAAGACTAAATCTAATCGAACGATGAATGAATTCACGTACAAATTAGCTGAGGGTGCATAGGGCTTAGAGTTACCAGACATTCATCTTTCAGGATAAGAGAAAACCTCCAACGTTAAGTCATATCGGACGATGAATGAAATGATGTTCAAATGAGTACAGGGTACATAGAGCTTAGAGTTACCAGACATTCATCTTTCAGGATAAGAGAAAACCTCCAACGTTAAGTCATATCGGACGATGAATGAAATGATGTTCAAATGAGTACAGGGTGCATAGAGCTTAGAGTTACCAGACATTCATCTTTCAGGATAAGAGAAAACCTCCAACGTTAAGTCATATCGGACGATGAATGAAATGATGTTCAAATGAGTACAGGGTACATAGAGCTTAGTTACCAGACATTCGTATTTCAGGATAAGAGAAAACCTCCAACGTTAAGTCATATCGGACGATGAATGAAATGATGTTCAAATGAGTACAGGGTACATAGAGCTTAGAGTTACCAGACATTCATCTTTCAGGATAAGAGAAAACCTCCAACGTTAAGTCATATCGGACTATGAATGAAATGATGTTCAAATGAGTACAGGATTCATAGAGCTTAGAGTTACCAGACATTCATCTTTCAGGATAAGGGAAAACCTCCAACGTTAAGTCATATCGGACGATGAATGAAATGATGTTCAAATGAGTACAGGGTACATAGAGCTTAAAGTTACCAGACATTCATCTTTCAGGATAAGGGAAAACCTCCAACGTTAAGTCATATCGGACAGTGAAGGAAATGATGCTCAAATAGGTACAGGTTACATAGAGCTTAGAGTTACTAGACATTCATCTTTCAGGATAAGAGAAACCCTCCAACGTTAAGTCATATCGGACGATGAATGAAATGATGTTCAAATAAGTACAAGGTACATAGAGCTTAGAGTTACCAGACATTTATCTTTCAGGTTAAGAGAAAACCTCCAACGTTAAGTCATATCGGACGATGAATGAAATGATGTTCAAATAAGTACAAGGTACATAGAGCTTAGAGTTACCAGACATTCATCTCTCAGGATAAGAGAAACCCTCCAACGTTAAGTCATGTGGGACAATGAATTAAATTATGTTAAAATGAGTACAGGGTACATAGAGCTTATAGTTACCAGACATTCATCTTT
Source organism: Mantis religiosa (assembly GCA_030765055.1). Taxonomy (NCBI): domain Eukaryota; kingdom Metazoa; phylum Arthropoda; class Insecta; order Mantodea; family Mantidae; genus Mantis; species Mantis religiosa. The sequence continues at coordinate 6,578,675 of CM060957.1, read as the reverse complement.
CAGGATAAGAGAAAACCTCCAACGTTAAGTCATATCGGACGATGAATGAAATTATGTTCAAATGAGTACAAGGTACATAGAGCTTAGAGTTACCAGACATTCATCTTTCAGGATAAGAGAAAACCTCCAACGTTAAGTCATATCAGACGATGAATGAAATGATGTTCAAATGAATACAGGGTACGTAGAGTTTAGAGTTACTAGACATATTTCAGGATAAGAGAAACATCCAAAGTCATATCATACGATGAATGAAATGAGTGCAGTGTCCATAGAGCTTAGAGTTCTATTTAGCTGGTTTTGATAGTTCTAACACAAATAAAAACTGAAAATAACGTTACAATTACTGTATGAGATAAAAAATGGCGTAATTTGTGACAGAAGCGAAAACAATATACCTAATTGTTAGTAATTTTGACATGGCTGTATAATACATGTTGACTGAAGATTTGTATCAAATTGGTCCCACTGTGTAGATCTGCCATTTTGTGTTTCAATATTATTGTCAAGTGATGCATATTTTTTCAGGGACGTGTTTGAAGGTGTATATGAATGTACGCTAATGAATGAAAGTTTGTAAACGTGTCTAAAATATTACTGCAGCTGTCTATCTGGGTATGATGTTTTTGGAATCGACATACATAGTGATTGCCTTCTGTCCCACACAACATTTATGCACTCAGTTATCTACCCCTGCGCTACAAACTGTTCTGCAAATCATCCTTTAGAAGACATTTAAGAAAGGCGTAAGTCACATATGGTGCTTAGCACGTAGTATAAATTCAAAAATAAATAGGGGCATTGTTGTTTTTTTTTTTTTTTTTAAATTAAGTCCTCCAACGTTTAGTCATATCGGACGATGAATGAATTGGGTGAAATGATGCTCAACGCGTCTGTGGTCCATGGAGCTTATAGTTACCAGAAATTCGTCTTTCAGGATAAGGGAAAACCCCGGGGAAAAAACCTTATCCAGGTAACTCACCCTGACCGAGACTCGAACTCGGGACCTCTTGAACGTGAGGCAGACACGCTACCACCTACGCTACCGAGGCGGGCAAATAGGGGCAGATGACTTACTTAGGTACAATACATAGATTTATGGAAAATAGTATTTAAGATATGATATCTGGAGCTGGGAATTGATAATGAAACTTAGGTACAAAGAAGATAAAGCGGAAGTTGGTGTTTGTATACATTAAAGACGTACCTCGGCTGATGCCGAAAGTCTTACTTGAGGAAAGAAGAGAAGCAGAAAGCTTCAGTGCTCCGCCCAGACAGACCGCCATCAAGTGAATGCAATTGCGTGTAGTAATGGCTGTGCTTGGCGGAAAGAATTAATAAAACGGAATTAAGAGTCGCGTCTCTACCAACATCAGCCATAAATATAGTCTGTGTGCATAATCCTCAACAATGCAGCGGAGTAGCTGCTCTGGTAGTTGGTACCTGTCTCTACCCACATTTAGAAAAGTTTGTTTATTGTTTAAGAGGGCTTTGCAATTCCCTATCTCAACAACCAATCAACATAGACGGATGGAACCTTTAGCATAAGACTCAAAATATTGAAATTAAAAAAAAGTGTTTTTTTTAAGAAAATAATTATTGCAAATAAATTTCACTCCGTCTAAAGTTGGGTATATATACAGAACATGTGGTAAAATTGTAGCCTGATATCTGATACAGAAGCTGAGATAATGGGTGAGATATTTTAAGAAATGTGATTTTCCAGAAATTGCGTTTAAAGTTGATAGTAGATTTTATCATACCTTAGTTCATCCCTGGACCATATGATGGGTTAGCTGGGTCTTCCTCCTCTTCAAACATGCCCATAGCATTTTATATATACAACAGATTCACTGATAAGTCTTTCCAACAGAGAAACATTCATTATTATGTTTAGAAAATCGTGCATTTCTTTATAAAGTTCAAAGCATGACTGTATTTTCTTTTTCGAAGAACTAATTGGAACATCACGTTTTAGGTTAGTAGCTGTTGATGATTGGTATGTATTGTTTATAATTACAGTTTTAGACTTGTCAACATTCTTCCTTTTCTTAAAAACACATTTTGGTCTTGTCATAATGTCTGATTTTACCCAAAACAGAACACAAACAGGAATATATATCCTACAATACAATATTTAATACGTATAATACACTAAAAACATACGAGAATCATGTAAAAAATGAACATCAAAGAGAAATGAAAACAGATTAGCCAACATCATAGATTGTCCCACCCATCACATCATGAGCTCAAACGATCTCGTTGTCAACGTTACGAACACTAGACATGACTATGTTTTTGCCAGTACTACCAAAATCTGAAAATGAAATAAACTTAGAAACAGAATCGACAGCCCGTATTTCAGAATTCATTACCCGATGTTTACTTTTTGAAAAATAAATATTTTTGCCCGAACTGTTAAGCTAAGTGAAGTTTTATGTTACAAATTATTATATTTGTTGCTGCACTGCAATCAACTTCATATACGTATTTAGAAGGTTTGTATGTCTGTTAAAAGCACAAATCAACTAAAAAGGTAGGTTAAATATCAACTTTGTGTGCAAATTCAGATCTTCCAAGGATAGGATCTTCAAATACATTCCAACATATAGAACTACAGTGTGATCCATATAAACCTGAACCATAACTTTAGAACCAATAATAGTACACACGTACAACTTTGGGAGAATATTGTCACCCGGGCGTTGGAACACCCTATGGAAGCAGCTGAGAGCGGAAGACAGGGGAGGTCCGTGTTAGCCACGCCTCCCCCTCGTCCGTCTTATAGTGGTGACAGGGATGGCTGGGGGAAAAAACATGATTTTGCGGTCTGTTTCTCTTCTACCTGTGTTCTGGAAATTACGGGATCCTTCATCTGGAACCTTCCTTTGGAAACTGGAGAAGTCGAGAAAGCAGTGACATTCCTATAAAAAGGGTTTCAGAGAGACAGTGAGTGACAGTTCTTGGTGTAAGAAGGCAGTGTTAGTCAGTGACGTGTTAATGAACGAAAAGATTGTGCAACGGAAGACTGTACGTAACTGTGTATGAGTATCGGAGTTGATGTAATCGCGAGTACAAGTGAAATTGTAACGGACGAACTGGTGAATCGCAATTGTGTGCATTACGTAATTTTATGTAATTGGCAAGTGTTTAACTGTAAGTCGGTGGAAATAAAGAACAGTTTTGAGCGGTGAAATTGGACTTTTCATTTCACGAACCCACAAGGTCACAATATAATACACAATTGGGAGATTACATTACGAAAATGTTGGAAGTGTCCTCCATTAGCATCTATAGATGTTTGTACTCGTCTCACCATATTCTCTCAAGTTTTAAGGAGAGTATCCTCGCCAATGTTACTTATTTCGGTTCGAATGGATTACTTTAGAACATCAATTGTCTGTGGCCTGTTCTTGTACACTCTATTTTTAGATACCACCACAAGAAAAAATCCGGTGAGGTTAGGACAGAGGATCTGGGGGCCATAGACCTTTTGAGATAATTCGATTATAAAAGAAATTGGTTAAAAGTTCAATGGTGTCATTAGATGCCATCTTGCTGGAAATAACCTTCTCTCAATTCGATATCATGCAGCTGCTCCACAAATGTCTTGAAGATACCGATATAAACTTCAGTGTCTACAGTCGTATCAAAGAAAATGGGACCAACGTTTGGTGGAGGACACTTCCAACATTTTCTCTGAGATGTAAATAGTGTAATACAATCTTCCAATTGTGTATTATATTCTCCCAAAGTTGCACGTGTGTTCTGTTATTGGTTCAAAGGTTATGGCTTATAGAAATGGTTCAGATGTATATGGATCACACTGTACCATACAATTAGAAACGCTTTGTTTTTTTATACTCTCAAAAGTGGATATCGATTTTGATTAAAATATCAGATGTTCAATTTACTTAAAAAATATAAAACATAATTTTTGGTAATGGATTTTGAAGTGCTTTTTATTCTGGATTAACGTTATCCTAATTGGCAAGACATAAACAAAATGAAAACGAAAGTATACAAAAATTCTACGTCGAAAAGCTTCAGGCTTCAATATAAGGTAAAAGTTTTCATATTTAATAGATGTTTCCGCTTCGCCCGCGCTCACCTTAAATCCAAATTAATCACAAAACCGTTTTCCCGAGCTATTCGAGCGCAGTCCTGACGTGCTGCGTTACTTTGTCTCTTATCTTTGCTATGTAAAGCCGTTTTTTAAAAAGAAGCAAAAAGTAAATTTGCTTTGGTGACGCTAGACGTATTTTTTACACGTTAAGTAAATGAATACTTATATAAGAGTTACAAAGTCTGAACAAACATGCAGAGTTGGTATGCTAATTTCAGTACAGCTGTTTGTTGCACTGATAATTTAGTTTAGCGGTTTTCCAAGGACACCAACGTTTTCAACTAAAACACTCTTTGAACGGAAAATGTTTGTTTGATTCGATTGAAAATTCATTTGTTTATTTTTCTGTGAATATCTGTAACACTGATTAACCGTAAAGGAATAAGGAACGTATTATCCGTGATGCTGCGTTTCCGTTCAGCTCCTCTTGCGTACCGGCCTTAAAAATGGAAATAAATCGACTTAATGAGCACATATCTATACAGCTGGATAATCAAGTTAAGTAGTTATGTTTCTATGACCTTATTAGTTTTCTACACTCATGCCATCTCCTGACCTGGCATTTAGTAGCGCAGTCTTTTGTTGAGGAATGGGAGTATTGATAGTGTTTTGTCGTTGATATTTTGTGCTATCTCAATTTAGTGTTTTCCAGCTTCCCATCCCTCACCAGGAGTCCTCTACCACTGGACCAGCTCTCACAACAAGATTTTCTGTAATACTTAAAACAATAATGTACCTACTTATGGGGGGCCCCATCTCATTGTATTACATATCTATGTAAATAATGTCTATGATCAATGATCTGTAGAGTACACATGCGCTGATCAATTAATAAATTAGTGCTTATAACATTTATTACGCCCGCCTCGGTAGCGTAGATGGTAGCGTGTCTGCCTCACGTTCAAGAGGTCCCGAGTTCAAATCTCAGTTAGGATGAGTTACCTGGATAAGGTTATTCCTGTATTTTCTTTTTCCTGAAAGACGAATGTCGATTAACTCCAAGCGCTATGGATCCTGGACTCATTTGAGCATCACTTCACCCATTTCGTTCATCGTCCGGTATGACTTAACGTTGGAGGACGTAAAAAAACATTTATTATAAATATCCTGATGATGGGAGATACGTACGCTACCAAAACGTCGATTTCTGATCGTCTTTTAGCCTGACTTGTTTCCCGAGAATATCCTGGATATATTCGTCGCCTTATTTTTTATTATGGTTTAAAACACAGATTGTTTATTTTTATTTTCTCTACCGCGTATTTAGTTCTCAGACTTTACCGAAAATATGTTTCGACACCCCTCGAATAACATATTTAAATTAAAGTTCGCGACGGTGTGCATGTATGTGCAGGTATATTTTATATTATTTTTACGTCCTGCAACGTTAAGTCATATCGGACAATGAATGGAATGATGATCAGGGTCCATAGAGCTTAGACTTAGTCGACATTTGCCTTTCAGGATAGGGAAAACCTCGAAAAAAATTTATTCTGGCCGAGATTCGAACACTGGACCTCTTGAACGGGCAGACGTGCTACCATCCACGCTACAGAGGCGGGCGTGCGTGTGTCTGGTGCAGTCTTCCTCTTCTGCTTCCTTCTTTCATGGATTAGACCTTTGGCCTGTTCCGGTGTCACTTCCACTTTAACATTGAGTTCTAGAACGCATTTTGGTAGCCTTCTTGAATCTATTCTGCGGAGATGGTCTTTACATTTCTATTTATTATTCTCGAATATATCTCCTAATCTTGAAATCTGTTCTTATTTCTACATTAGTTAATGTATCCCCCCTTAACTGATCTCAGCTGCTTCAATTTCATTATTTGTTATTATCTAAATTTGATCTGTTTAAATCTGCATAAGAAAAGTCATAAATATGAGATATAAGTACATAAATAGTTTGAGAACCACTAAGCAGAGGTATCGGGTAGGCTTAGAACCAAATCAACAGAAAGTTATAACAATATGTCATTATTTTAATCAATTTGAATAATACACTGATAATCATTTGTGTCCTGGTGCGGGTAACCCTGACACCCACTGCCGCAAAGTAATCATCCAACAAGTGAATTCAGTACATTACGATCTTCAAGTGTTTTAACCTCACACAGTCGGAAGGTCGCCTATTAACTTACATTAATTTCATCAGTGAACCTATTTTCACATCATAACTAGAGCAACCGACAGCAGATGTATGCAGACCGAGATACACGAGCTGAGCTACTACATAAAACACTGCAAAACTTAATTCCGCATGTACGTAAAAGCAACCTAAGCACACATTTGCATACAAAACCGATGTTGGTTATAACAACAATGTAAGGCAATTAATGTTACTTGTTATTACTGGTAATGAGGACTTAAAGGAAACCCGGGAGGTTTCCACGGCTGGCGTAACCAGTAATGACCTCTGCAATAACGTTTTCTTAGTATCAGGACTAATCTAAGCAGTGCTTGGGTGGGCAATGGCTTCTCCAATTAGCTTAAGTTGTACAGAATTGATTTGGCCTTCTTTAGGTTTAGCATCTCTAGTCGTTATTCCCTTCATTTCCGTGAAACACTCCAAACGTTATCTTCTCAGCTGCTTGTAAAATTCCTTCTGGTTCTGCACAATCTATTTCCGAGTCATTCAAATAATCCACTAGTACTTTAATATATATATATATATATATATATATATATATATAGGGCTACCGCTCCACATACATATCATTTCTACAGCAAGCAGCAGTTAGAAAATATTACTCCAAAAAGCTTTATTCCTATTTTTGAAACTTACGTTCTCAATCTCAGCTTAAAGTTACTAGAAATTCATTTTTCAGAACAAGATAAAACTTCTAACGTTAAGTCAAATCGAACGATGAATGAAATAATGTTCAAATGAGTACAGAGTACATAGAGCTTAGAGTTACCAGACATTCATCTTTCAGGATAAGAGAACACCTCCAACGCTAAGTCATATCGGACGATGAATGAAATGATGTTCAAATGAGTACAGCGTACACAGAGCTTAGAGTTACCAGACATTCATCTTTCAGGATAAGAGAAAACCTCCAACGTTAAGTCGTATCGGACAATGAATGAAATGAAGTTCAAATGAGTACAGGCTACATAGAGCTCAGAGTTACCAGACATTCATCTTTCAGGATAAGAGAAAACCTCCAACGTTAAGTCATATCGGACGATGAATGAAATGATGTTCAAATGAGTACAGGGTACATAGAGCTTAGAGTTACCAGACATTCATCTTTCAGGATAAGAGAAAACCTCCAACGTTAAGTCATATTGGACAATGAATGAAATGAAGTTCAAATGAGTACAGGCTACATAGAGCTTAGAGTTACCAGACATTCATCTTTCAGGATAAGAGAAAACCTCCAACGTTAAGTCATATCGGACGATGAATGAAATGATGTTCAAATGAGTACAGGGTACATAGAGCTTAGAGTTACCAGACATTCATCTTTCAGGATAAGAGAAAACCTCCAACGTTAAGTCATATCGGACGATGCATGAAATGAAGTTCAAATAAGTACAGGGTACATAGAGCTTAGAGTTACCAGACATTCATCTTTCAGGATAAGAGAAAACCTCCAACGTTAAGTCATATCGGACGATGAATGAAATGATGTTCAAATGAGTACAGGGTACATAGAGCTTAGAGTTACCAGACATTCATCTTTCAGGATAAGAGAAAACCTCCAACGTTAAGTCATATCGGACGATGAATGAAATGATGTTCAAATGAGTACAGGGCACATAGAGCTTAGATGTATCAGACATCTTTCAGGATAAGGGAAAACCTCCAACGTTAAGTCATATTGGACGATGAATGAAATGATGATCAAATGAGTACAGGGTACATAGAGCTTAGAGCTACCAGACATCTTTCAGGATAGGGAAATACCCTAGAAAAACCTAGGGAGTATGTGAAGGTGAGGTTTGAAGTATTCTTTGGAAAAAAAAAACTTTGAACAAACTGTATAAATGTTTAAATGTTGATCCTTGGATATCGTTAAACAACTCATTACCACAGATTGCTTAGTAACACTCGCTCTAGGTCGATCAGCAAATGAACTGAACACCCGGTGTATCGTTCCAGTCGCTCGTTTCCTGTATGCATCTGCAGAAGTAATAAGCAAACAAAGAAGCGCCAAGCGACAACAAAAGGTACTATATCATCTCTAATTCGCGAGAATTTTATTGCCCTTTTACTTGCGCCGTTCATTTCAATACGAGGTTTTATGTTCGTTTATGAGGCAAGCCTTATGCCGGCCGGTACACAGAGCTCTCTTGTTTGCTTTATTTTAATTATGGAGGGCTTTCTTTACCATTCCCCCATTACACTTTTATGGAGACGTTGTAGACTTTATGACTTAGCGATTCTCGGGAAATATTTAATACGTAACGTTCGCTTTACAATAAGGACGTGCAACATTCCTCTATGCTCACAAATTATACTTCTTCAGTTGACTTTTACGAATTGTATTTTTTTATTGTTGCGTGTCTGCTTATATAGTAGAGGACGACAAAGACCAATGGCGAGGCATGACTTTCAAAGCGAGGGAAGCTCCAAAAAATAATTTTCATTAAAATAAGAGAGAATAATGACTCAAAGAACTAAGGCTACTCTTTAGTACTCTTTCTATTGTACAGTCACAAGTAGGTCCAGTAGCGAGGCGTGACTTTCAAAGCGAGGGAAGCTTAAAATAATAATTTTGATTAAAATAAGAGAGAATAATGACTCAAAGAACTAAGGCTACTCTTCAGTACTCTTTCTATTGTACAGTCACACGTAGGTCTAGTAGCGAGGTGTGACTTTCAAAGTGAGGGAAGCTCCAAATAATAATTTTTATTAAGATAAGAGAGAATAATGACTCAAAGAACTAAGGTTACTCTTCAGTACTCTTTCTATTGTACAGTCACACGTAGGTCGAGTAACGAGGAGTGACTTTCAAAGTGAGGGAAGCTCCAAATAATAATTTTTATTAAAATAAGAGAGAATAATGACTCTAAGAACTAAGCCTACCCTCTAGTACTCTTTCTATTGTACAGTCACACGTAGGTCGAGTAACGAGGTGTGACTTTCAAAGTGAGGGAAGCTCCAAATTATAATTTTCATTAAAATAACAGAGACTAATGACTCAAAGAACTAAGGCTACTCTTCAGTACTCTTTCTAGTGTACAGTCACACGCAGACACAGTAGCGAGGCGTGACTTTCAAAGTGAGGGAAGCTCCAAATTATAACTTTCTTTAAAATAAGAGAGACTAATGACTCAAAGAACTAAGGCTACTCTTCAGTACTATCTCTATTGTACAGTCACACGCAGACACAGTAGCGAGGTGTGACTTTCAAAGTGAGGGAAGCTCCAAATAATAATTTTCATTAAAATAAGAGAGAATAATGAATCAAAGAACTAAGGCTACTCGTCAGTACTCTTTCTATTGTACAGTCGCCCGTAGGTCCAGTAGCGAGGCGTGACTTTCAAAGTGAGGGAGGTTCCAAATAGTAATTTTCATTAAAATAAGAGAAAATAATGACTCAAAGAACTAAGGCTACTCTCTAGTAGTCTTTCTACTGTACAGTCACACGTAGGTCCAGTAGAGAGTCGTGACTTTCAAATCGAGGGAAGCTATAAATAATAATTTTCATTAAAATAAGAGAGAATAACGACTCAAAGAACTAAAGCTACTCTTTAGTGCTCTTTCTATTGTACAGTCACATGTAGGTCCAGTAGCGAGGCGTGACTTTCAAAGCGAGGGGAGCTCCAAATAATAATTGTCATTAAAATAAGAGAGAATAATGACTCAAAGAACTAAGGCTACTCTTCAGTACTCTTTCTATTGTACAGTCACACGTAGGTCTAGTGTCGAGGCGTGACTTTCAAAGCGAGGGAAGCTCCAAATAATAATTTTCATTAAAATAAGAGAGAACAATGACTCAAAGAACTAAGGCTACTCTTCAGTACTCTTTCTATTGGACAGTCACACGTAGGTCCAGTAGCGAGGCGTGACTTTCAAAGCGAGGGAAGCTCCAAATAATAATTTATTTTAAAATAAGAGAGAATAATGACTCAAAAGAACTAAGGCTGCTCTTTAGAACTCTTTCTATTGTACAGTCACACGGTAGGTCCAGTAGCGAGGCGTGACTTTCAAAGTGAGGGAAGCTCCAAATAATAATTTACATTAAAATAAGAGAGAATAATGACTCAAAGAACTAAGGCTACTCTTCGGTACTCTTTCTATTGTACAGTCACACGTAGGTCCAGTAGCGAGACGTGACTTTCAAAGCGAGGAAAGCTCCAAATAATAATTTTCATTAAAATAAGAGAGAATAATGACTCAAAGAACTAAGGCTACTCTTCAGTACTCTCTCTATTGTACAGTCACACGTAGGTCCAGTAGCGAGGCGTGACTTTCAAAGCGAGGGTAGCTACAAATAGTAATTTTCATTAAAACAATAGAGAATAATGACGCAAAGAACTAAGGCTACTCTTCAGTACTCTTTCTTTTGCACAGTCACACGTCGGTCGAGTAAATAGGCGTGACTTTCAAAGTGAGGGAAGCTCCAAATTATAATTTTCATTAAAATAGGAGAGACTAATGACTCAGAGAACCAAGGCTATTCTTCAGTACTCTTTCTATTGTACAGTCACACGTAGACACAGTAGCAGGGCGTGACTTTCAAAGTGAGGGAAGCTCCAAATAATAATTTTCATTAAAATAAGAGAGAATAATGACTCAAAGAACTAAGGCTACTCTTTAGTATTCTTTCTATTGTATAGTAACACGTAGGTCCAGTAGCGAGACGTGGCTTTCAAAGCGAGGGAAGCTCCAAATAATAATTTTAATTAAAATAAGAGATAATAATGACTCAAAGAACTAAGGCTACTCTTCAGTACTCTTTGTAATGTACAGTCACACGTAGATCCAGTAGTGAGGCATGACTTTCAAAGTGAGGGAAGCTACAAATAATAATTTTCATTAAAATAAGGGAGAATAATGCTCGAAGAACTAAGGCTACTCTTCAGTACTCTTTCTATTGTACAGTCACATGTAGGTGCAGTGGCGAGGCATGACTTTCAAAGTGAGTGAAGCTCCAAATAATAATTTTCATTAAAAAAGAGAGAATAATGACTCAAAGAACTAAGGCTACTCTTCAGTACTCTTTCTATTGTACAGTCACACGTAGGTCCAGTAGCGAGACGTGACTTTCAAAGCGAGGAAAGCTCCAAATAATAATTTTCATTAAAATAAGAGAGAATAATGACTCAAAGAACTAAGGCTACTCTTCAGTACTCTCTCTATTGTACAGTCACACGTAGGTCCAGTAGCGAGGCGTGACTTTCAAAGCGAGGGTAGCTACAAATAGTAATTTTCATTAAAACAATAGAGAATAATGACGCAAAGAACTAAGGCTACTCTTCAGTACTCTTTCTTTTGCACAGTCACACGTCGGTCGAGTAAATAGGCGTGACTTTCAAAGTGAGGGAAGCTCCAAATTATAATTTTCATTAAAATAGGAGAGACTAATGACTCAGAGAACCAAGGCTATTCTTCAGTACTCTTTCTATTGTACAGTCACACGTAGACACAGTAGCAGGGCGTGACTTTCAAAGTGAGGGAAGCTCCAAATAATAATTTTCATTAAAATAAGAGAGAATAATGACTCAAAGAACTAAGGCTACTCTTTAGTATTCTTTCTATTGTATAGTAACACGTAGGTCCAGTAGCGAGACGTGACTTTCAAAGCGAGGGAAGCTCCAAATAATAATTTATTTTAAAATAAGAGAGAATAATGACTCAAAGAACTAAGGCTACTCTTTAGTATTCTTTGTGCTGTACAGTCACACATAGGTCCAGTAGTGAGGCGTGACTTTCAAAGCGAGGAAAGCTACAAATAATAATTTTCATTAAAATAAGAGAGAATAAGGACTCAAAGAACTAAGGCTACTCGTCAGTACTCTTTCTATGGTACAGTCGCCCGTAGGTCCAGTAGCGAGGCGTGACTTTCAAAGTGAGGGAGGTTCCAAATAGTAATTTTAATTAAAATAAGAGAGAATAATGACTCAAAGAACTAAGGCTACTCTCTAGTACTCTTTCTACTGTACAGTCACACGTAGGTCCAGTGGCGAGGCGTGACTTTTAAAGTGAGGGAAGCTCCAAATAATAATTTTCATTAAAATGAGAGAGAATAATGACTCAAAGAACTAAGGCTACCCTGTAGTACTCTTTCTATTGTACAGTTACACGTAGGCCCAGTAGCGAGGCGTGACTTTCAAAGCGAGGGAAGCTTAAAATAATAATTTTGATTAAAATAAGAGAGAATAATGACTCAAAGAACTAAGGCTACTCTTCAGTACTCTTTCTATTGTACAGTCACACGTAGGTCTAGTAGCGAGGTGTGACTTTCAAAGTGAGGGAAGCTCCAAATAATAATTTTTATTAAGATAAGAGAGAATAATGACTCAAAGAACTAAGGTTACTCTTCAGTACTCTTTCTATTGTACAGTCACACGTAGGTCGAGTAACGAGGAGTGACTTTCAAAGTGAGGGAAGCTCCAAATAATAATTTTTATTAAAATAAGAGAGAATAATGACTCTAAGAACTAAGCCTACCCTCTAGTACTCTTTCTATTGTACAGCCACACGTAGGTCCAGTGTCGAGGGGTAACTTTCAAAGCGAGGGAAGATACAAATAATAATTTTCATTAAAACAATAGAGAATAATGACGCAAAGAACTAAGGCTACTCTTCAGTACTCTTTCTATTGTACAGTCACACGTAGGTCTATTGCGCAGGCGTGATTTTCAAAGTGAGGGAAGCTCCAAAAAATAATTTTCATTAAAATAACAGAGACTAATGACTCAAAGAACTAAGGCTACTCTTCAGTACTCTCTCTATTGTACAGTCACACGCAGACACAGTAGCGAGGCGTGACTTTCAAAGTGAGGGAAGCTCCAAATAATTTTCATTAAAGTAAGAGAGAATAAGGACTCATAGTACTAAGGCTACCCTTTAGTACTCTTTCTATGGTACAGTCACACGTAGGTCTAGTGCGCAGGCGTGACTTTCAAAGTGAGGGAAGCTCCAAATAATAATTTTCATTAAAATAAGAGAGAATAATGACTCAAAGAACTAAGGCTACTCTTTAGTACTCTTTCTATTGTACAGTCACACGTAGGTCCAGTAGCGAGGCGTGGCTTTCAAAGCGAGGGAAGCTCCAAATAATAATTTTAATTAAAATAAGAGATAATAATGACTCAAAGAACTAAGGCTACTCTTCAGTACTCTTTGTAATGTACAGTCACACGTAGATCCAGTAGTGAGGCATGACTTACAAAGTGAGGGAAGCTACAAATAATAATTTTCATTAAAATAAGGGAGAATAATGCTCAAAGAACTAAGGCTACTCTTCAGTACTCTTTCTATTGTACAGTCACATGTAGGTGCAGTGGCGAGGCATGACTTTCAAAGTGAGTGAAGCTCCAAATAATAATTTTCATTAAAAAAGAGAGAATAATGACTCAAAGAACTAAGGCTACTCTTTAGTACTCTTTCTATTGTACAGTCACACGTAGGTCCAGTAGCGAGGCGTGGCTTTCAAAGCGAGGGAAGCTCCAAATAATAATTTTAATTAAAATAAGAGATAATAATGACTCAAAGAACTAAGGCTACTCTTCAGTACTCTTTGTAATGTACAGTCACACGTAGATCCAGTAGTGAGGCATGACTTTCAAAGTGAGGGAGGTTCCAAATAGTAATTTTAATTAAAATAAGAGAGAATAATGACTCAAAGAACTAAGGCTACTCTCTAGTACTCTTTCTACTGTACAGTCACACGTAGGTCCAGTGGCGAGGCGTGACTTTTAAAGTGAGGGAAGCTACAAATAATAATTTTCATTAAAATAAGGGAGAATAATGCTCGAAGAACTAAGGCTACTCTTCAGTACTCTTTCTATTGTACAGTCACATGTAGGTGCAGTGGCGAGGCATGACTTTCAAAGTGAGTGAAGCTCCAAATAATAATTTTCATTAAAAAAGAGAGAATAATGACTCAAAGAACTAAGGCTACTCTTCAGTACTCTTTCTATTGTACAGTCACACGTAGGTCCAGTAGCGAGACGTGACTTTCAAAGCGAGGAAAGCTCCAAATAATAATGTTCATTAAAATAAGAGAGAATAATGACTCAAAGAACTAAGGCTACTCTTCAGTACTCTCTCTATTGTACAGTCACACGTAGGTCCAGTAGCGAGGCGTGACTTTCAAAGCGAGGGTAGCTACAAATAGTAATTTTCATTAAAACAATAGAGAATAATGACGCAAAGAACTAAGGCTACTCTTCAGTACTCTTTCTTTTGCACAGTCACACGTCGGTCGAGTAAATAGGCGTGACTTTCAAAGTGAGGGAAGCTCCAAATTATAATTTTCATTAAAATAGGAGAGACTAATGACTCAGAGAACCAAGGCTATTCTTCAGTACTCTTTCTATTGTACAGTCACACGTAGACACAGTAGCGAGGCGTGACTTTCAAAGTGAGGGAAGCTCCAAATAATAATTTTCATTAAAATAAGAGAGAATAATGACTCAAAGAACTAAGGCTACTCTTTAGTATTCTTTCTATTGTATAGTAACACGTAGGTCCAGTAGCGAGACGTGACTTTCAAAGCGAGGGAAGCTCCAAATAATAATTTTCATTAAAATAAGAGAGAATAATGACTCAAAGAACTAAGGCTACTCTTTAGTATTCTTTGTGTTGTACAGTCACACATAGGTCCAGTAGTGAGGCGTGACTTTCAAAGCGAGGAAAGCTACAAATAATAATTTTCATTAAAATAAGAGAGAATAAGGACTCAAAGAACTAAGGCTACTCGTCAGTACTCTTTCTATGGTACAGTCGCCCGTAGGTCCAGTAGCGAGGCGTGACTTTCAAAGTGAGGGAGGTTCCAAATAGTAATTTTAATTAAAATAAGAGAGAATAATGACTCAAAGAACTAAGGCTACTCTCTAGTACTCTTTCTACTGTACAGTCACACGTAGGTCCAGTGGCGAGGCGTGACTTTTAAAGTGAGGGAAGCTCCAAATAATAATTTTCATTAAAATGAGAGAGAATAATGACTCAAAGAACTAAGGCTACCCTGTAGTACTCTTTCTATTGTACAGTTACACGTAGGCCCAGTAGCGAGGCGTGACTTTCAAAGCGAGGGAAGCTTAAAATAATAATTTTGATTAAAATAAGAGAGAATAATGACTCAAAGAACTAAGGCTACTCTTCAGTACTCTTTCTATTGTACAGTCACACGTAGGTCTAGTAGCGAGGTGTGACTTTCAAAGTGAGGGAAGCTCCAAATAATAATTTTTATTAAGATAAGAGAGAATAATGACTCAAAGAACTAAGGTTACTCTTCAGTACTCTTTCTATTGTACAGTCACACGTAGGTCGAGTAACGAGGAGTGACTTTCAAAGTGAGGGAAGCTCCAAATAATAATTTTTATTAAAATAAGAGAGAATAATGACTCTAAGAACTAAGCCTACCCTCTAGTACTCTTTCTATTGTACAGCCACACGTAGGTCCAGTGTCGAGGGGTAACTTTCAAAGCGAGGGAAGATACAAATAATAATTTTCATTAAAACAATAGAGAATAATGACGCAAAGAACTAAGGCTACTCTTCAGTACTCTTTCTATTGTACAGTCACACGTAGGTCTATTGCGCAGGCGTGGCTTTCAAAGTGAGGGAAGCTCCAAAAAATAATTTTCATTAAAATAACAGAGACTAATGACTCAAAGAACTAAGGCTACTCTTCAGTACTCTCTCTATTGTACAGTCACACGCAGACACAGTAGCGAGGCGTGACTTTCAAAGTGAGGGAAGCTCCAAATAATTTTCATTAAAGTAAGAGAGAATAAGGACTCATAGTACTAAGGCTACCCTTTAGTACTCTTTCTATTGTACAGTCACACGTAGGTCCAGTAGCGAGGCGTGGCTTTCAAAGCGAGGGAAGCTCCAAATAATAATTTTAATTAAAATAAGAGATAATAATGACTCAAAGAACTAAGGCTACTCTTCAGTACTCTTTGTAATGTACAGTCACACGTAGATCCAGTAGTGAGGCATGACTTTCAAAGTGAGGGAAGCTACAAATAATAATTTTCATTAAAATAAGGGAGAATAATGCTCAAAGAACTAAGGCTACTCTTCAGTACTTTTTCTATTGTACAGTCACATGTAGGTGCAGTGACGAGGCATGACTTTCAAAGTGAGTGAAGCTCCAAATAATAATTTTCATTAAAAAAGAGAGAATAATGACTCAAAGAACTAAGGCTACTCTTTAGTACTCTTTCTATTGTACAGTCACACGTAGGTCCAGTAGCGAGGCGTGGCTTTCAAAGCGAGGGAAGCTCCAAATAATAATTTTAATTAAAATAAGAGATAATAATGACTCAAAGAACTAAGGCTACTCTTCAGTACTCTTTGTAATGTACAGTCACACGTAGATCCAGTAGTGAGGCATGACTTTCAAAGTGAGGGAAGCTACAAATTATAATTTTCATTAAAATAAGGGAGAATAATGCTCGAAGAACTAAGGCTACTCTTCAGTACTCTTTCTATTGTACAGTCACATGTAGGTGCAGTGGCGAGGCATGACTTTCAAAGTGAGTGAAGCTCCAAATAATAATTTTCATTAAAAAAGAGAGAATAATGACTCAAAGAACTAAGGCTACTCTTCAGTACTCTTTCTATTGTACAGTCACACGTAGTTCCAGTAGCGAGGCATGACTTTCAAAGTGAGAAAAGCTCCAAAAAATAATTTTCATTAAAATAAGAGAGAATAATGACTCAAAGAACTAAGGCTACTCTTCAGTACTCTTTGTATTGTACAGTCACACGTAGGTCCAGTAGCGAAGCGTGACTTTCAAAGCGAGGGAAGCTACAAATAATAATTTTCATTAAAATAAGAGAGAATAATGACTCAAAGAACTAAGGCTACTCTTTAGTACTCTTTCTATTGTACAGTCAGACGTAGGTCCAGTAGCGAGGCGTGACTTTCAAAGCGAGGAAAGCTACAAATAATAATTTTCATTAAAATAAGAGAGAACAATGACTCAAAGAACTAAGGCTACTCTTTAGCATTCTTTCTATTGTACAGTTACACGTAGGTCCAGTAGCGAGACGTGACTTTCAAAGCGAGAGAAGCTCCAAATAATAATTTTCATTAAAATAAGAGAGAATAATGACTCAAAGAACTAAGGCTACTCTTTAGTACTCTTTCTATTGTACAGTCACACGTAGGTCCAGTAGCGAG
This sequence comes from Mantis religiosa, assembly GCA_030765055.1. Taxonomy (NCBI): domain Eukaryota; kingdom Metazoa; phylum Arthropoda; class Insecta; order Mantodea; family Mantidae; genus Mantis; species Mantis religiosa. The sequence continues at coordinate 6,561,234 of CM060957.1, read as the reverse complement.
GCGTGACTTTCAAAGCGAGGGAAGCTCCAAATAATAATTTTCATTAAAATAAGAGAGAATATGGCTCAAAGAACTAAGGCTACTCTTCAGTACTCTTTCTATTGTACAGTCACACGTAGGTCCAGTAGCGAGGCGTGACTTTCAAAGCGAGGGAAGCTCCAAATAATAATTTTCATTAAAATAAGAGAGAATATGGCTCAAAGAACTAAGACTACTCTTCAGTACTCTTTCTATAGTACAGTCACACGTAGGTCCAGTAGCGAGGCGTGACTTTCAAAGTGAGGGAAGCTCCAAATAATAATTTTAATTAAAATAAGAGATAATAATGACTCATAGAACTAAGGCTACTCTTTAGTACGCTTTCTATTGTACAGTATATTTGAGATGTAATAACCACCTGGTAACTAAATGGTCCCCCTTTTTGGTTTGACTGTGCCTTGTCTCTGACTCCACCAATCTCGGGTCTCTAGTTAACTGAGCCCATAATTATCTCTAATTGCTTCAAGTTGTCAGTCCTTGACGGATAATATCAAAGTGCGTTATCCACGATATTCGCCATGTGTTTAATTGAATTTCTGCTGCACGAATTGAACAGCCAAAACAAGACAATAAATTTACATGATACATGTCACATTTGCTGTGGATTTGGGTACCTCACTTGATTAGGTGTTTGGCTACTGATCCCCAAGTGGCGGGGTTCAAACCCGGCCGGTTCAGATCGGCTTAGAAACAACAGCATCGTGTTAGTAGATTTACTTATATGTGATCTACTCACAGAAATATCAGAGAATGGACATTTAATTCGAAATATGTTAATGTTCCAATTGACGAACACGTGGAAGAACAGTTGTATGGATTTAAGTGACTAAAACTGTCCAGTATTATTTAAGAAGCAAATATATGTATGACTATAAACTAAAATAATTCTTCAAGGTTTGCCAAAGCTCTAATAATTAGTAAAATATTCCCATTGTTGACCGAGACGGTGCGGCGAGACATTCAAGGCGACGGACAGTCACTAGTGTGTAGATAAAACCACGCCGACTCCATTTTAAGTCTCATCCGAGAAAAGCACCATGTTCGTCGACAGTGGCAACGGATGACAACCCTGGCTCCGTCGAAAGCTCAACGGACTCATTCGACGGGTGAAACTGGAGTTGGAGCGACATCGTCTAGAGTCCTATGAGCGCTATCTTGCGTCACTCTCTCATTCTGACCACACGCTGTGGGAGGCCACCAAACGTGTTCTTCGTGAGCCGACTGTCTGCAGGTGATAGACTGGTTACAGATATTCCCATCAAGTGTGAAATTTTGTCCGATCACTTTGAGCGTGTGTTTGCACTTCCCATATCAGCCGATGATGAGACTATTGCAGACGTGGAAAAGGAGCTACATACCTATCGCACTCGACAAACAGTCTCACAAAGGATTTCATTTACAAGCCCACGGGAGCTATCTTTCCTGATTCGAGCTCTTCCCCTCAAGAAATCTCCCGGGCACGACTTGGTTGCTAACATTGTTATCAAGAAGCTCACCAAAAAAGCAGTTGCATACTTGTCATCCATCCTCAATGCCTGTCTACGCCTCGGCTATTTCCTTCGCACCTGGAAGTTTGCCCATATAGCAGTCTTCCATAAGCCCAATAAACCCAAACACCTCCCCGAAAGCTATCGTCCTATAAGTCTGTTGCCAACCATCTCCAAACTGTTTGAAAAAGTAATTCATCGCGGTCTTCTGTCTTACCTTAATCATAACCATGTTCTTCCGCCTTATCAATTTGGATTTCGTCACAAACATTCCACTACCCATCAGCTTTTACGATTAACCCTGTCAATTGTTCACGGCTTTAAGGCCCATCAGTATACCACGGCTGTCTTCCTTGATGTGGCACAGGCATTCGACAGGGTTTGGCATGATGGTTTGCTCCTTAAGCTCTACCGCATCGGCCTTCCTAATTACTTATCACATCTAATCCACAGTTTCCTCTACGACCGCAGCTTTTCTGCACGCATTGGTGGAAAGTTTTCATCCCCACGTAATATTACCGCAGGTGTCCCATAGGGTTCTATCTTGGCCCCGACTCTATTTAATATATACATTTCTGATATTCCTGACATAACTCCGACTTCTTTAGCTCTTTACACTGATGACACAGTACTATATTATTCTCACGTTAATCTCCAGCACGCACAACAAGTAGTCCAGCTCTCTTTAGATCACCTAACTCATTGGTTCAGCACTTGACGGATCTCATTGAACCCTCAGAAAACCGAGGCTAAAATATTCACTCTTCGCCGATATACTCCGCTTACTCCGTTGTGTCTCTACAGGAACAATGTCCCTTGGCTCCCCACTACAACTCCCGTTAAATACCTTGGAGTGCTTTTGGACCAAAAAATAAAAAAATAAAAAAAAAAAATAAAAAAACTCTGCTTTCTTATGTTCCGATGCCTAGATTCTATATCGGAAACTTTTAACTATTTCTTATTTTAATTTATAACTTTATTAATTATAAGAATAACTTTTTTAATGGTTTGCAGAAACAATAACCTAAGTGACTGCTAAACTTTGCAGTCAACTAACCTAACAACTATCCTAATTATATTTTTTCTTTTGTTTCCAAATTAGTCTCTCTCTTCAATTATATATATCGCTGTCAAGTCAGTCCGATTTCTGTCTGTATCACCTTTTTGGTTTATTAGCTCTTCTCCTCCCAACTCATGGATATTTTCAATTTCAAAATCTCCTTATTCCTCATCTTCTACTGGTGTTGCTTCCTCAATTGGATCTCTTCCTATGTTCATATTTCCTTCCATCTCTCGTCTTTGGAGTCTAGTTGATCGTCTTATTTGTTGAAGTGTTGCAGGTGTAGCCAATTCTATTGGTGTCGATTTCTTAGAAGTTATATATTGTTCCCAAGCTTTTGTTGAAATCATGTTTGTTATTGTGTCTAACTTATTGAACTCCTCTGCATCTCTTATTATTTCCCATGTTGTCTTTCCTTGCAGATCTTGTCTCAAATTATCCACTTCTCGATGCTCTTGACACTCGAAAATTTGGTGTTCTGGTGTGTCCTCTATGCTGCATGCTGTACATAGACTTGTCGCACGTCTTCCTATCCTCTTAAAGTAGGTGGCATAAGGTCCATGTCCACTAATAAAATGGATTATTCCTTTAGTCGGTTTGAAGTGGCTCATCCTTAGTCTTTCTTCTATTGTTGGAAGTAGTTCATAAACTCGACGTCCTTCCTCTATGCTGTCCCATTCGTTTTGCCATTCCTGTAATATTGTCCTTTTAATTTGCATCCTTGTCTCACATTCTACACCTACTATTTCTCGTACTTTTTGCTGATTATTCTTTCTTCTCCAGTATTCTGCACCTCTATATCTTATGATCAAGTCCATCGAGTGCTTTTGGACTCTTGATTGACCTGGCGTGCTCATATCGATCGTCTTATATCATTGGCCTCCGGACGACTTTCAAAACTCTCACCTCTGTTATATCGCCGTTCTAGCCTCGGCCTACAGTCTTCATTGTTACTCTACAAATCACTCGTTCGTTCGCTTATTACATATGCCTGCCAAGTGTGGGGGGAGGCCGCACACACACATGTCATCTGCATCGTCTTCAGGTTATACAGAATCGCTTCATGCGCATCGCTACCAACGCTCCATGGTTCATCCGTAATCAGCAGCTCCATCACGAACTAGGACTGTTATCTCTTCACGACTACATTCGCAGGATCGCTCGTCGTTTCTTTTCCACACTGCAAGAAGTTCCAGGAGCTGTGCATTATAACATCGGCGTCCGCACGCGCCAGCCCTCACGCTTGAAGAGGAGACTACCACAGGACCTGCTTCTGAGTGATACATCTGATTCGAGTGATTCTAGTGCTTGATGTCTGTCTTACATCTTCAATATTGACATAATTCCTCAGAGTTCTAACTTAATGTAGCTAGGGGACGGTCTGTTAGCCAACCCCTCAGTGTTATTGTTCTTATTGTACTGTTACCTTCTTTTCACTCTGATATGTAAGGCATTGTACTGCTGATCGATCAATAAAAATTATATATATATATATATATAAACCACGCCGAATCGGTGGGGGGAAGGAGACGGATTTCTCGAGAGTTCGCCTTTGTTCTTAATTGTTTCAGAAATTTCTGGAATGTGAGATAAAAAGGGGAAGCCACCCGCCAAAATTCAGTTGTTAATTGTACTCGCTTGCGTGAGCAGCTGGTGAGTTGTATCGATGACCTTGCGAGTTGTATTGTGTATGTGATGCAATTCTAGTCTGCTGTGTACGAAATGTGTTTCTACGGAAATAAAGAGCAATTTTTGGTGCTTGTAACCTTGACTTGTAACCCACAAAGTGATAATATAATGTCTCTAATTTCCGGCTAGATAACCGAGTAGAGGTACAGTGTATAGGTAACATCTGTGTTTGAGTTTGTTGAACCCAGTACTTGTATCGGTACGCTTATGAGAAACTATAATTCATCGCATCAAGCAAGCAACAGTTGCACATCGGGGGGTCTCGCTGGGTGTGTAACTCTCAATATGGGAGTACCATCAAACCTGCTGGTGTCTCAGGTACATATCCTTCTACTGGTTCATCAAATTTGTTCTCAACTTAAGTAATAATAGAGGTTTCGGAAAGTACCCAGCCTGGCACACAGATGGTGCTGGAGGTCTTAAAATAGCAGGACCAGCTCTCAACTGCAATCTTTAGAATGGATACGAAATGTGCAAGTTCAAGATGTTGTTTCATTTGTTTGTTGTTACAACACTACAAATTAAGGCGAGATTTCTTCCGAAAACGAATGAAATATTGTGTGATGCTTGTTCAGTTCATTAACCGCCAATCAGAAGCAAATGTAGATCTCACACAAACAATAGGTTACGTTTTTATTATACAGTGCGATCCATATAAACCTGAACCATTTCAATAGGCCATAACTTTTGAATCAATAACAGGACACGTACAACTTTGGGAGAATATAATACACAATTGGGTGATTACATTACACTATTTACATCTCAGAGAAAATGTTGGAAGTGTCCTCCACCAGCATCTATTCATGTTTGTACTCGTCTCACCATATTCTATGAAGTTTTAACAAATAAATGTAAAAAGAGGCAAAATGCAGAGCCCATTAAAACACACAGCTTCTGTCAAAAGTTTCGTAGCGTAAGCATTTTCTAAATATTCCCTAAACCTTTCCTAAGCATTACATAACGGACATGTTTGAAAGCTAGGAAACCTCATGAGGTGGAGAAGAAAGGTTTGGGAGGAAAACTGGGAGAAAGTAGAGAAGAGGATAGTAGCTATAAAATGTTAACAGAAAATGAGAAAAAGAAGGTAAGAAATATTGGTGAGTTCTTAGAGGAAGTAAAAGAATAATTGGCAAGAAATCTAAAGAATATAAGAAAGGAAGATGAGGGGGAAGAAAGGGTCTAATTAAGTAACAAGCAGACATGGAGGTTAGGAGCTACCTGACAGAGTAGAAGACCATGGTGTCATGTATGACAAGATAGCAACAAGGTAAAGATAAATAAATGTAAATAATATAACAATTGAAGATGAGGGGGAAGAAAGGGACTAATTAAGTAACAAGGAGACATGGAGGTTAAGAGCTACCTGACAGAGCAGAAGACCAAGGTGTCATGTATGACAAGATAGCAACAAGGTAGAGATAAATAAATGTAAATAATATAAGAATTGAAGACGAGGGGGAAGAAAGGGACTAATTAAGTAACAAAGACACATGGAGGTTAAGAGCTACCTGACAGAGCAGAAGACCAGGGTGTCATGTAAGCCAAGGTAGCAACAAAGAAAAGATAAATAAATGTAAAGAATATATGAAAGAAAGATGAGGGGGAAGAAAGGGACTAATTAAGTAACAAGCAGACATGGAGGTTAAGAGCTACCTGACAGAGTAGAAGACCATGGTGTCATGTAAGCCAAGGTAGCAACAAAGAAAAGATAAATAAATGTAAAGAATATAAGAAAGGAAGATGAGGGGGAAGAATGGGACTAATTAAGTAACAAGAACACATGGAGGTTAAGAGCTACCTGACAGAGCAGAAAACCAGGTAAGTCAAGGTAGCAACAAGATAATAGATGATATGGCGTGGGATGAATAAACAATTATAAGGAATAATGTAAAATATTGTAGAAATGAAATTGCAGGAATAAATTATTCATTCATTATTCAATCTTATTCAATCTCACACATCTTTTTTCCTACCGCAGAAAGTTGCTTTCACGAATAAACTTTTATATTCCTTCCTAAATTTGAACCAGTGATGCTCAACCATATAACAAAGAGGGAAGGGCAAATTTGCCTTCACCTACTGTTTGTCGAGATATGAGGCATTCGTGGGACTCGAAAAGAAACCTTTCTAATGCTTGAGGGGGCAATGTTTCATGTGCAAAATGAAAGAAGTGGATAGAGGAACATATATGAGGCAGCACTGGATTGAAGTAATTGTAAAGTATAGAAGATAACACGTTACCTTTTGTTTCAATGTGATAATAAACCGGATTATTGTGTAACAAAGCCGCAAATTGAATCTAAACACATATGCCCCACATGTAGAATATTTCCATCCATGGACGGTGTTCTAGCGTACCTTACCTGGAACACTGATTTATAAATAATGATAAGTGTTGTCATTTTTATAGCAGAGAGTGTTTGTTCTCATATTAACTGTATAGCAAGATAACGTTGCGCACACAAGATAATATCGCCTGCTCGCTGCCTGCAGGTAGAAGCTGCACGTCTCAGAATATATCTGCATACTTATGCAAACTGCTTTCTTTAGCCGCTTTAACTAAAGTCGCCCATGAAAGTTTTAGAAAAACTTTACAGCTCTTGGAAGTTTTGTCGTATCTTTATAGTTATTTCATTCCAGCCCGTCTTCCCGAGCTCATAACTTCAATTACATTCTCATGACAGAGAAGGGAAAGGAGGGATGGAGAGAATATAACGGAATACTCATCTGTATCTGAATATGAACATTTTCGTTTTAGTACAACTGACCAGAAATCAAAATTACGTCACTCTACATCAGGGGCGGCAGGTAACCTTAGTTTTGTGATCTGCAAACTTACAAAGCTAATTTGAAGCAAGCTTCATTGTAAGACATGTTTATAAAATGAAGACATATGAAATGAAGATCTATACATGAGCTTTTTCGAAACACATATTACTAAAGCCTTCCCTCATATGTTTAAAACATGGTACAGATACGTAGGCGACATCTTTGCAATAGTGCCCCACAAACTAATAGATGATGCTTTGAAACGACTCAACCTGCAAGAACCCAGCATACAATTCACAGTGGAAACTGAAGAGGATTGTACTCTACCTTTTTTAGACCTTAAAATAAAAAAAAGCAATGAAAAACTAGAATTTGGTATCCATAGAAAAGCAACACACACAGATAATTACATCAAAGCAAATAGTTTCAACCCAATTCCACACAAACATGCAACCATCAACAGTCTCACACACAGATTAGTAAATCTACCTCTCAGCCAGCAAGAATATCAAAACGAATACCATCAAATCTTAAAAACTGCAATTAAAAATGGATATGGAAAAAACCTTGTAGATAAAAAGCTAAAATTATTCAAACTTCAAAAGAGATTAAAACAGATCACAGCTCTCACACCAATAAAACAAGAAATTAGATTTGCTAAATTTACTTACCACCCCTGGGCCACAAAACAGTTCCAAAAAATATTCAAGAAATACAATATAACATTGGCACCAAAAAACAATTACAACATTAAAAACCTACTTCACAGTAATAATACTGATAAGATAAAACCAGAGGAAAAGTCAGGCATTTACAAGATTAAGTGTAAAGACTGTGAAAAAGTTTACATAGGGAGGACAAAAAGAAACATAGGCACTAGAAAGAAAGAACACTTCAGGCACATAAGATACAAAAATATTGATAAGTCCGCAATAACAGCTCATTTCTGGTCTGAAAATCATGAAATTGAAGATAGCACAGAATTACTAAAATACGTACAAAAACATAGTGAACTCGTCATATGGGAGAGGATATACATAGAAAAACATAAAAACCAACAAATGAACTTTGAAATCCCGCTAGAAGAGAATCCCACATTTAACTTCATCGCTAAATCAACAGATGGCAGCAGCAACACCAGAATTACCCACACCGCTGGATCTAGCTTCAGTCGCACAAGAGCCCTAGATTTGCGAAACATGTCCTCAAAATAGGTACGAAAGTGAAGCAGATGTGTAATAAATACGACTCATCTAAAATTTAATACATATTTTTTATTTTATAGCAAATGAAGAAACATTTATGTTTTTGCGATACACAAAGGGCGTATGCACCCTAAATATGCAAGTCTGCTAGCAAAGATTTACACAAAATGCTACTCTAAAATCAGAACGTATGTCGAAGGGAAATCTTATAGATATCAAAAGGCGTCAGAAAAGAAGACTGAATATCCCCAAAACTCTTTAACTGCATACTAGAGTTAGCATTTAGATGGATAAAATGGAAGAAAAGCTGGAGGCTGAATACAAAGGGGAAGAAGTTAACCAACCAGTTCGCATAATTTATTTAAATGTTCATCAGTTCAGATTAAATATTTAGATTTAATGACTTTAACCATTGAGTACAGTGATTCACACACATGAGTAATCTCAAAGTCTCTTAGAATACTCTTTTCTTAGTGGATATTTTCCTTCTGGAACATTCTTCCAAAATTCTATGATAAAAGCGCCACTTCTTTTGAGTTCTTTTAGTCCTTCGTCTTCTTGCAGTTCTAGTAGTTCCAACTCTACAGTTGCTGTATCCTTTGTTAGTGGCGATGTAACAGGACAGCCGTCGCCCAGAAAAGAATTTTCCCGGAATGAAAATGAAGGTTTAAGTGATGTTAAATCATTAAATCAGCCATTGATTTCTTAATCAAGGCCCGACATGTTACTCAAGTAATCTTCAGTTGACATCTGAACGTCAGGAGAGCTTTCAGTTGTTTTCTTCAAACATTTGAAGTGAGAAAATGTTTTATTCTGAAGCTTTAACTTGCTATGAAAACAAAATACAGCCTGGGCCAAATCAGAAATAAGTTTCTCTTCCGTGTAAAGAATATTTAACGTTTGTAAATGCTGGACAAAATATGTAATAATTAAAAAGGGCTAAACACTGGGGTAATTAAGTTCAGTTTCATTTTCCTGCCGGCCTCGAGATGTTCCAGATGTTGTTAGTTTCTATTAGTTGTGTTAGTTAATTTTACCCTAAGCTGAAACTGAATTCTTGGATGATGATGATGATGATGATGATGATGATGATGATGAAATGCTCTCCGAGTGGATTATCTTAAAGCCCCAGCTTGGGAAGCCATCTTGATAGGTAATTTGTTTAGATGATGCTGTTTGTAGATTAATTTCTCATCTTTGGTGACGTTCTTCAAGAAATCTAGAGATTTCTCCTACAACTCTGGATAATTAGGCACATCTGTAATTGCTGAGTCATGAGATCTTATTTACCAGGATCGCGTTAACGGAGCTGATAAAGATGGTATTACTATTTTTAAAGAATAAATAGTACTTTTCTTGTTCAAAGATGGAATTTTTATTCGTCATAAACAATTTTAAATTCTTTCAATCACAAATATTGCAGTTGCAGACATCTCCTCCAAAATCGGCATTTCCGTGGGATCTGTGCACACAATCCTGCATGAAGATGTGAAAATGCTCAATCGGCGATCCTCCAAAACATCGTTCTCCGCTCGTTGGATCATGTCTTCAGACCGGTTGGTGCGAGGCCGTGACTGTAACACGATGTTCTGTCTAGATTGAACTGTCACACCCAGGAACGTACATTAGACACATCCATGGTACCATCACCACATGCCGCACTTAACTGTCTTGGTTTGTTGTCACACGATGTTCTGTCTTCATTGAACTGTCACATCCAGGAACGTACATTAGACACATCCATGGTACCATCACCACATACCTTACTTAACTGTCTTGGTTTGTTGTCACACGATGTTCTGTCTTCATTGAACTGTCACACCCAGGAACGTACATTAGACACATCCATGGTACCATCACCACATGCCTCACTTAACTGTCTTGGTTTGTTGTCACACGAAGTTCTGTCTTCATTGAACTGTCGCACCCAGGAACGTACATTAGACACATCCATGGTACCATCACCACATGCCTCACTCAACTGTCTTGGTTTGTTGTCACACGATGTTCTGTCTTCATTGAACTGTCACACCCAGGACCGTACATTAGACACATCCATGGTACCATCACCACATGCCTCACTTAACTGTCTTGGTTTGTTGTCACACGATGTTCTGTCTTCATTGAACTGTCACACCCAGGACCGTACATTAGACACATCCATGGTACCATCACCACGTGCCTCATTTAACTGTCTTGGTTTGTTGTCACACGATGTTCTGTCTTCATTGAACTGTCACACCCAGGAACGTTCATTAGACACATCCATGGTACCATCACCACATGCTTCACTTAACTGTCTTGGTTTGTTGTCACACGATGTTCTGTCTTCATTGAACTGTCACACCCAGGAACGTACATTAGACACATCCATGGTACCATCACCACATGCCTCACTTAACTGTCTTGGTTTGTTGTCACACGATGTTCTGTCTTCATTGAACTGTCACATCCAGGAACGTACATTAGACACATCCATGGTATCATCACCACATGCCTCACTTAACTGTCTTGGTTTGTTGTCACACGATGTTCTGTTTTCATTGAACTGTCACACCCAGGAACGTACATTAGACACATCCATGGTACCATCACCACATGCCTCACTAAACTGTCTTGGTTTGTTGTCACACGATGTTCTGTCTTCATTGAACTGTCACACCCAGGAACGTACATTAGACACATCCATGGTACCATCACCACATGCCTCACTCGACTGTCTTGGTTTGTTGTCACACGATGTTCTGTTTTCATTGAACTGTCACACCCAGGAACGTACATTAGATACATCCATGGTACCATCACCACATACCTCACTTACTGTCTTGGTTTGTTGTTCAACGATGTTCTGTCATCATTGTACTGTCACACCCAGGAACGTACATTAGACACATGCATGGTACCATCACCACATGCTTCACTTAACTGTCTTGGTTTGTTGTCACACGATGTTCTGTCTTCATTGTACTGTCACACCCAGGAACGTTCATTAGACACATTCATGGTACCATCACCACATGCCTCACTTAACTGTCTTGGTTTGTTGTCACACGAAGTTCTGTCTTCATTGAACTGCCACACCCAGGAACGTACATTAGACACATCCATGTTACCATCACCACATGCCTCACTCAACTGGTGATGAATTTCAATAGGTGTCACAGCACGAAAATGGAGAAAAAGAATGATTACACACTGTTCTTGCAATGAAAACGTCGCCATTTTAAGTATGAAAAACAGTCCTAACTGTACAGTGCTGCCATCTCTGTCACGCATTCACAAAGAGTCCACGTGTATTTAAAAAAGCAACCAGAAGTTGCTATCTGGTCCCAGTCCTGAAAACATAGCTTCATGTACAAGGAGGATAAGTGTGACCCGCCGACGTACAGCGATGTCTTAAGGAGACCAATAAATGCTGACGGCTCATCAGCGAGAGACGTTTGGCTGGGAGCTCGCCAATTAGTCATCAAGTAAATAAGGACAGTTAAATGCAGGAAGTTGGGCACGTGCCCCTTACATAGCCTACTTACACAGCCCCTTACAATCACTATCAATAGCGAGTTGCTGGCGGTTAACGTTAGTGTCACGTGAGCGATGTTCTGCGCAAGATAACCGATAACCGGACACGTTATACCCTACCATTTAACGTGAGGCTTCACGGTTGGTATTAAGATCCCATGTGGATAATATTGCAATTTATTTCTGTCAAGCCAAGTTAGGTGATATAGATTGTTTAAAAATGACCTTTATTTCTATATATCATATTCATCGTTGCATTGGCTATTGCTGATAAATATGACGAAGATTGGCCAAAAACCACTTCCAGTTGGGATATGCTAGGCGCCGAAGATACATCCACAAATATTCCACTCCTGAAATAGCATATGTACTACATAACCTAATATTGTGAAACAAACACGCCATAGTAGTTTTATTGTTGGTACTGCTGGTTCCCGCCTGTGAGAACCAGGCAAGTTCAGACAAGTTCAGTATCGTCTACCGCTGCAATGGAGGTAACACGCGAGGAACAATATGCGGTTTTGAAATTCTGCTTTCGTCTCAACAAATCTTCAGTTGAGACCTATACAATGTTACAGGAGGCCTATAGAGAGTCTGTTCTTCCCTACAGCACAGCTCGAAGGTGGTTTAAAATATTCAAAGAGGGGAGACAATCAATTTCAAAGGAAGGTGGACCCGGTGCTCCAGTTACTGCTCTTACGGAAGAGAACATCAACACTGCTGCTGCCATTGTGAGAGAGGATCGACGAATTACCTTAAGATCACTTTCTGAAATACTGAACATTTCATTGGGTGTCACCCACACGTTGGTGACAGAAACATTACACATGAGACGTGTTTGTGTGCGATGGGTTCCAAGACTGTTGATTCCCGAACAAAAGGACATTCGCATGCAGGTCTGCATGCAGTTAAAGTTGATGTTAGAGGAAGATCCGGAGTTTATTTCCAACGTAATCACTGCTGATGAAACTTGGCTACATCATTTTGATCCTGAGAGCAAACAGCAAAACTCAGTGTGGAAATTTCCTTCATCACCAACCCCCTAAAAAAGCAAAAGTGGTTGCTTCTGCTGGGAAAGTTATGGTCATGTCATTCTTTGATATTCATGCAATGGTTTATCAGCATGTTGTATCTGCACACACATCAGTAACTGGAAAATACTACAGGAATGTCCTGAAAACATTGCAAGTCCATATCAGGCGCAAAAGTCCACATTTCTGTGAAGCAGGCTGGATGCTGCACCACGATAATGCGCGGCCGCATATTGCCAAAGTTATTGCTGAATATCTTGCAAAAAATCAACGTGAAGTACATCCCTCGCCCTCCCTATAGTCCGGATTTAGCTCCATGTGACTTTATTCTATTCCCTAACTTGAAGAAACGTCTTCGTGTGAGACATCCATCATCAGAAGGAGCGGTGAAGGCTGCGGAGGCGATTTTGAAGGATCTCTCAAAAATGGTTTCCAGCAAGTCTTTGAAGACTGGTAGAAACGCTGACACAAGTACATCGCATTCATGGGAGACTATTTTGAGAATGAACATCAAGATTATGAGGATGAGTAAAGGTACGTTGTCAAAAAGAAAACTCTGATCATTCTTCATTGAACAGCCCTCGTTCAATGCTTTTGAGACTATAAGCTCACGAACTCCGACTTGTGTGTACTGCACTTCCACGACGCTAGGAATGACTTCTCACAGCAGAATTACATCATCGTTCTTGCAGTGACATATATGTACCGTAAAACTTCATACAAAATTGACCAGAATGTCATGTTTCTTAACTCGGTTTTTATTGCCGTAAAGAAACACATGCACAGCGCATGGTTACTGGGTTTACTGCTTATGTAATGATGCGATGCAGAAGGTTTGCACTTGTAGGTGCGCAAGTGCTGCTGTTTTGTTTTGTAGGTAGAACGAGAGTTTGACAAATTGGAACAATTGACTGATAGATTGAAAACTTCTCACACAAACTCATGAATGACACATAAAACGAGCATTTAAACTTTTAAACTTTTGAAAGACTCCTAAATACCAAATCATTAAACAGTACCATAAGTTTCACATAAAAGTTCTTTGGTCTAAAGTCATATTTTAAGTGACTATATTATTCTGTAGAAAATGTTCTCTTTCCACTATGGTCTCTCATTTACATAAGTGGACTGAAAAGTTTCCGACCTAATAAAGATGCAAGACATCTTCTCAGGATTTTTATTTTTACATTTCAACATAGTCTCCCAGCGATGGTTCAATCTCTGTAACCCGTCCAAATCGTACTCGGCGTTTTTCAACATAGTCTCCTTGTAACTCTACACACTTCTCCCAGCGATGTTCCCATCTCTGTAACTCCTCCAAATAGTACTCGGCGTTTTTCAACATAGTCTCCTTGTAACTCTACACACTTCTCCCAGCGATGCTCCCATCTCTGTAACCCGTCCAAATCGTACTCGGCGTTTTTCAACATAGTCTCCTTGTAACTCTACACACTTCTCCCAGCGATGGTTCAATCTCTGTAACCCGTCCAAATCGTACTCGGCGTTTTTCAACATAGTCTCCTTGTAACTCTACACACTTCTCCCAGCGATGTTCCCATCTCTGTAACTCCTCCAAATAGTACTCGGCGTTTTTCAACATTGTCTCCTTGTAACTCTACACACTTCTCCCAGCGATGCTCTCATCTCTGTAACACGTCCAAATAGTACTCGACGTTTTTCAACATAGTCTCCTTGTAACTCTACACACTTCTCCCAGCGATGTTCCCATCTCTGTAACTCCTCCAAATAGTACTCGGCGTTTTTCAACATAGTCTCCTTGTAACTCTACACACTTCTCCCAGCGATGCTCTCATCTCTGTAACACGTCCAAATAGTACTCGACGTTTTTCAACATTGTCTCCTTGTAACTCTACACACTTCTCCCAGCGATGTTCCCATCTCTGTAACACGTCCAAATAGTACTCGGCGTTTTTCAACATAGTCTCCTTGTAACCCTACGCACTTCTCCCAGCGATGTTCCCATCTCTGTAACACGTCCAAATAGTACTCGGCGTTTTTCAACATAGCCTCCTTGTAACCCTACGCACTTCTCCCAGCGATGTTCCCATCTCTGTAACACGTCCAAATAGTACTCGGCGTTTTTCAACATAGTCTCCTTGTAACTTTACACACTTCTCCCAGCGATGTTCCCATCTCTGTAACCCGTCCAAATAGTACTCGTCATTTTTCAACATAGTCTCCTTGTAACTCTACACACTTCTCCCAGCGATGTTCCCATCTCTGTAACCCGTCCAAATAGTACTCGGCGTTTTTCAACATAGTCTCCTTGTAACTCTACACACTTCTCCCAGCGATGTTCCCATCTCTGTAACCCGTCCAAATAGTACTCGGCGTTTTTCAACATAGTCTCCTTGTAACTCTACACACTTCTCTCAGCGATGCTCCCATCTCTGTAACACGTCCAAATAGTACTCGGCGTTTTTCAACATAGTCTCCTTGTAACTCTACACACTTCTCCCAGCGATGTTCCCATCTCTGTAACACGTCCAAATAGTACTCGGCGTTTTTCAACATAGTCTCCTTGTAACTCTACACACTTCTCCCAGCGATGTTCCCATCTCTGTAACCCGTCCAAATAGTACTCGGCGTTTTTCAACATAGTCTCCTTGTAACTCTACACACTTCTCTCAGCGATGCTCCCATCTCTGTAACACGTCCAAATAGTAATCGGCGTTTTTCAACATAGTCTCCTTGTAACTCTACACACTTCTCCCAGCGATGTTCCCATCTCTGTAACACGTCCAAATAGTACTCGGCGTTTTTCAACATAGTCTCCTTGTAACTCTACACAGTTCTCCCAGCGATGTTCCCATCTCTGTAACCCGTCCAAATAGTACTCGACATTTTTCAACATAGTCTCCTTGTAACTCTACACGCTTCTCCCAGCGATGTTCCCATCTCTGTAACCCATCCAAATAGTACTCGACGTTTTTCAACATAGTCTCCTTGTAACTCTACACACTTCTCCCAGCGATGTTCCCATCTCTGTAACCCGTCCAAATAGTACTCGACGTTTTTCAACATAGTCTCCTTGTAACTCTACACGCTTCTCCCAGCGATGCTCCCATCTCTGTAACCCGTCCAAATAGTACTCGGCGTTTTTCAACATAGTCTCCTTGTAACTCTACACACTTCTCCCAGCGATGTTCCCATCTCTGTAACCCGTCCAAATAGTACTCGACGTTTTTCAACATAGTCTCCTTGTAGCTCTACGCACTACTCCCAGCGATGTTCCCATCTCTGTAACCCGTCCAAATAGTACTCGGCGTTTTTCAACATAGTCTCCCTGTAACTCTACACACTTCTCCCAGCGATGTTCCCATCTCTGTAACACGTCCAAATAGTACTCGGCGTTTTTCAACATAGTCTCCTTGTAACTCTACACACTTCTCTCAGCGATGTTCCCATCTCTGTAACCCGTCCAAATAGTACTCGGCGTTTTTCAACATAGTCTCCTTGTAACTCTACACACTTCTCCCAGCGACGCTCTCATCTCTGTAAGCCGTCCAAATAGTACTCGGCGTTTTCCAACATAGTCTCCTTGTAACTCTACACACTTCTCCCAGCGATGTTCTCATCTCTGTAACCCGTCCAAATAGTACTCGGCGTTTTTCAACATAGTCTCCTTGTAACTCTACACACTTCTCCCAGCGATGTTCCCATCTCTGTAACACGTCCAAATAGTACTCGGCGTTTTTCAACATAGTCACCTTGTAACTCTACACACTTCTCCCAGCATTGCTCCCATCTCTGTAACCCGTCCAAATAGTACTCGACATTTTTCAACATAGTCTCCTTGTAACTCTACACACTTCTCCCAGCGATGTTGCCATCTCTGTAACCCGTCCAAATAGTACTTGGCGTTTTTCTGTGCATAATATTTGTTCACGAAGTTGATTGTCTCTTCATTTGACGAAAATCTGTGTCTTCTGAGTGCAATTTTTACATCAGGGAACAAAATGAAGTCATTTGATGCTAGATCGGTTGAGTAAGGCGAACTGTCAGGCATTTCAAACCCTAATTCGTGGATTTTCGCGATGGCGACCGCCGTGGTGTGAGAAACAGGATTTTCGTTTTCTGCAAATGTGGCCGTTTTTCCGCAAGTTCTGCCTTCAGCTTGCCAAGTAATTTTTGTGTAGTATGCTCCTGTAATGGTTTTTTTTATTTCTTAAGGTAATCGATTAAAGTAACCTCATGACTATCCTTAAAACGGACAATCGCCATCACTTTCCCAGCCGAAAAAACAGTTTTTGCTTTTTTCTTAGCCGGTTCCCCCTTTGCAGTCGACTGTTTGGACTGCATTTTTGTTTCGGGCGTATAATGGTGTATCCAAGTTTCATCTACAGCAATTAATCGGCGCCAGACCTCGAATTTATTGCGACTAAACTGCGCCAACAGAGCGTTGGATATGTTCATTCGAAAACGTTTTTTCTAACGTGATCACACGCGGCACCCAACACGCGGACAGCTTTCTCATGTCTAAATGTTGATTTAATATGTGACAAACACGTTCTTTTGACATGTTCCTAGCCTCTGTTATTTCTCTTACTTTAATTCGGCGGTCTTGTAGCACCATTAGGTAAACTTTGGCGACATTTTCGTCGGTAGTTGCAGTTTTTGGATGTCTCGAACGTTCATCGTCTCCCAAGCTCTTGCGGTCATGTTTAAATTCAGCTGACAAAAATTTCACTGTGGTAAATGAGGGTGCAGAGTCCCCATACACAGAATCCAACTCATCTTTGATTTGCGTAGGCGTATTTCCTTTCAGAAACAAATATTTAATGCCAGCTCGATACTAGATTTTGTCCATTTTCAAAAAGACACTCACATAAACTCACTCAAGCGACTGTTATGTAACAACTGAGCGTCCAAAATGTCTGACACTTTGGTGAGTAGGTGTCAACAGTCAACGAAAT
Source organism: Mantis religiosa (assembly GCA_030765055.1). NCBI lineage: Eukaryota > Metazoa > Arthropoda > Insecta > Mantodea > Mantidae > Mantis > Mantis religiosa. The sequence continues at coordinate 6,543,495 of CM060957.1, read as the reverse complement.
TTAGTAGCTTTTACTTACGAGTGCTGCCACCTTCATGTTGAAGTCGGCAACTTTTCAGACTACTCTCGTACATTATAAACCTAACTAAGATAGCTTCAACCATTTCTGTATGGTATACAGGATGTTTTGTCTTCTTTAAGTTTAATTTCGATTACGTACAATACAGTGATAATGGTTAAATACTGCAGAGATTTCAAGTGTGGTTCAAATGGTAATGAGCTATCAGCTGTAACTCTTTAAGTTTAGAGGTGTGTGTTCGAGTATATTCCAATGAATGGATACTAAAGGGTTGCAACTGATTGGTTAAGTGATAGGAATTTAAGGTGAGGTTCACAATAAACTTAACAGTAATTTCTTGGAAAAGATAAAATGGGTATTATCTTTTTTTAGTAAAATACTACTGCTATAAATGATTGTTAGTACACTAATAGAGGAATTAAAAGATGATACAATATGTAAAATAATACTTTGTTCAAAATCTAAGTACAGTATGTTGCACCGATTTGGACTGCCAGGATTGGTGAAGGTAGTTTTGTCTGAGCATAGAAGTTGGAAAATAAAGTCGGGCTTTGAGATATAGCGTAGCATCGTATAGTATTGGTTTCAAAGGAAATTTCGGACCACTTTTCAGCCAAATAATAATTGCGGATTGCTATTTTTATCTTCAAAGTATTCGACCAAGAAAAGTAATGCGGTTCCCCTGGTCCTTGTGGGGATAAGGGATTGGCCTTAAACTAAATCCAAAGTATCTTCCCGATGCCGATCGACAACCATCGAGCCCTAGGTGCACAGGCCGGTCCATATGACGTTCATATGTTTCCAATATCACAAAGTGCAGCCGAAGTCACGGCACGAAGGCAAAACGACGTCGTCGAAACCGTTGAATCATTGATTATAGCAAAAGGATTTCGTTCACCATCGCTACAGATTCTTTCTTAGTGAATGTCTTTTGTTGTTTCAAAATTAAATGACGCTCTGGTTGCAGAGACCAGCGCTTCTATACCAGAAACGAACACTGAAACACTAGAAACAGCGATGTAACTACGCACCACTCATTCAGTATTTATGAATAACAACCGAGCAGAGTATGTCTCTCTGTGGTTGTACTCTGTGATATATTTACTCTTTGGGAGAATGTTTGCTGACGGCTTAGAGGTGAAGCATCTTCAGTTCCCTGCTTCATTGAATATTAATCATCTTCATGTGAAAACCGTTACGTAACTAGAGTACGAAAATAAGAGTTTAAAGTTTAATTTACTAAAATAAAACCTGAAGCTTCTAGGGAAACAAGCCAAATGTTATAACCACAAAATAGATATAACACAAAAGTCAGCAATGACAAAACTCTATCAATACTAGCATCAGTGAACAAAAGACTGTTTTCAGTAAATTAAATGCCAGGTCATGAGATGGCGTGAGTATAGATATTTAATTGGGTCAAAGAAACGTAACTACTGAGCTTGATGATCAAATTGTATAGATCTGTGCTTCCTAAGCCGACGGATTTCCATTTTAATGCCGGTTTCTAATAGGAGCTGAACTGAAATCCAGCATCACGATTAAGCGCCCTTTCGGAGGAAATGGCCAAAGCCTCCTAATTCCCAGCTCCCAGTAACTGTTGCATATTGCCAAGATGGTCGTCTCCCGAAAATCGGATCTATGGTTGTTATCAAAACAATGCTCTGCCAGTCCAGAACGAATGCTCCGTTCATGTTCGTTTATTCTCGTAGCGATGTCCTTCCGGTTTGTCCTATATATGGTGTCCCACAAGCAAACAAACAAACCGGAAGGACCACCATTTCCAGAATAAAGGAACATGAACAGAGCATGCTTTCTGGACTGGCAGAGCATAGTTTTGATAACAACCATAGATCCAATTTTCGGGAGACGACCTTCTTGGCAATATGCAACAGTTATTGGGAGCAGAGAGTTAAGAAGGCTTTGGCCATTTCCTCTGAGAGGAGCACGCTTAATCGTGATGCTTCATTTCAGTTCAGCTCCTCTTAGAAACCGGCCTTAAAATGGAAATCCATCGACTTAACAAGCACAAATCTATAGAGCTTGATCAAGTACAGGGCGATCCATATAAACCTGAACCATTTCAATAGGCCATAACTTTTGAACCAATAATAGGACACACGTACAACTTTGGGAGAATATAATACACAATTGGGAGATTACATTACACTATTTACATCTCAGAGAAAATGTTCGAAGTGTCCTCCACCAGCATCTATACATGTTTGTACTCCTCTCGCCATATTCTCTGAAGTTTTACGGAGAGTATCCTCGCCAATATTACTTATTTCGGTTCGAATGGATTCCTTGAGAACATCAATTGTCCGTGGCCTATTCTTGTACATAGGTGAAGTTAGGTCCGGGGATCTGGGGGGACACAGACATTTGGAGATTATTCGATTATCAAAGAAACTGGTTACAAGTTCCATGATGTCATTAGATGTATGATACGTTGCTCCATCTTCCTGGAAATAACCTTCTCTCAATTCGATATCATCCAGCTGCTCCACAAATGTCTTGAAGATACTCATATAAACTTCAGTGTCTACAGTCGTATCAAAGAAACTGGTTACAAGTTCCATGGTGTCATTAGATATATGAGAGAAGGTTATTACCTTCTCTCAATTCGATATCATCCAGCTGCTCCACAAATGTCTTGAAGATACCCATATAAACTTCAGTGTCTACAGTCGTATCAAAGAAACTGGTTACAAGTTCCATGGTGTCATTAGATGTATGACACATTGCTCCATCTTGCTGGAAATAACCTTCTCTCAATTCGATATCATCCAGCTGCTCCACAAATGCATTGAAGATACCCATATAAACTTCAGTGTCTCCAGTCGTATCAAAGAAACTGGTTACAAGTTCCATGGTGTCATTAGATGTATGGCACGTTGCTCCATCTTGCTGGAAATAACCTTCTCTCAATTCGATATCATCCAGCTGCTCCACAAATGTCTTGAAGATACCCATATAAACTTCAGTGTCTACAGTCGTATCAAAGAAACTGGTTACAAGTTCCATGATGTTATTAGATGTATGATACGTTGCTCCATCTTGCTGTAAATAACCTTCTCTCAATTCAATATCATCTAGCTGCTCCACAAATGTCTTGAGGATACCCATATAAACTTCAGTGTCTACAGTCGTATCAAAGAAACTGTTTACAAGTTCCATGATGTTATTAGATGTATAGCACGTTGCTCCATCTTGCTGGAAATAACCTTCTCTCAATTCGATATCATCCAGCTGCTCCACAAATGTCTTGAAGACACCCATATAAACTTCAGTGTCTACAGTCGTATCAAAGAAACTGGTTACAAGTTCCATGATGTCATTAGATGTATGGCACGTTGCTCCATCTTGCTGGAAATAACCTTCTCTCAATTCGATATCATCCAGCTGCTCCACAAATGTCTTGAAGATACCCATATAAACTTCAGTGTCTACAGTCGTATCAAAGAAACTGGTTACAAGTTCCATGATGTTATTAGATGTATGATACGTTGCTCCATCTTGCTGTAAATAACCTTCTCTCAATTCAATATCATCTAGCTGCTCCACAAATGTCTTGAGGATACCCATATAAACTTCAGTGTCTACAGTCGTATCAAAGAAACTGTTTACAAGTTCCATGATGTTATTAGATGTATAGCACGTTGCTCCATCTTGCTGGAAATAACCTTCTCTCAATTCGATATCATCCAGCTGCTCCACAAATGTCTTGAAGACACCCATATAAACTTCAGTGTCTACAGTCGTATCAAAGAAACTGGTTACAAGTTCCATGATGTCATTAGATGTATGGCACGTTGCTCCATCTTGCTGGAAATAACCTTCTCTCAATTCGATATCATCCAGCTGCTCCACAAATGTCTTGAAGACACCCATATAAACTTCAGTGTCTACAGTCGTATCAAAGAAACTGGTTACAAGTTCCATGGTGTCATTAGATGTATGGCACGTTGCTCCATCTTGCTGGAAATAAACTTCTCTCAATTCGATATCATCCAGCTGCTCCACAAATGTATTGAAGATACCCATATAAACTTCAGTGTCTACAGTCGTATCAAAGAAACTGGTTACAAGTTCCATGGTGTCATTAGATGTATGGCACGTTGATCTATCTTGCTGGAAATAACCTTCTCTCAATTCGATATCATCCAAATGCTCCACAAATGTCTTTAGGATACCTATATAAACTTCAGTGTCTACAGTCGTATCAAATAAACTGGTTACAAGTTCCATGATGTCATTAGATGTATGATACGTTGCTCCATATTGCTGTAAATAACCTTCTCTCAATTCGATATCATCCAGCTGCTTCACAAATGTCTTTAGGATACCTATATAAACTTCAGTGTCTACAGTCGTATCAAATAAACTGGTTACAAGTTCCATGATGTCATTAGATGTATGATACGTTGCTCCATCTTGCTGTAAATAACCTTCTCTCAATTCAATATCATCCAGCTGCTCCACAAATGTCTTTAGGATACCTATATAAACTTCAGTGTCTACAGTCGTATCAAATAAACTGGTTACAAGTTCCATGATGTCATTAGATGTATGATACGTTGCTCCATATTGCTGTAAATAACCTTCTCTCAATTCGATATCATCCAGCTGCTTCACAAATGTCTTTAGGATACCTATATAAACTTCAGTGTCTACAGTAGTATCAAATAAACTGGTTACAAGTTCCATGATGTCATTAGATGTATGATACGTTGCTCCATCTTGCTGTAAATAACCTTCTCTCAATTCAATATCATCCAGCTGCTCCACAAATGTCTTTAGGATACCTATATAAACTTCAGTGTCTACAGTCGTATCAAATAAACTGGTTACAAGTTCCATGGTGTCATTAGATGTATGATACGTTGCTCCATCTTGCTGTAAATAACCTTCTCTCAATTCGATATCATCCAGCTGCTCCACAAATGTCTTTAGGATACCTATATAAACTTCAGTGTCTACAGTCGTATCAAATAAACTGGTTTCAAGTTCCATGATGTCATTAGATGTATGATACGTTGCTCCATCTTGCTGTAAATAACCTTCTCTCAATTCGATATCATTCAGCTGCTTCACAAATGTCTTGAAGATACCCATATAAACTTCAGTGTCTACAGTCGTATCAAATAAACTGGTTACAAGTTCCATGGTGTCATTAGATGTATGGCACGTTGCTCCATCTTGCTGGAAATAACCTCTCAATTCGATATCATCCAGCTGTTCCACAAATGTCTTGAAGATACCCATATAAACTTCAGTGTCTACAGTCGTATCAAAGAAATTGGTTACAAGTTCCATGTGGTCATTAGATGTATGGCACGTTGCTCCATCTTGCTGGAAATAAACTTCTCTCAATTCGATATCATCCAGCTGCTCCACAAATGTATTGAAGATACCCATATAAACTTCAGTGTCTACAGTCGTATCAAAGAAACTGGTTACAAGTTCCATGGTGTCATTAGATGTATGGCACGTTGCTCCATCTTGCTGGAAATAACCTTCTCTCAATTCGATATCATCCAGCTGCTCCACAAATGTCTTGAAGATACTCATATAAACTTCAGTGTCTACAGTCGTATCAAAGAAACTGGTTACAAGTTCCATGGTATCATTAGATGTATGGCACGTTGCTCCATCTTGCTGGAAATAACCTTCTCTCAATTCGATATCATCCAGCTGTTCCACAAATGTCTTGAAGATACCCATATAAACTTCAGTATCTACAGTCATATCAAAGAAACCGGTTACAAGTCCCATGGTGTCATTAGATGTGTGGCACATTGCTCCATCTTGCTGGAAATAACCTTCTCTCAATTCGATATCATCCAGCTGCTCCACAAATGTCTTGAAGATACCCATATAAACTTCAGTGTCTACAGTCGTATCAAAGAAACTGGTTACAAGTTCCATGGTGTCATTAGATATATGGAACGTTGCTCCATCTTGCTGGAAATAACCTTCTCTCAATTCGATATCATCCAGCTGCTCCACAAATGTCTTGAAGATACCCATATAAACTTCAGTGTCTACAGTCGTATCAGAGAAAATGGGACATTTAAGACTGTCAACTGTTTGTTCTACATTGTACAAGCTTTCAAAGGGAAGTTATGGCCTGTTGAAATGGTTCAGGTTTATATGGATCACACTACAGTTACGTTTCTTTGGCGAAATTAATTTTCTGCACTCACTTCATCTCATGACCTGGCATTTAATTTACTGAAAGCAGTCTTTTGTTCAGTAATGAGAATTTTGCTAGTGTTTTGTCTTTGTTTATATGTTATATCTGTTTTGTGGTTGTAATATTTCTTGAAATATCCTGATGATGGGAGCGATGAACGCTGCCGAAACGTCGATTTCTAATCGTCTTTACAGCTGGCTTGTTTCCCTAGAAGATTTTGAACCAACTTAGATATCTAGCCGAGTTTTTGTCTTCAGTTATGTTAAAAAGTATTTCAGAAAGTATGAAAAGGTATACTTCAGTGAAATCTCGTAATCATTTTGGCAGTAATACTACTATTTGTAGTAGTGAAAGTGTAAACTAATCTGTGAGGAGGTTTGAAGAAAAGACGGGAGTCAAACGTGGAGCACGATATGATGTAGTCGAGTCGGCATGTACAGAGGAATGCCCCATCAACAATCCATTAATTTTCATCTTGTTCCCCTTTGTGACAGATGCGGGCACAGCCTTGACTGGCATCTCACTGCCCGCCAGCCTGCCACCTTCTTCTCCCCCTCACACAATAGTCTGTCGGCAAACTCAGATGAATAGTAATTACATATTCCAAACCATTTTGTACCGGTGCCCCGTGAGTCTAGCAAAAATTAGCTGTCGCCAATTGTCACTACATTAGGTACCTAACATTAGATTATAACTTACGTGTTCAGAGCAGTAGGGCACGAACAAATTTTACCACGCGAATTTTTAATTTATTATGCTTATATTATACATAAATTACATAGAGTGATCTGGAAGATTATGGTTAGCCATCTCTTGTATTTGCAATTTCGTACAGCCCCGTGTATTCCTCAGAACGTGCGAGAAATAATGTGATATTCACTCAAAAGATGTGAAACTTCCATAACAAATATAGCTTCCAGAACTTCCTTCCAACAGTCTTTCAAGTTCTGGAAGTTCTACAGAGCCTATTAATACTATTTGGTGATGGAATAGCAATAGTCAAAGGTGAAATTTTAAACCTGTATATCTTAAATGAAATGAAACGTCTAGTGTTTAACGCTCGCTTTTACTACATATGGCACCGCAGGCGGTGACACTGATGATACATGAAATGAAGATGGAGCACCGGTGGAATGAGATGGCGGGGGAAACCGGAGATCCCGGAGAAAACCCACCCCAGCGCCGTGTTGTCCATCACAAATCTCACTTTGCGGTCGCCTGGGACCATCTGATAGAGCCGTGCCACCTCGGGTCTATTGCCATTCGCGCGACTATACATAAAAATCATATCTGCCTGTTCATGAAATGAATATCCAGCCATGGTGGAATGAAACACGTGCAGTGAACTAACTACATGTGCACAATTGAAACGTTGAAGACAGACTGATAACAAATGATAAACGTAAACAAGTCTCCATGGCAACACTTCGCCATCTACCGTATGTGGTATAATAGGTCAAAGACTTCTATGAGTGCATAGAGAAATGAAGTTTTGAGGTTGGACCCCGAAGGTCTTTGAACTCACACTTTCATGTGACAGGAATAATGCAAAAACCAAGGATTATGGGACATATGTTTATATGAACCTTTTCCCTTCCTTTGGAGTGAGGAACCCATACCTGTAGTTCGTAAAAGTATTTCTGAAACATTCTGTATAGTTTTCACATGATATAGAAACGTGCATAACAATCAGAAGCAAAGTTATTTCCGTATTCTCAGGTTACTACTCCTTGGAAGACAGATAGTATAGAACATCAAGAAAAGTATTTTTTTTTAGTAATTTACATAAAATATCGGTTCAATGAATAATAACTTGTGCAATTATAAAGCATTCTTTGCTAATGAACTTTATTACAGCTTTATTACAGATGAAACAAGGCGAGAGTTTCTTTCATGAAGGCCAGTAGAATGTTTTGGCATTCAGAAACGTCACTGTAAGCATCTCTACAATTAGGTTAAAGTTTATTCACAGATTTTAGAGATGTGTTTCATTGTGCATCTGCAATATTTGGTAAATAGAAATTAAAGAATCAAAGAAGTATATGATTCGTATCCCTATAACAGGACTATTTCTCAATTTTTAAGCTGTGTTTTGTTTTCTTAAACATTCCGACATGGCTAGCTATGTATATCCTGTTTTACATATATTCTCTACAGTATGTTGGTACTCCGTATTTTCAATGAACCGTTTTCAAATAATTTCCACTGTTTTAGTATTTTATAAAAAGGAAATTCAACTTTTATAGCCATATCCGTCAGAAAAAACGTCATTTCATTAGTGAAATAAATATAAAAATCTGTTGCGGTAGCGTGTTTGGTTCATGTTCAAAAGTCCCTAGTTCGAATCTCGTTCACGGTGAGTTATGTAGATACTGTTTTTTTTCCGAGGTTTACCGTTATCCTGAAAGATGAGTGTCAGCTTACCCTAAGCTCTATGGACACACACACACACACACACACACACACACACACACACACACACACACACACACACACACACACACATACACACACACACGGGCACACACTTTCTCCTAACCTTGTTTTAATAAGGGAGTCTCTAAAAGTATTTCCAGTTAAATCTTCGCATCGAATGTTTGGGTGAACTGCAAGACCTCCTCTTCCTGCTATGTATTTGGTAGAAGAAGTAAGAATGTTTACCAATAAGAGATGGGAGAGAGGGAGAAACAGTATATACATAATTACATTACCTGACACCATATACTTATCGCTAAGCCATTATGTCTATCACTCCCAACTATTATTTGCCCTGTTAAGTCAGAAGTTATGGTGGGCAGGTGTTTGTAAAGGACCAATTACTGTCTGACGTTCTAATACCAGGCTATTACATACATCTACAGCAACACTTTTTGTTTTTCAAAGCGGAAAACCCATTTACCTCCCATTCCTCTCAGATCTTATTCAAGTTCACCCTAACTTACCATATTTTTCCACATTTAACATCTAGTGGTAGCTTTTGTCTTTAAAACAGCTGCTCATCGCTAATGATGTTCACTTGTTTACTATCTGTTAAACTGTTTTAAGGTTAGGTTTTTCTGTATAAACATTCAATTCAAACGCATGCATCTTTGCATTACTTCTCATAATTACAGATTCTAAGGAAAACGAGGGATAATTCGGACAAAAGAAAAATTATCACCCTCTAATGTGAATGGAATCAGAGAACTCCAGATTTGGAAGTTAGCATGTTAATCACAGAAGCAGTGATATGTATCATTATTATATTGTTATTGTGTGTAATTATATTTAAGGGTATTCAATTAAATGCAATATATATTGACTCCATGTTAAAATATACAGTACCTAATTATCGTTCGAGATTGATATTTGAATACGTTGCATATTTCAGAAATTTGATAAGCATATAATAACCATTAATAAGGAAGATCAGAACTGTTTACGTGCGAGGCTCCATTTCAGTTGAGGAGCCAAGAAAAGCTATTGAAGCAACTGGTAAATACTGCAAAGATTGTGGGTTGAAAGTAAACAAGCAGGAATTAAAAAATAATGATCTCTAAGAAAGAATACAGCCTAAGAATGTCTGAAAATGCTATTGGGAAGGAACAACGTTGGAAGCAGTGAAGAAAATCGACTTACCAAGGGGTAAGGCTCAATAATACAGAGGGCTGTGGTGCACAGAAAAAAAGTATTGCCAGAGGGGTAACAAACAATACGTGTGATTTTCAGGATAAGAGAAAACCTCCGACGTTAAGTCATATCGGACGATGAATGAAATGATGTTCAAATGAGTACAGGGTACATAGAGCTTAGAGTTACCAGACATTCATCTTTCAGGATAAGAGAAAACCTCCAACGTTAAGTCATATCGGACGATGAATGAAATGATGTACAAATGAGTACAGGGTACATAGAGCTTAGAGTTACCAGAAATTCATCTTTCAGGATAAGAGAAATCCTCCAACGTTAAGTCATATCAGACGATGAATGAAATGATGTTCAAATGAGTACAGGGTACATAGAGCTTAGAGTTACCAGACATTCATCTTTCAGGATAACAGAAATCCTCCAACGTTAAGTCATATCGGACGATGAATGAAATGATGTTCAAATGAGTACAGGGTACATAGAGCTTAGAGTTACCAGGCATACATCTTTTAGGATAAGAGAAAACCTCCAACGTTAAGTCATATCGGACGATGAATGAAATGATGTTCAAATGAGTACAGGGTACATAGAGCCTAGAGTTACCAGACATTCATCTTTCAGGATAAGAGAAAACCTCCAACGTTAAGTCATATCGGACGATGAATGAAATGATGTTCAAATGAGTTACAGAGTACATAGAGCTTAGAGTTACCAGGCATACATCTTTGAGGATAAGAGAAAACCTTCAACGTTAAGTCATATCGGACGATGAATGAAATGGTGTTCAAATGAGTACAGGGTACATAGAGCTTAGAGTTACCAGGCATACATCTTTTAGGATAAGAGAAAACCTCCAACGTTAAGTCATATCGGACGATGAATGAAATGATGTTCAAATGAGTACAGGGTACATAGAGCTTAGAGTTACCAGGCATTCATCTTTCAGAATAAGGGAAAACCTCCAACGTTAAGTCATATCGGACGATGAATGAAATGATGTTCAAATGAGTACAGGGTACATAAAGCTTACAGTTACCTGACATACATCATTTAGGATAAGAGAACACCTCCAACGTTAAGTCATATCGGACGATGAATGAAATGATAATTAAATGAGTACAGAGTACAGAGAGCTTAGAGTTACCAGACATACATCTTTCAGGCTAAGAGAAAACCTCAAACGTTAAGTCATATCGGACGATGAATGAAATGATGCTCAAATGAGCACAGGGTACATAGAGCTTAGTGTTACCAGACATTAATCTTTCAGCATAATGGAGTGAGTGAGTGAGTGGGTGGTGTTTTAGGGCCCGTCGACAAAAAGGTCATTTGGGCCTTCAGCATAACGGAAAACTCCGGAAAGAAACTTTATCCAAATAACTGATCCTTACTGAGATTCTAGCTCGGACCTCTTGAACGTAAGGCAGATACGCTACTACCACGCTACAGAGGCGGGGAAGTAATAGCAAAGAGCGTAAACATGATATTTCCTCATTATTTATACAAAAATGATAAATATAAGGAGAATATGTAATAAGAAACAGCTTCAAGGTGGAGTAATGGGTTGTATAAAATGTAATAAAGTTTAAAGAACACAATAAATCGTTAAAAAATTATACTTCCTGTACATTTCGTTTTAGCGTTGGACAAAACTCAGATGCACCCGTTTTGTGAAATCGTTTGTAAATCTCGATATCGGAGTTTTAGATTCAATGTCGCTCTCGTTAATGTAAGTAGATGGCCGAGAAATTAAAAACGAAACAAAACACTGGTAGACATTATGAAACATTTGAAAGGCATGCGATGGTGAAGCAGAAGAGAATGTAGGGAAGGTTGCAGAGAGGAATAAAAAGTAAATGGTGATGAACCGTAACAGGAAGACTGAAATTTGAGAATTTCCAGACATCTAAGAAGCAGCATGCGGCCCATAAATGTTTCATTTAACGATCTCGCTTCCAGCAGTAAACGCAATGAAGGGCGTTTATGCGGAAATAGCCTGATATAAACGACACTTGAACTGCATTGGAGTCACGAGCGCATGCATTTGTCCTTAATGTACGTACAAACGTCATATGCTCAGTCACCAAGTTCCTTGCTATACTTTCAGTCCGCCGTTGTAAGTCATTAGCTTTTAAGTTAAGTTGTACCAATTTAAGATACAAGGGCTGTACAATAAAGAATGATCAAAATTTTTTTTGATAACGTACCTTTACTCATCCTCATAATTTTGATGCTCCTTCTCAAAATAGTCTCCCCTGAATGCGATGCCACTTGCCCCAGCGTTTCTGCCAGTCTTCAGAGACTTGCTGGAAACTGCTTTTGAGAGATCCTTCAAAATCACCTCCGCAGCCTTCACCACTGCTTCTGATGATGGATAATGTCTCCCACAAAGGCGTTTCTTCACGTTAGGGAATAGAAAAAAGTCACATGGGGCTAAATCCGGACTATAGGGAGGGTGAGGGATGCACTTCATGTTGATTTTTGCAAGATATTCAGCAACAACATTGGCAATATGCGGCCGCGCTTTATCGTGGTGCAGCATCCAGCCTGCTTCAAGGAAATGTGGTCTTTTGCGCCTGGTATGGACTTGCAATGTTTTCAGGACATCCCTGTAGTATTTTCCAGTTACTGATGTGTGTGCAGGTACAACATGCTGATAAACCATTCCTTGAATATCAAAGAATGAGATGACCCTAACTTTCCCAACAGAAGCAACCACTTTTGCTTTTTTGGGGTTGGTGATGAAGGTGATTTCCACACTGAGCTTTGCTGTTTGCTCTCAGGATTAAAATGATGTAGCCAAGTTTCATCAGCAGCGATTACGTTTGAAAGGAACTCCAGATCTTCCTCTAACATCAACTTTAACTGTATGTTACCTCCATTGCAGCGGTAGGCGATACTGAACATGTTTGAACTTGCCTGATTCTCACAGACGGGAACCAGGAGTACCAACAATGAAACTACTACGGCGTTTTAGTTTCACATTAAGCTAACACAATATAATAAGATTGAATTTTAGTGCGAAATATTATGACCGTAAAAAATTATGATATTTCTTTACTGAACAGCCCTTGTAAAACACTTTTACTATGTATTAAGTCATTATTAATGTAGCAAAACTGTTGATAAGCCAAAATTTAAATTTAAAAATATTATGTTGACTATATTGCGAGATATTGATGGCCAGCTAGATACGTTCCCACAGGTGGTTTGAAACTTATTTTATTGATACTTTTGAAGGATTCTATATTTGTTTCCGTAATAAGCTGATGATTACGTTTTAGATTATCTTCTTTAAACTGTTTGCCATGCTGTGAAATAATATGAATGGTACCAATCACACTGGGAATTAATATTTTAGTACTACAGATAGGTTATGGTAGCAAATGCATAAGAGACAAGAGATGCCATTTCTTTGCCTGGACGAAACTTTAATTCAGTCATTATTATTATTATTATTATTATTATTATTATTATTATTATTATTATTATTATTATTATTATTATTATTATTATTATTATTATTATTATTATTATTATTATTATTATTATTATTATTATTATTATTATTATTATTATTATTATTATTATTATTATTATTATTATTATTATTATTATTATTATTATTATTATTATTATTATTATTATTATTATTATTATTATTATTATTATTATTATTATTATTATTATTATTATTATTATTATTATTATTATTATTATTATTATTATTATTATTATTATTATTATTATTATTATTATTATTATTATTATTATTATTATTATTATTATTATTATTATTATTATTATTATTATTATTATTATTATTATTATTATTATTATTATTATTATTATTATTATTATTATTATTATTATTATTATTATTATTATTATTATTATTATTATTATTATTATTATTATTATTATTATTATTATCATCATCATCATCATCATCATCATCATCATTATCATCATCATTATCATCATTTAAGCATCCTGTGACCGATTTATTAGAAACCTAGTTTGTTATCGTATATGTTGAATAATACCGTAATGATTTTCAGGAAGACAAAGGCTTACTTTGGCCATATAATTGCTTAAAAACCGCATAATACAACACTCATGCGTTATGATTCCGTCATAAGGATACATGGAGACAATAAAGATGGCAAGGCAGAGAATATGAACTCGTGTAATATTTATTTCTGTAAAATGGAATATATTTGTTATGTTGGGGTCAGTCCTGCTTCTATACTGAGAGTCAGATTGTCACCTTTTGTAGGTTTGTTCCTACACTCCATTTGCCTAGTTGTAGGTTTGTATGCGCCAATATGTAATTATTATCATTAATATTCTTTTGAGCACAGTACTAAGAATAAGTAAACCTTCACATGTTATATTTCATGTCTCGGTGACGTGAAATGTCGTCAAAGAAATGTATTTCTCAGGACTCACAACTCAGTTTCACTTGAAAAGATCAACAATGTTACATAACATAACATAAACATAGGCGTGACAGCCCGCCTCGGTAGCGTGGTGGTAGCATGTCTGCCTCACGTTCAAGAGATCCCGAGTTCGAATCTCGGTCAGATAAGGTTCTCCTGGGGCATTCCCTTATCCTGAAAGACGAATTTCGGGTAACTCTAAGCTTCATGGACCCTGAGCACATTTGAGCATCATTTCACCCATTTCATTCATCGTCCGATATGACTTAACGTTGGAGGACGTAAATTACACAAAAAATGGCGTAACAGCTCAAAGCGGGTCTGAGTCTGCCAACCTGACTGCCGACCTCGCGCACACATGCATAAGACGGATATGGGCGATCATCCATCGATACGGTGAGGAGATGTGGTCAACATCATGGTACACCCAGCCGGAAGGTTGGCTTTCTAGTCTAGAATCTAGACCAAGGTTCGCTAACTCAATTTCCTCAAGACGCCGAGTGGTCACCGGTTTCTACACGGGAATTAAACTCCGCACCCGCCACCCCTCCGCCCCCCCCCCCAAAGGATGCGGTCGAACCCAAGCGCATTCTGTAGCAAAAATCTCTAGCAAATACACATGTACGTACTTTCACTTGTTTTCCTATCAAATGACTGCGTTAAAATAAGCAGAGGATTAGCATATAAAATGACATAAGCTTAATTTTGTGCACTTTCCGTAGAAAACTTAACACCTTGCACACAAAATGGCTTTCCATTGACGTTTCTCAACCGTAACAGGAAGTACAAAGCTCAATTGAAGCCGAGGAATCGTAAACGACCAAAGGACCGATCAATCCATTACAATCAAGAAGTCCTCTCGATCACATCCTTCCAGTTAACAACAGAAAAACTTTTAAAGGACAAAGGTAAGTCAAAAGCGGCAGGAAAAGAATGTAGTGTAAGAGACGAAGGGCAGGAATCGAGGAATAAAAAATATAAATTAAGTGCAAGGACCTATTTGTCTTGGAAACTAAGCTTCTGTTTTAAATAAAAAACTGAACATCAAAATCCTACGATTTTTGTTGTGCCTTACTTATGTGAATAAGAATCACATTTAACCGTGCACCATCTTGTTCATTAACAACTCCAAAACAGTTCAACAACAAAGAACATTTATGAAATACAAAGAGAGAAATATCAATATACAAAGTACTAAAACAGCGAAGATACTTCAATATTAAACCACGACAATTTATCACATTAAAGTACGTTTGAAACAAATCGGTCGCCGGGCGTTGAAGATAATACCTACTGTATTCTATAACTGTAGTACTTTATTTAGTTTACAACCTCTAACCTTAACTCAAATCGACGGTAGTGAAATGATGTTCAATGAGTCCACGGCACATAGAGCTTTCACGCACCATTCATCTTTCAGGATAAGAGAAAACCTCAAACGTTAAGTCATATCGGACGATGAATGAAATGATGTTCAATAAGCCCACGGCACATAGAGCTTTCACGCACCATTCATCCTTCAGGATGAGAGAAAACATCAAACGTTAAGTCATATCGGACGATGAATGAAATGATGTTCAATGAGTCCACGGCACACAGAGCTTTCACGCACCATTCACCCTTCAGGATTAGAGAAAACCTCAAACGTTAAGTCATATCGGACGATGAATGAAATGATGTTCAATGAGTCCACGGCACACAGAGCTTTCACGCACCATTCATACTTCAGGATAAGAGAAAACCTCAAACGTTAAGTCATTTCGGACGATGAATGAAATGATGTTCAATGAGTCCACGGCACACAGAGCTTTCATGCACCGTTCATCCTTCAGGATAAGAGAAAACCTCAAACGTTAAGTCATATCGGACGATGGATGAAATGATGTTCAATGAGTCCACGGCACATAGAGCTTTCACGAACCATTCATCCTTCAGGATAAGAGAAAACCTCAAACGTTAAGTCATATCGGACGATGAATGAAATGATGTTCAATGAGTCCACGGCACATAGAGCTTTCACGAACCATTCATCCTTCAGAATAAGAGAAAACCTCAAACGTTAAGTCATATCGGACGATGAATGAAATGATGTTCAATGAGTCCACGGCACACAGAGCTTTCACGCACCATTCATCCTTCAGGATAAGAGAAAACCTCAAACGTTAAGTCATATCGGACGATGAATGAAATGATGTTCAATGAGTACAGGGTACATAGAGCTTAGAGTTACCAGACATTTATCATCTAGGATAAGAGAAAACCTCCAACGTTAAGTCATATCGGACGATGAATGAAATGATGTTCAAATGAGTACAGGGTACATAGAGCTTAGAGTTACCAGACATTCAACTTTCAGGATAAGAGAAAACCTCCAACGTTACGTCATATCGGACGATGAATGAAATGATGTTCAAATGAGTACAGGGTACATAGAGCTTAGAGTTACCAGACATTCATCTTTCAGGATAAGGGAAAACCTCCAACGTTAAGTCATATCCGACGATGAATGAAATGATGTTCAAATGAGTACAGGGTACATAGAGCTTAGAGTTACCAGACATTCATATTTCAGGATAAGAGAAAACCTCCAACGTTAAGTCATATCGGACGATGAATGAAATGATGTTCAAATGAGTACAGGGTACATAGAGCTTAGAGTTACCAGACATTCATCTTTCAGGATAAGAGAAAACCTCCAACGTTAAGTCATATAGGACGATGAATGAAATGATGTTCAATTGAGTACAGGGTACATAGAGCTTAGAGTTACCAGACATTCATCTTTCAGGATAAGAGAAAACCTCCAACGTTAAGTCATATCGGACGATGAATGAAATGATGTTCAAATGAGTACAGGGTACATAGAGCTTAGAATTACCAGACATTCATCTTTCAGGATAAGAGAAAACCTCCAACGTTAAGTCATATCGGACGATGAATGAAATGATGTTCAAATGAGTACAGGGTACATAGAGCTTAGAATTACCAGACATTCATCTTTCAGGATAAGAGAAAACCTCCAACGTTAAGTCATATCGGATGATGAATGAAATGATGTTCAAATGAGTACGAGGTACATAGAGCTTAGAGTTACCAGACATTCATCTTTCAGGATAAGAGAAAGCTTCCAACGTTAAGTCATATCGGACGATGAATGAAATGATGTTCAAATGAGTACAGGGTACATAGAGCTTAGAATTACCAGACATTCATCTTTCAGGATAAGAGAAAACCTCCAACGTTAAGTCATATCGGACGATGAATGAAATGATGTTCAAATGAGTACAGGGTACATAGAGCTTAGAGTTACCAGACATTCATCTTTCAGGATAAGAGAAAACCTCCAGCGTTAAGTCATATCGGACGATGAATGAAATGATGTTCAAATGAGTACAGGGTACATAGAGCTTAGAATTACCAGACATTCATCTTTCAGGATAAGAGAAAACCTCCAACGTTAAGTCATATCGGACGATGAATGAATGAAATGATGTACAAATGAGTACAGGGTACATAGAGCTTAGAGTTACCAGACATTCATCTTTCAGGATAAGAGAAAACCTCCAGCGTTAAGTCATATCGGACGATGAATGAAATGATGTTCAAATGAGTACAGGGTACATAGAGCTTAGAGTTACCAGACATTCATCTTTCAGGATAAGAGAAAACCTCCAACGTTAAGTCATATCGGACGATGAATGAAATGATGTTCAAATGAGTACAGGGTACATAGAGCTTAGAGTTACCAGACATTCATCTTTCAGGATAAGAGAAAACCTCCAACGTTAAAGCATATCGGACGATGAATGAAATGATGTTCAAATGAGTACAGGGTACATAGAGCTTAGAGTTACCAGACATTCATCTTTCAGGATAAGAGAAAACCTCCAACGTTAAGTCATATCGGACGATGAATGAAATGATGTTCAAATGAGTACAGGGTACATAGAGCTTAGAATTACCAGACATTCATCTTTCAGGATAAGAGAAAACCTCCAACGTTAAGTCATATCGGACGATGAATGAAATGATGTTCAAATGAGTACAGGGTACATAGAGCTTAGAGTTACCAGACATTCATCTTTCAGGATAAGAGAAAGCTTCCAACGTTAAGTCATATCGGACGAATGATGTTCAATTGAGTACAGGGTACATAGAGCTTAGAGTTACCAGACATTCATCTTTCAGGATAAGAGAAAACCTCCAACGTTAAGACATATCGGACGATGAATGAAATGATGTTCAAATGAGTACAGGGTACATAGAGCTTAGAGTTACCAGACATTCATCTTTCAGGATAAGAGAAAGCTTCCAACGTTAAGTCATATTGGACGATGAATGAAATGATGTTCAAATGAGTACAGCTTACATAGAGCTTAGAGTTACCAGACATTCATCTTTCAGGATAAGAGAAAACCTCCAACGTTAAGTCATATCGGACGATGAATGAAATGATGTTCAAATGAGTACAAGGTACATAGAGCTTAGAGTTACCAGACATTCATCTTTCAGGATAAGAGAAAGCTTCCAACGTTAAGTCATATCGGACGATGAATGAAATGATGTTCAAATGAGTACAGCTTACATAGAGCTTAGAGTTACCAGACATTCATCTTTCAGGATAAGAGAAAGCTTCCAACGTTAAGTCATATCGGACGATGAATGAAATGATGTTCAAATGAGTACAGGGTACATAGAGCTTAGAATTACCAGACATTCATCTTTCAGGATAAGAGAAAACCTCCAGCGTTAAGTCATATCGGACGATGAATGAAATGATGTTCAAATGAGTACAGGGTACATAGAGCTTAGAGTTACCAGACATTCATCTTTCAGGATAAGAGAAAACCTCCAACGTTAAGTCATATCGGACGATGAATGAAATGATGTTCAAATGAGTACAGGGTACATAGAGCTTAGAGTTACCAGACATTCATCTTTCAGGATAAGAGAAAACCTCCAACGTTAAAGCATATCGGACGATGAATGAAATGATGTTCAAATGAGTACAGGGTACATAGAGCTTAGAGTTACCAGACATTCATCTTTCAGGATAAGAGAAAACCTCCAACGTTAAGTCATATCGGACGATGAATGAAATGATGTTCAAATGAGTACAGGGTACATAGAGCTTAGAATTACCAGACATTCATCTTTCAGGATAAGAGAAAACCTCCAACGTTAAGTCATATCGGACGAATGATGTTCAATTAAGTACAGGGTACATAGAGCTTAGAGTTACCAGACATTCATCTTTCAGGATAAGAGAAAACCTCCAACGTTAAGTCATATCGGGAGATGAATGAAATGATGTTCAAATGAGTACAGGGTACATAGAGCTTAGAGTTACCAGACATTCATCTTTCAGGATAAGAGAAAGCTTCCAACGTTAAGTGATATCGGACGATGAATGAAATGATGTTCAAATGAGTACAGCTTACATAGAGCTTAGAGTTACCAGACATTCATCTTTCAGGATAAGAGAAAGCTTCCAACGTTAAGTCATATCGGACGATGAATGAAATGATGTTCAAATGAGTACAGGGTACATAGAGCTTAGAGTTACCAGACATTCATCTTTCAGGATAAGAGAAAACCTCCAACGTTAAGTCATATAGGACGATGAATGAAATGATGTTCAATTGAGTACAGGGTACATAGAGCTTAGAGTTACCAGACATTCATCTTTCAGGATAAGAGAAAACCTCCAACGTTAAGTCATATCGGACGATGAATGAAATGATGTTCAAATGAGTACAGGGTACATAGAGCTTAGAATTACCAGACATTCATCTTTCAGGATAAGAGAAAACCTCCAACGTTAAGTCATATCGGACGATGAATGAAATGATGTTCAAATGACTACAGGGTACATAGAGCTTAGAATTACCAGACATTCATCTTTCAGGATAAGAGAAAACCTCCAACGTTAAGTCATATCGGATGATGAATGAAATGATGTTCAAATGAGTACAGGGCACATAGAGCTTAGAGTTACCAGACATTCATCTTTCAGGATAAGAGAAAGCTTCCAACGTTAAGTCATATCGGACGATGTATGAAATGATGTTCAAATGAGTACAGGGTACATAGAGCTTAGAATTACCAGACATTCATCTTTCAGGATAAGAGAAAACCTCCAACGTTAAGTCATATCGGACGATGAATGAAATGATGTTCAATTGAGTACAGGGTACATAGAGCTTAGAGTTACCAGACATTCATCTTTCAGGATAAGAGAAAACCTCCAACGTTAAGTCATATCGGACGATGAATGAAATGATGTTCAAATGAGTACAGGGTACATAGAGCTTAGAGTTGCCAGACATTCATCTTTAGGGATAAGAGAAAACCTCCAACGTTAAGTCATATCGGACGATGAATGAAATGATGTTCAAATGAGTACAGGGTACATAGAGCTTAGAGTTACCAGACATTCATCTTTCAGGATAAGAGAAAACCTCCAACGTTAAGTCATATCGGACGATGAATGAAATGATGTTCAAATGAGTACAGGGTACATAGAGCTTAGAATTACCAGACATTCATCTTTCAGGATAAGAGAAAACCTCCAACGTTAAGTCATATCGGACGATGAATGAAATGATGTTCAAATGAGTACAGCTTACATAGAGCTTAGAGTTACCAGACATTCATCTTTCAGGATAAGAGAAAGCTTCCAACGTTAAGTCATATCGGAGGATGAATGAAATGATGTTCAAATGAGTACAGGGTACATAGAGCTTAGAGTTACCAGACATTCATCTTTCAGGATAAGAGAAAGCTTCCAACGTTAAGTCATATCGGACGATGTATGAAATGATGTTCAAATGAGTACAGGGTACATAGAGCTTAGAATTACCAGACATTCATCTTTCAGGATAAGAGAAAACCTCCAACGTTAAGTCATATCGGACGATGAATGAAATGATGTTCAAATGAGTACAGGGTACATAGAGCTTAGTTACCAGACATTCATCTTTCAGGATAAGAGAAAGCTTCCAACGTTAACTCATATCGGACGATGAATGAAATGATGTTCAATTGAGTACAGGGTACATAGAGCTTAGAGTTACCAGACATTCATCTTTCAGGATAAGAGAAAACCTCCAGCGTTAAGTCATATCGGACGATGAAAGAAATGATGTTCAAATGAGTACAGGGTACATAGAGCTTAGAGTTACCAGACATTCATCTTTCAGGATAAGAGAAAACCTCCAACGTTAAGTCATATCGGACGATGAATGAAATGATGTTCAAATGAGTACAGGGTACATAGAGCTTAGAGTTGCCAGACATTCATCTTTCAGGATAAGAGAAAACTTCCAACGTTAAGTCATATCGGACGATGAATGAAATGCTGTTCAAATGAGTACAGGGTACATAGAGCTTAGAGTTACCAGACATTCATCTTTCAGGATAAGAGAAAACCTCCAACGTTAAGTCATATCGGACGATGAATGAAATGCTGTTCAAATGAGTACAGGGTACATAGAGCTTAGAATTACCAGACATTCATCTTTCAGGATAAGAGAAAACCTCCAACGTTAAGTCATATCGGACGATGAATGAAATGATGTTCAAATGAGTACAGGGTACATAGAGCTTAGAGTTACCAGACATTCATCTTTCAAGATAAGAGAAAACCTTCAACGTTAAGTCATATCGGACGATGAATGAAATGATGTTCAAATGAGTCCAGGATACATAGAGCTTAGAGTTACTAGACATTCATCTTTCAGGCTAAGGGAAAACCTCCAACGTTAAGTCATATCGGACGATGAATAAAATGATTACAAATGAGTACAGGGTACATAGAGCTTAGTGTTACCAGACATTCATCTTTCAGGATAAGGGAAAACCTCCAACGTTAAGTCATATCGGGCGATGAATGAAATGATCAGAAATGAGTACAGGGTACATAGAGCTTAGAGTTACTAGACATTCATCTTTTAGGATAAGGGAAAACCTCTAACGTTAAGTCACATCGGGCGATGAATGAAATGATTACAAATGAGTACAGGGTACATAGAGCTTAGAGTTACTAGACATTCATCTTTCAGGATAAGAGAAAACCTCCAACGTTAAGTCATATCGGACGATGAATGAAATGATGTTCAAATGAGTACAGGGTACATAGAGCTTAGAGTTACCAGACATTCATCTTTCAGGATAAGAGAAAACCTCCAACGTTAAGTCACATCGGGCGATGAATGAAATGATTACAAATGAGTACAGGGTACATAGAGCTTAGAGTTACCAGACATTCATCTTTCAGGATAAGGGAAAACCTCCAACGTTAAGTCATATCGGACGATGAATGAAATGATTACAAATGAGTACAGGGTACATAGAGCTTAGAGTTACTAGACATTCATCTTTCAGGATAAGGGAAAACCTCCAACATTAAGTCATATCGGACGATGAATGAAATGGTGTTCAAATGAGTACAGGGTACATAGAGCTTAGAGTTACCAGACATTCATCTTTCAGGATAAGAGAAAACCTCCAACGTTAAGTCATATCGGACGATGAATGAAATGATGTTCAAATGAGTACAGGGTACATAGAGCTTAGAGTTACCAGACATTCATCTTTCAGGATAAGAGAAAACCTCCAACGTTAAGTCATATCGGACGAATGATGTTCAATTGAGTACAGGGTACATAGAGCTTAGAGTTACCAGACATTCATCTTTCAGGATAAGAGAAAACCTCCAACGTTAAGACATATCGGACGATGAATGAAATGATGTTCAAATGAGTACAGGGTACATAGAGCTTAGAGTTACCAGACATTCATCTTTCAGGATAAGAGAAAGCTTCCAACGTTAAGTCATATCGGACGATGAATGAAATGATGTTGAAATGAGTACAGCTTACATAGAGCTTAGAGTTACCAGACATTCATCTTTCAGGATAAGAGAAAACCTCCAACGTTAAGTCTATCGGACGATGAATGAAATGATGTTCAAATGAGTACAGGGTACATAGAGCTTAGAATTACCAGACATTCATCTTTCAGGATAAGAGAAAACCTCCAACGTTAAGTCATATCGGACGATGAATGAAATGATGTTCAAATGAGTACAGCTTACATAGAGCTTAGAGTTACCAGACATTCATCTTTCAGGATAAGAGAAAGCTTCCAACGTTAAGTCATATCGGATGATGAATGAAATGATGTTCAAAAGAGTACAGGGTCCATAGAGCTTAGGGTTACCAGACATTCATCTTTCAGGATAAGAGAAAGCTTCCAACGTTAAGTCATATCGGACGATGTATGAAATGATGTTCAAATGAGTACAGGGTACATAGAGCTTAGAATTACCAGACATTCATCTTTCAGGATAAGAGAAAACCTCCAACGTTAAGTCATATCGGACGATGAATGAAATGATGTTCAAATGAGTACAGGGTACATAGAGCTTAGAGTTACCAGACATTCATCTTTCAGGATAAGAGAAAGCTTCCAACGTTAACTCATATCGGACGATGAATGAAATGATGTTCAATTGAGTACAGGGTACATAGAGCTTAGAGTTACCAGACATTCATCTTTCAGGATAAGAGAAAACCTCCAGCGTTAAGTCATATCGGACGATGAATGAAATGATGTTCAAATGAGTACAGGGTACATAGAGCTTAGAGTTGCCAGACATTCATCTTTCAGGATAAGAGAAAACTTCCAACGTTAAGTCATATCGGACGATGAATGAAATGATGTTCAAATGAGTACAGGGTACATAGAGCTTAGAGTTACCAGACATTCATCTTTCAGAATAAGAGAAAACCTCCAACGTTAAGTCATATCGGACGATGAATGAAATGATGTTCAAATGAGTACAGGGTACATAGAGCTTAGAATTACCAGACATTCATCTTTCAGGATAAGAGAAAACCTCCAACGTTAAGTCATATCGGACGATGAATGAAATGATGTTCAAATGAGTACAGGGTACATAGAGCTTAGAGTTACCAGACATTCATCTTTCAGGATAAGAGAAAGCTTCCAACGTTAAGTCATATCGGACGAATGATGTTCAATTGAGTACAGGGTACATAGAGCTTTGAGTTACCAGACATTCATCTTTCAGGATAAGAGAAAACCTCCAACGTTAAGACATATCGGACGATGAATGAAATGATGTTCAAATGAGTACAGGGTACATAGAGCTTAGAGTTACCAGACATTCATCTTTCAGGATAAGAGAAAGCTTCCAACGTTAAGTCATATCGGACGATGAATGAAATGATGTTGAAATGAGTACAGCTTACATAGAGCTTAGAGTTACCAGACATTCATCTTTCAGGATAAGAGAAAGCTTCCAACGTTAAGTCATATCGGACGATGAATGAAATGATGTTCAAATGAGTACAGGGTACATAGAGCTTAGAGTTACCAGACATTCATCTTTCAGGATAAGAGAAAACCTCCAACGTTAAGTCATATCGGACGATGAATGAAATGATGTTCAAATGAGTACAGGGTACATAGAGCTTAGAATTACCAGACATTCATCTTTCAGGATAAGAGAAAACCTCCAACGTTAAGTCATATCGGACGATGAATGAAATGATGTTCAAATGAGTACAGGGTACATAGAGCTTAGAGTTACCAGACATTCATCTTTCAGGATAAGAGAAAGCTTCCAACGTTAAGTCATATCGGACGAATGATGTTCAATTGAGTACAGGGTACATAGAGCTTAGAGTTACCAGACATTCATCTTTCAGGATAAGAGAAAACCTCCAACGTTAAGACATATCGGACGATGAATGAAATGATGTTCAAATGAGTACAGGGTACATAGAGCTTAGAGTTACCAGACATTCATCTTTCAGGATAAGAGAAAGCTTCCAACGTTAAGTCATATCGGACGATGAATGAAATGATGTTCAAATGAGTACAGCTTACATAGAGCTTAGAGTTACCAGACATTCATCTTTCAGGATAAGAGAAAGCTTCCAACGTTAAGTCATATCGGACGATGAATGAAATGATGTTCAAATGAGTACAGGGTACATAGAGCTTAGAGTTACCAGACATTCATCTTTCAGGATAAGAGAAAGCTTCCAACGTTAAGTGATATCGGACGATGAATGAAATGATGTTCAAATGAGTACAGCTTACATAGAGCTTAGAGTTACCAGACATTCATCTTTCAGGATAAGAGAAAGCTTCCAACGTTAAGTCGTATCGGACGATGAATGAAATGATGTTCAAATGAGTACAGGGTACATAGAGCTTAGAGTTACCAGACATTCAACTTTCAGGATAAGAGAAAACATCCAACGTTAAGTCATATCGGACGATGAATAAAATGATGTTCAAATGAGTACAGGGTACATCGAGCTTAGAGTTACCAGACATTCAACTTTCAGGATAAGAGAAAACCGCGGAGAACCGCTAATCCAGATAACTCACTAATTATTACTACTTACGCTACAGTAGCGGGCGTAGCTTTTGTCGATTTCTTGTGTATGCTAAAATAAGTGTTACAGTGTTGGAATCTCTTACCTTATTTGTACATTATACTCTGTATAGCTCATATGGGCAATATGCCTAAAGCTGTGCTATATCACACGTGAACGGTTTACATATATATTAGTGACGATGATGTAATTATTTTCGTTCTATACCTTAAGAACAGTTTATTCAGCAAAGCAATTTTGGCAACTTAGAAACATTGTCTTCATAAGTACAACATTTTTAAGCTTATAAACATATATATACAAATGAACTGCTGGAGCCCTTCACCAATGAATATGCGCTGAATTGTTGCAACAGAAAGATGATGAAAGTTTGCTCTACAGTTCAGAAATAATAAAAACAAGTGAAGAATGAAACAGCAACTTTCTGACCTATATAAACCGCATTTGATAATGTACTTCGAGTAATGCAGTAACATGAAGATCAGTTGTAGGACCCCTCTCGCCCTCCAGTACGAAACCAGAAGACACTCCCCGTTCTCCCACATGGTGAAGAAGCGAACCTGTTGGGTTGATGATGACAATCTGGCGACCTTGGCAGCAGTGGAGACGCCCCCAGAAATTCCGGTGCAAGGTTAATGCTCCCCAGATATGGTCCCAATTTGCATGACAGTCTGTCTAAACCTATTACTGTTAGATTACTACTCCACATGGTCTGCTTGACAGCATGAAGAAACTTCCTAACAAAATTGCTTCTGGGAATATGTGTAATCACTAAAAAAACTATCTGGAAAGAAATTAAACTAAGAGCAGAGAATATTGAACGGAAAAATATACTCGTTAACGCCAATGGGTAGTTATACATAGGTGGTCTGAAAAGTCTCCGACCTAATAAAGATACAAGACATTTTATCAGAAATATTTTTTTCAACATAGTCTACACACTTCTCCCCCATCTCAGTAACCCGTTCAAATAGTACTCGACGTTTTTCAACATAGTCTCCTTGTAACTCTACACACTTCTCCCAGTGATGCTCCCATCTCTGTAACCCGTCCAAATAGTACTCGGCGTTTTTCAACATAGTCTCCTTGTAACTCTACACACTTCTCCCAGCGATGCTCCCATCTCTGTAACCCGTCCAGATAGTACTCGGCGTTTTTCAGCATAGTCTCCTTGTAACTCTACACACTTCTCCCAGTGATGCTCCCATCTCTGTAACTCGTCCCAATAGTACTCGGAGTTTTTCAGCATAGTCTCCTTGTAACTCTACACACTTCTCCAAGTGATGCTCCCATCTCTGTAACCCGTTCAAATAGTACTCGACGTTTTTCAACATAATCTCCTTGTGTCTCTACACACTTCTCCCAGTGATGCTCCCATCCCTGTAACCCCTCCAAATAGTTCTCGGCGTTTTTCAGCATAGTCTCCTTGTAAATCTACACACTTCTCCCAGTGATGCTCCCATCTGTGTATCCCGTCCAAATAGTACTCGACGGTTTTCAACATAGTCTCCTTGTAACTCTACACACTTCTCCCAGTGATGCTCCCATCTGTGTATCCCGTCCAAATAGTACTCGGCGTTTTTCAACATAGTCTCCCTGTGTCTCTACACACTTCTCCCAGCGATGCTCTCATCTCTGTAACACGTCCAAATAGTACTCGGCGTTTTTCAACATAGTCTCCTTGTAACTCTACAAACTTCTCCCAGGGATGTTTTGCGTTCATTGAACTGTCACACCCAGGAACGTACATTAGACACATCCATGGTACCATCACCACATGCCTCACTTAACTGTCTTGGTTTGTCACACGATGTTCTGTCTTCATTGAACTATCACACCCAGGAACGTACATTAGACACATCCATGGTACCATCACCACTTGCCTCACTCAACTCTCTTGGTTTGTTGTCACACAATGTTCTGTCTTCATTGAACTGCCGCACCCAGTAACGTACATTAGACACATCCATGGTACCATCACCACATTCCTCACTCAGCTGGCGATGAATTTCAATAGGTGTCACACCATGAAAATGGAGAAAACGAATGATTACACGCTGTTCTTGCAATGAAAAGGTCGCCATTTTAAGTATCAAAAACAGTCCTAACTCTCGTCACTGCCACTAGAGTTCTATGTACT
This sequence comes from Mantis religiosa, assembly GCA_030765055.1. Classification (NCBI taxonomy): domain Eukaryota; kingdom Metazoa; phylum Arthropoda; class Insecta; order Mantodea; family Mantidae; genus Mantis; species Mantis religiosa. The sequence goes on along the minus strand of CM060957.1, from coordinate 6,515,634 downwards.
GTACAGTGCTGCCATCTCTGTCACGCATTCACAATGAGTCCAAGTGTATTTAAAAAAAAAGCAGAAGTTCTTATCCGGTGTCAGTCGTGAAAAAATAGGTGTTCTATCTTGAACGCATCTCATAATACTAATCCCAAATAATTTAATTATAACTAGATAAAAGTCTACAAAATTAATTCAGTACCAGGAGACACCAAAGGCCAATCGAAGTTTATTCAAGACTTACACTCCTTGGTCATGCAAAGCTTTGACACAAATGATATTCATTAAAATCATTAGGCCAATTTATGAATAAAGGAAACGTAGAGAACTTTTTTGCCATGAAAAGGTTATCTTGGGCTCAAGCTAACTTGTTTTTATGCATCATACCTTGGAACATGTCGAATTTAATAACCTATAGTTGGAGGATAATTATTTGTGATTGACAAATCTTCATGCTGGGGGATCCTCATCTACTAACTAACCGTGGCTGACTTGGAGGTTTGTCTTCATAATTTAGTGGTCCAGGAGATACCACTCTGTCCACTGGCGGACTCAGAGGAACGTGTGCCAATCACAAAGTAATTTCTCTTTGTCCTTAACCTTCTATTAATCCGTTCTTACATTTTTCAGTCACGCTTTTCACGCGTGCACACAGGTTACTTTTTAAAAATTGTGGGGGTTTTCCCAAAGGGGCTGAAAACACGCATTTCTGGTCATATCTGGATATAGGTTTCGTAACGGAATGCAATAGTTCTGTTGTTGAATGATATAACACGAGTAATAAAGTAAAATGTGGAGCTTTGGTTACATAAATTGCTGCAAAGAGGAGTAAAAGTCTGCCAAGTACGTTTGTTGAGAAAATAGATGCTGTTGTCACGTTTGTGGCGAGAGTTTCAAGTCGCTATGAAACATAAGACGTCTGCATTCGCAGCTTACATATTGCATGAGTGTGTTTCATACATTTTAAAGTTTGTCTGTTGCAATGACTGCGACACTGAATAATGTATTTCTGTCCCTGAAGTAGGCAACACACACGTCTTCCTCTAGATCACTAAGGGTCTGTACTACGATCTCTGGTTAAGATGTTGGTTAACATTTAACTTGGAGTTACACGCAGAAGTCGGTATTACGACCTTCTGTTAAGGACTAACTGAGAGTTATTTCTGGGGGTAAACTAACCCTCACCTCGAGTGGCGGTTAGTGAGATAACTTGGAGTTTACCTTCACACACAAAAAGGAAAATGGCGTACCTCCAGGCCAGATTGAATGTTGACAGCGATTCTGAGGATGAAATGTTGGCACAGTATTTATTTAATAGAAGAAGAGCTAAAAGAATTAGAAGGCAAAAAGATTTCATACATATATTTGTGACAAGTTGAAAATGAAATAAAGTAAACCACATGAGTATTGGGTATCTTGACGTAATAGGTTATGGAATGATAGTTTCTAGTGTCCCGTGGTGTCAGTGATTTGTTGCAAGCAATGCAGTATTTTATGCGACCATATTGCAACATGTTTTAACGAACATAAATGCAATAAACAAAGCATGTTAAACCTAAACCGGAAAGTACACGAAATACTATATGTGTAGCTGGGTAGGTATAAAAGTTCAGAAACATGCTGAAGTAGTAAACATTCGATTTTGCTATCAGTGGGTGCATGTTTGATTTGTGTTTCGTTAAAGCATTACCAGAGGAAAGTAACAAACTGTAAAGCAAACAGTGAATAAAACATTTTTTTTAGGTTATGTCCAAACCGTTATTGCAAACGCTGTTCACACATGTAATGTAGCTAATTACATGTACAATACCATAATGGTTTTGTCCTACAATGTGCCTTAATGAATACCATTTGCTAATTATATTGCGATTTATGCAGTGTGTACGCTGTCTCAATGCAAGTTGAAGTATTACTTATGATTCTTGCCGTACCTACTATAGATGGTGCAAATGCAGTACATAAGTATATTTGCTGCGAATTGCACACGTAAAGAAATGTTAAAACCTGTCCATCTTGTATCCTGTGGTATTTAAGTGAAGTCATTTATTTGTTCAATTACGTTTTACAATCAAGAGCAAAATGCTGTGACTGAAATGTGGCGTTTGATTATGAAGTACCAAGGAGAAATGTAAGTTTGCTACAACCTGTTTCCTTAAAAGAAAACCATAGTTATTGCGTCATAACTAGCCAAATATATCATGTTTAAAAAAATCAGGTACCAAGTTACTGGTCCCAAAATGCATATTTTATAACCTTGCTTTAATTCATTGATGACTTATAATTTATGGACCTTCCCTCTTTGCATATAACTCTGTGAAATGATAATTTATATAAGAAGAGGTTATTTACTCATGAGGATAAACTACTAACCAAATGAGTTTAGCCAAATTATATTTGTGCAATACTATTATCAGAATTAATAACAGTTATGTGGCCTAATTTTAAAATTGTTTGACTGGAAATCTCTTGGTGTTCATAAATTAACAAGGAATTCTATATATCCTAATCTACAATAACACTAACCTAACGCAACCTATATAACCTATAACACTAACCTAACGCAACCCTAACCTAACGATATGAAACAGAATCTATTGAAAAACCTAAACTATAAACGAACTATAATAATACATATACAGGACTATGCTTAACCTTATTATGAATGAACTATTAATGGAAATATCACGAAAATATACAGAAAACAGTTAATTAAAGGTTATAACAAGACGCCTGATGCTGCTACATGTGTTTGGTTTTCCAGATAATTACACATTCTAAACACAAGATAGCGTTGCAAACAAGGTAAAATCCTAATGGCAAATCAACATCAACTCCAATACTCAGACCATAATACAGATTCCAAGATGGCGCCCGTCGAAGCCCAGCGACTCTGGTTACGCAGAATAGGAAACTATACACAATGGACATAATATAATCCATATTACGGAGCAACGAGGTAACTCCTAAGCATTTATCACTTTATACTTTCAACTAAAATGTGCAATAACATAAATAAAGAGCATCATGACAAATCCTAAGAGCTTATAACATTATATAGTAGCACGACCAGTACTATGCATTTTCCACGTTATACTTCCAATCAAAATTTAATTTATAAGGCATGACAACTCATAAGCATTAAACACAGCAAACTTTATCTTATTGGACTGTATCATTCTATCGTCTGTAGCAAGTACTAAAGTTTCTTTTACATTGTTTACATGGTAACCTTTTCTGGTAAGGACATAGGTACTGCTTATACTATAATATTTAAGAGAACTCACCAGATTGTCCAGTTTACTCCAATTGTCACGTTTGAATGTGTCAAGTTCCCTCACACTGCAAGATCCATTTAAAATTTTCCACTGGTAGGCTCATAATATTCCTTCTAGGTTATGAAATACTTTGAAACTTATTAAGTGAAGGAACATCAGTGAAGCAGGAATCTTGAATGTTATTGAAAAGAACGTAACTAATCGTCTTTAATAATGCCTATCAATGGGTTAAAATCTCCTCACCACTTCGGTTTTTAAGGACTCAAAACTGTCAATAACATCTTGTGCACACCAAATATTAAAATTATCTTCACTCTCTGTAAAATGTCTTGGATGCATTCTTCAGGATTTCGTATTTTCTGGTTGAGCTTTAATTTGTGATAGGATGGCTGATTCTTAAAATTCGTGGGGAAGGCATCATCTATTAATTTTTGTACTTTTTGAAGGGCACGAATTGGTTCACCATCATTTACGGGAAATATGTCTTCCTTAACCTCAAAGAACTGTTCAAAATGATGAATACAAACTACAGTTTTGTCATTTACTTTAAAATCTTTACGATGTATGATCCTGATCCACTTATCCCATTACGATTTTACTTTCGCAAATTTAAATGTCGTGTTAGGTACATTACCATAATTAGATTGCAGCTGGGAACACAACAACGATGCATTTCGACAATACTTCACTGTATATATTTAGGTAAACGTTATCACTTTATGTTAAATACTTAACTATAAACTAACTCGTTAGTCACTAATTGCCACTGTAATATGAATTACATTAATTCTCAAACACACAATCAAAGTAAACAAACACACACTTTAATCTGTAGATATAACCACAACATAACAAGCTGGGCCACGAGCGCCGCCATTTTTCCTACAATCGATTCTCGTATTATGGTCTGAGTATTGGAGTTGGTGTTGGGCAAATATTGTCAACCGTTGACATCCCACCATAATACACAGGGTATGTAAATCGAGACTAGTAACCGCAGATCGTAATACAGGCCCTAAATGTTGTCTCTTGTTGTCGAAGGAAGTTGTTTGGATGATCTTAGAGAGAAATAAGCAATAATAACTAGCATTCCATGACCAACACAGTGTTATACAAATTACCAGAGAAAACATGTTAGAATCGTTGTCCTTACGGGGTGACCAGGATATGAGCATCGCTGGGAGAAGTGTGTACAGAGTTACAAGGAGACTATGTTAAAAAAAGTTCTTAAAAATGTCTTGTATCTTTATTAGGTGGGAAACCTTTCAGACCACCTATGTACATTACTGTGCCAGGGTTTATTGTTTACCACCATTAGATCAATCAATAATAATTAGTTGTTCTTTCACGCAAATTGCCCGTAGACTTTCAGTGCTTCTTGGATTTCCATCTTCAAGATATTCGTTGCTAAAAGAGTTTTAATTTATTTCAATACTTACATCGAACATTTGTCGAAGTGCTAAGTCATGTTTGTTTTTCTTGTGTCTCTCTTGCACCCGCACGGAATCTATAATACAAATGTCTTTGTGATTAGCATAAGTGCAAAGAAAAATGTGCTTTTCTGAGAAGAGTTTACAAATAAATATAAAAATACACGATACTGGACTGAAAGCTATTTATGCAACTCAGCTTCTGAAAACCAACTAACGTTTAATTTCTCACTTTCAGGATCATCAAGTAAATGACAAAATTGTTACAATACATATACGAAATCAACTTATGTATGTACGTCATTAAGTGATGGAAACTAGGCTTTGAGGTGACCTTATTTTGTAATATAAACATTTATATCTGTATCAATGTCAAAGTGACCCACATGCAGGACTGAGGTCACGCCCTTTCGATGATAAGGATTTGATTCCAACATCAAATTCATTCACGCGAATTGTAAGCCTCGATCATTCAGTGCCATACTCTTATGCTTATATTCACTACTTCTCACAATCTATTTGTCATGCTGTGAACCAGGTTTTTCAGGTAGGCTGTAGAAAGATTGCTCCATTTCTCTTGCTACCTCTCGTTCAAGTGTTGCTTGGAGGTGATGGGGTCTTCCGCACAGGCTTCTCCAGTTTATCCCATACTGCTTCTATGGGATTAAGATCCGGGGACTGAGGGGGTGGATGTAGTACATGAGGGCAGTTGTAAAGTAACCATAGCTACAGAATGTGGGACGTTTGCTTCCGATCATTATCCTGATATAATGAGAAGCTGTCCAAAATACCCATCATTTCTGCACTTTGTTTTAAATGTTGATGTAATAGTCTAAGATAGACTTCCTAGCTCATGGTTGTGTCTATGAACACCAGCTTTCCCACTCCTGTAGAGGAAATGCAGCCCCATACCATTATACTCCCTCCACCGTGTTAGACTGCGCACTTCCAGCTCCGTGTTTGGTTTCCTCCACACAACCACCCTGATATCGAAACCAGAAAGGTTGTATTTGATTTCGTCACCAAAAATAACTTGTTCCTATAAATCGGTTGTCTTGTTAACAAAGTCTTTGGCAAATTGTAATCATTTCCTTTTATTCTTGCTGGAAATGTTCGGCTTTCTTCCGGCTACTCGACCATTAAAATCTTGTTATTGCCCTTCTGACCGTTTTAAAGCTGTCAGTCCCAGCTCTTCCTGAATCTCAGCACAAATCATCGGAGCACTTATACGCGGATTCCGATTTATTTTCCGCATAATACAAGACTCTTGCCTATCGGCAAGAATTCTTGGTCGCGCTGGCTTTGCTCGAGATTCAATTCTGTCTTCATATATATATATATATATATATATATATATATATATATATATATATGTGTGTGTGTGTGTGTGCGTGTGTGTGTGTGTGTGTGTGTGTGTGTGTGTGTGTGTGTGTGTGTGTGTGAGAGAGAGAGAGAGTTTTGCGATACCTCGATCCTTGCATGGTATCGACATCGACCGATACATTGCAAGGAATGTGGTACCTGCACAATAACATTGTACCAGAAAATAATCATGTGTCAACTGTCAGTTAACAGTTCCCAAAAAGAAATCAATACATATCTCCTGTCACCTCCTCTTTCTAGTGTACTGCATTACTGGAAAACAAATTCAACATTTCCAGAACTAAATACAAAAATTAGCCGCTAAGTACGGCACGATCCATATAAATCTGAACCATTTCAAAAGGCCATAATTTTTTAACTAATAATAGGACACATGTGCAACTTTGGGAGAATATAATACACAATTGGGAGATTACATTACACTATTTACATCTCAGAGAAAATGTTGGAAGTGTCCTCCACCAGCATCTATACATGTTTGTGCTCATCTCACCATATTCTCTCAAGTTTTACGGAGATGATATCGAATTGAGAGGTTATTTCCAGCAAGATGGAGCAACGTGCCATACATATAATGACACCATGGAACTTTTAACCAGTTTCTTTGATAATCGAATAATCTCAAAATGTCTGAGGCCCCCTATATGCCCTGACACCATCGGATTTTTTCTTGTAGAGGTATCTAAAAATAGAGTGTACAGGAATAGACCACGGGCAATTGATGTTCTCAAGTAATCCATTCGAACCGAAATAAGTAAATTGGCGAGGATACTCTCCGTAAAACTTCAGAGAATATGGTGAGACGAGTACAAACATGTATAGATGCTGGTGGAGGACACTTCCAACATTTTCTCTGAGATGTAAATAGTGTAATGTAATCTCCCAATTGTGTATTATATTCTCCCAAAGTTGTACGTGTGTTCTATTATTGGATCAAAAGTAATGGACTATTGAAATGGTTCAGGTTTATATGGATCGTGCTGTATTTGCGTGTTCACCTGCAATAGTTTTCTCTAAAAGACTATTTAGTACAGCGGGACTCATTTGTGATAGAGAAAGAAATAGATTTGACCCTGAAAGAGTGAAAATGCTAGTATTTTTTTAATAAAAAGTTATAAAAGTGGACTGTTTTGGTTTTAAATGCCTTTTTCAGAATGAAAGTGACTTCACACACTTTTCCCAGAAAAATCAACATAAACCCACTCCTTCTTTTGTCTCTCAATCTCAAAATTATGGAATTTCAAACAAAATCGATAGAGTGAGTTTTAAGAAAATCACAATTCTGAAAGGTATGTTCCATTCAAAATGTAATTTGTCGTGGGGTATTTTTGTGTCACGTCTTTGACATTCAACTGACCATTTGGTGGGGGTTACGCAGTTCACAAATACACAGATACATACACAAGAGACAAATGAGCGATGGAACTATTTGACCGCAGCGCCGCCGGAATTTCAGACTTAAAAATGCACTGTGTTGTATGTCGTGACGAATTCGATTTGTATCGGAATCATGTACATATCTAGACTGCAGACAATTGTGTTTAATTTGACTATCTCGTCTGTTTTGTGTATGAGTTGTAAATATGTGTATAATATTGCAAATGTGTACATAATTAAGGTTGTAGTAATCTGTAGGAACGTTATTACCTGCCTGACGAATGAGTTCACTTGTTAATGGAGGTCATTCGTTTTAGAGAGGTCAAAGAAGGCGGAAATATAGGCCATGACAACATCAGGACATCGTACGCAACACGACGTACATACGTAGGTGGTCCGAAAACTTTCCGACCTAATAAAGATACAACATTTCTTTTATGAGAATTCTTTGTTTCAACATATTCTCCTTGTAACTCTACACACTTCTTCCAGCGATGCTCCCATCTCTGTAACCCGTCCAAATAGTACTCGGCGTTCTTCAACATATTCTCCTTGTAACTCTACACACTTCTTCCAGCGATGCTCCCATCTCTGTAGCCCGTCCAAATTGTACTCGGCGTTTTTCAACATAGTCTCCTTGTAACTCTACAAACTTCTCCCAGCGATGTTCCTATCTCTGTAACCCGTCCAAATAGTACTCGGCGTTCTTCAACATATTCTCCTTGTAACTCTACACACTTCTTCCAGCGATGCTCCCATCTCTGTAGCCCGTCCAAATTGTACTCGGCGTTTTTCAACATAGTCTCCTTGTAACACTACACACTTCTCCCAGCGATTTTCCCATCTCTGTAGCCCGTCCAAATTGTACTCGGAGTTTTTCAACATAGTCTCCTTGTAACTCTACAAACTTCTCCCAGCGATGTTCCCATCTCTGTAGCCCGTCCAAATTGTACTCGGCGTTCTTCAACATAGTCTCCTTGTAACTCTACACACTTCTCCCAGCGATGTTCCCATCTCTGTAGCCCGTCCAAATTGTACTCGGCGTTCTTCAACATAGTCTCTTTGTAACTCTACACACTTCTCCCAGCGATGCCCCCATCTCTGTAACACGTCCAAATAGTACTCGACGTTTTTCAACATAGTCTCCTTGTAACTCTACACACTTCTCCCAGCGATGTTCCCATCTCTGTAACCCGTCCAAATAGTACTCGGCGTTTTTCAACATAGTCTCCTTGTAATTCTACACACTTCTCCTAGCGATGCTCCCATCTCTGTAACCCGTCCAAATAGTACTCGGCGTTTTTCAACATAGTCTCCTTGTAACTCTACACACTTCTCCCACCGATGCTCCCATCTCTGTAACCCGTCCAAATAGTACTCGACGTTTTTCAACATAGTCTCCTTGTAACTCTACACACTTCTCCCAGCGATGCTCTCATCCCTGTAACCCGTCCAAATAGTACTCGGCGTTTTTCAACATAGTCTCCTTCTAACTCTACACACTTTTCCCGGCAATGTTCCTATCTCTGTAACCCGTCCAAATAGTACTCGACGACGTTTTTCAACATAGTCTCCTTCTAACTCTACACACTTCTCCTAGCGATGCTCCCATCTCTGTAACCCGTCCAAACAGTACCCGGCGTTTTTCAACATAGTCTCCTTGTAACTCTACACACTTCTCCCACCGATACTCCCATCTCTGTAACCCGTCCAAATAGTACTCGACGTTTTTCAACATAGTCTCCTTGTAACTATACATACTTCTGCCAGTGATGCTCCCATCTCTGTAACCCGTCCAAATAGTACTCGGCGTTTTTCAACATAGTCTCCTTGTAACTCTTACAGTCGGGTTGTTACATTGCGTATCCAAGCTAGAGAATTTGTCTGTTCTCTTGGAGAATACTTCCAACAGGAAGACGTAGTGGCGGTAGGATTAGAGGTAGACCGAGGAATCATGGCCCAAGGCAAAGATCAGCTTACGGTCGGGTTGTTACATTGCATAGCCAAGCCAGAGAATTTGTCTGTTCTCTTAGAGAATTCTTCCAACAGGAAGCAAGACGTAGTGGCGGTAGGATTAGAGGTAGACCGAGGAATCATGGCCCAAGGCAAAGATCAGCTTACGGTCGGGTTGTTACATTACATAGCCAAGCTAGAGAATTTGTCTGTTCTCTTAGAGAATTCTTCCAACAGGAAGCAAGACGTAGTGGCGGTAGGATTAGCGGTGGATCGAGGAATCATGGCCCAAGACAAAGATCAGCTTACGGTCGGGTTGTTACATTACATAGCCAAGCTAGAGAATTTGTCTGTTCTCTTAGAGAATTCTTCCAACAGGAAGCAAGACGTAGTGGCGGTAGGATTAGCGGTGGATCGAGGAATCGTGGCCCAAGGCAAAGATCAGCTTACGGCCGGGTTGTTACATTACATAGCCAAGCTAGAGAATTTGTCTGTTCTCTTAGAGAATTCTTCCAACAGGAAGCAAGACGTAGTGGCGGTAGGATTAGCGGTGGATCGAGGAATCATGGCCCAAGACAAAGATCAGCTTACGGTCGGGTTGTTACATTACATAGCCAAGCTAGAGAATTTGTCTGTTCTCTTAGAGAATTCTTCCAACAGGAAGCAAGACGTAGTGGCGGTAGGATTAGCGGTGGATCGAGGAATCGTGGCCCAAGGCCAATCAGCTTACGGCCGGGTTGTTACATTACATAGCCAAGCTACAGAATTTGTCTGTTCTCTTAGAGAATACTTCCAACAGGAAGACAAGAGTTTGCTCCTTATCAATGAACAGCTTATTCCTTTTATCCAAAAGCGACAGTCACATGTCAGTAGGTATGCTTGCACGTAAAAGATTTGCTGTGGGTAAAAATTCCGGCATATCGGCGGCGATGATATGAACACGTCAATTAACAAAGTCGATAATAATAGTAAATTGCGATTTGAATGTATAGGGAGCGAGGAAAGATTTGAAAAGACGAGGCACTTGCAACGAGTTCTTTCAATTCTGGAGATCCCATTATGTGCTTACCACATGTTTGTTGCATATAATTGTTGGTAATATATGTATTTATATGGTTTTGAATTTGAGTAGTTAAGCTACAAGGTACGTCCAGAAAGTAAGCTCTGTTTGGTAATAAAATTAAATTGTGTACAGATACAGAAACATTATTTATTGCACAAAATTCTACAACTCTTAAACTACTTTTCCACATAGCTGCCGAAATTTTGCAGGCATTTGTCATAGCGAGGCACAAGTTTTTGTGTACCTTCTTCATAGAAGTTTGCCGCCTGTGTCTTCAACCATTTGGAAACATTTGCTTTCAGCTCTTCGTCATTGTTGAAGTGTTGACCGCCAAGGATGCAAAAACAAATGAAAGTCGCTAGGAGCGAAGTCAGCGCTGCGCGGGTGGTGGTTAAACACGTCCCAGCCAAATCACTGTAGGATGTTTTTCGTCGCATTTGCAGTGTGTGGTCGTGCATTATCGTGAAGAAGCACAAAACCTTTTAACAGCATTCCTCGGCGCTTATATTGTACTACGCGGCGCCTCGCCATAAACATATGCTTTCATTGTTTGACCATGCGGTAAGAAATCAATGAGTAAGATGCCTTTCCTGTCCCAGGAAACTGTGTACATCATTTTTCGAGGTGTCAAGATTTGTTTCGGCTTAACCTTTGCTGGAGATGAGGTGTGCCTCCATTCCATTGATTGACGCTTACTTTCAGGGATGTCGTAAGAAACCCAAGTTTCATCTCCAGTGACTATCTGTGTCAGAAATTCTTCGCCGCCTTCATCATTATGGGTCAAAAACTGAAGTGCACTACCCATCCGTTTTGTTTTGAGTTGCTCAGTAAGATTCTTTGGCACCCAACTTGAGCAAAAGTTTATGAAATTTCAGTTTTTCGGTAACAATTTCATGAACTAGTGATCGTGAGATTTGGGGAAATTCCATAGCGAGAGCACTAATTGTAAACTTGAGGTGTTCCTGGATCTTGTCATAAATCGCGTGAACCAGTTCTTCTGTAACCAAAGATGGACGCCACTTCGTTCTTCATCGTGCACTTTACTACGCCCTTCATTCAACTGTCGGACCCATCTTCTCACCATTGTATCACTCATCGCATTTTGTCCGTAAACCCCGCAAATTTGCCGATAAATTTCAATTGGTTTCACTTTGCTAGCATTCAGAAAACGAATCACAGATTTTAAAGTAGGCTAATACAGATTAGCTGTACATATTTTTGTTGAGGTGAGATAACTCGAACACTTGTTCATGTTTCGAGTGTTGAGAGGATAAAAAAAGGAGATCTGCTGGGTAACATTGCACTACCCTCGTGGAGAAAATGATGAACTTCACGTATCTTCTTTTAAAAATCAGACTGTAGTAACCACAGGCTTGCTATGAGTTCGCGATGCATATTCTCAGCTTTTTACACGAAGCTTTCCCTGTATAGGCTTATCTATGTCAATTTATTAACATAATGAGTGTGATAATGAATTACATATTCTCGACTCAATGGATAAGTACTCATTATCAAATGATCGCTGTAGAACCGTCATTTCGCCTGAAGCTTACAAAAGGTCAGGTTATTTTGTTGATTACATCAGCAGCACGGCTTTAATAAAAAATGCAACTTGATGCTGCTGCGGTAGGCAATTTTAAATTTGATTACTGCATTAGGATATTAAAACCGCTGACCTGGGTAATACCAGCTCTGCTTTAACAACAAACAACTGCACATCATCGCGGCCTAGATTCCCATCAAATGACGAGGCGTTTGTTACAGCTATGAAAAATATGTATTTATTAGGTCAGGTTTTAGTCATATTAATAATTTTAGGTTATTATTTTGTCATTTTTGTTATTTAAGCTTTTACTCTTTTTTTAAATTTATGCTTTCTAAAGTAAAGTTACATAAAACGATGAATGAAATGATGCTCAAATGAGTACAAGGTATATAAAGCTTAGAGTTACCACACATTTATCTTTCAAAATAAGAGAAAATCTCGATGCTGACGATGAATGAAATGATGTTCAAGTGAGTACAGGGTACATAGGGCTTAGAGTTACCAGACATTCATATTTCAGGATAAGAGAAAACCTCCAACGTTAAGTCATATCGGACGATGAATGAAATGATGTTCAAATGAGTACAGGGTACATAGAGCTTAGAGTTATCAGACATTCATATTTCAGGATAAGAGAAAACCTCCAACGTTAAGTCATATCGGACGATGAATGAAATGATGTTCAAGTGAGTACAGGGTACATAGAGCTTAGAGTTATCAGACATTCATCTTTCAGGATAAGGGAAAACCTCCAACGTTAAGTCATATCGGACGATGAATGAAATGATGTTCAAATCAGTACAGGGTACATAGAGCTTAGAGTTACCAGACATTCATCTTTCAGGATAAGAGAAAACCTCCAACGTTAAGTCATATCGGACGATGAATGAAATGATGTTCAAATGAGTACAAGGTACATAGAGCTTAGAGTTACCAGACATTCATCTTTCAGGATAAGGGAAAACCTCCAACGTTAAGTCATATCGGACGATGAATGAAATGATGTTCAAGTGAGTACAGGGTACATAGAGCTTAGAGTTATCAGACATTCATCTTTCAGGATAAGGGAAAACCTCCAACGTTAAGTCATATCGGACGATGAATGAAATGATGTTCAAATGAGTACAGGGTACATAGAGCTTAGAGTTACCAGACATTCATCTTTCAGGATAAGAGAAAACCTCCAACGTTAAGTCATATCGGACGATGAATGAAATGATGTTCAAATGAGTACAAGGTACATAGAGCTTAGAGTTACCAGACATTCATCTTTCAGGATAAGAGAAAACCTCCAACGTTAAGTCATATGGGACGATGAATGAAATGATGTTCAAATGAGTACAAGGTACATAGAGCTTAGAGTTACCAGACATTCATCTTTCAGGATAAGAGAAAACCTCCAACGTTAAGTCATATCGAACGATGAATGAAATGATGTTCAAATGAGTACAAGGTACATAGAGCTTAGAGTTACCAGACATTCATCTTTCAGGATAAGAGAAAACCTCCAACGTTAAGTCATATCGAACGATGAATGAAATGATGTTCAAATGAGTACAAGGTACATAGAGCTTAGAGTTACCAGACATTCATCTTTCAGGATAAGAGAAAACCTCCAACGTTAAGTCATATCGGACGATGAATGAAATGATGTTCAAATGAGTACAGGGTACATAGAGCTTAGAGTTACCAGACATTCATCTTTCAGGATAAGAGAAAACCTCCAACGTTAAGTCATATCGAACGATGAATGAAATGATGTTCAAATGAGTACAAGGTACATAGAGCTTAGAGTTACCAGACATTCATCTTTCAGGATAAGAGAAAACCTCCAACGTTAAGTCATATCGGACGATGAATGAAATGATGTTCAAATGAGTACAAGGTACATAGAGCTTAGAGTTACCAGACATTCATCTTTCAGGATAAGAGAAAACCTCCAACGTTAAGTCATATCGAACGATGAATGAAATGATGTTCAAATGAGTACAGGGTACATAGAGCTTACAGTTACCAGACATTCATCTTTCAGGATAAGAGAAAACCTCCAACGTTAAGTCATATCGGACGATGAATGAAATGATGTTCAAATGAGTACAGGGTACATAGATTAGTGTTATGAGACACTCATCTGATTAGATACGTTGTTAAAAAGAAAATTATGATCATACTTTATTGAACAGCCATTGTATTTATCGGTCAAGCATCTTTGATTAGTTGTTCTCAAGTCTGGTAATCTGTATCTTCAGTTTCTCTTCCTCATATTTCCCTCTGACGATCTCTTAAGTTATATGCTTTTCTCGTAGATTGAAGTGTTCCTGCATTTCTTTCTTGAAGTCTTGTGTCGCGGGACGTATTTCCTCTAACGCCTTAGCGGATGTTATCTGAGACTATACGTTCTAATTGTGCATAACTTCTACTTCTCTTAAGATGTTTCATAAACATTTTCCTTGAAGTTTCCTTCGACAGTCTTGTACTAGTTTACTATATTTATTGCACTCAAAAATAACATCTTCAGGTGAATCTAGACATTTGCATTGCCCACATAAATCGGAGTTGTTCTTCCCTATTCTTTTTAAATATACATTATATGGGCCATGTCCTGTAACAAGGTGAAAAAATCCTTTTCTTGGTTTTATATGTTCCAATTTTAGCCTCTCTTTAAAATCCGGAAATAAATCATGTACTGTTCTTCCTTTATCCCACTCTTCTTGCTTTCCTGTAATAATTTTTTTTTTCACTTCTTTCTTAGTACTGCATCGTTTTGTAATGAATTTAAAAACATTGCAACACGGATACTCCAGCCGACAGTTAATATTTGATATGATATTTATTTGTACAGTTTCCATTACATTTTCACTACAATGACTTTGATATCTAACAATCACTATTATAGCTCTTGTACAAATACATGAAGTCCCTGGCCACGCCGTGGCTCAGTGGTTAGACCGCTTGGCTCTCATCAAGGCGGCCCGGGTCGATCCCAGGCGACCGCAAAGTGAGATTTATGGTGGACGACACGGCGCTGGGGTGGGTTTTCTCCGGGACCTCCGGTTTCCCCTGCCATATCATTCCACCGGTGTTCCATCTTCATCTAATGTATCATAAGTGTCACCACCTGCGGTGCCGTATGTAGTAAAAGCGGGCGTTAAACACTACACATTTCATGAAGTCCCTGACCTAAGATTTACTTGCTGACTCAAGTCCCCTGGCTATAATCCTTTGGTTTTCCTGACCAGCTTGATGTCCTTTCTTCTTGACCTTCACTTCTTTTACCCAAATCCACTTTTCTCTTATCCTATTGGGGCAGGTCGTGGTGTCGAGTGAGTAGTATTGCCGCGCAGTTCGGCTGAATTATTTGACTCCTAGGGTTGTCAGCATCGCTAATAAAATTTGAAGAATATCGATGTCCTCGGCTGCTCTCGGAGTTGTCCTAATATTTATGAATATAGGATCAGTGGTAAGGATCTCTTGATACAGGGCGTTTTGGGTGGATTAATTAGGGTACTTGGAAAGAAACACAGGTTAATTCTCTTATGACGATCGGTTGTATTTCAATTACTATCGAAATACATGTTAATTAAGCGAACTCTGAATGGTAGGCTTCACGCTGGCGTGGTTGTATTCCCGTGTCTATAGAACGACTCCTCGGATTAGCACCCAGCAACTAACTACCTTTAATTGAACGCGATTTCTGTCCGTGTGCTATCACACAATGGTCTCGGTCGACCCTCAGCTACCGACTGAACTTTAGTGAACGCGATTTCTGTCTTCGTGCTGTTGCACGACGGCTCAGCTCGGCTCTCAGCCACCGACTGAACTTTAGATATGTCTTTCTTCCCACATGGTTATATGACACTTCGCTTCCCCCTTCAGCTCATTATTTTTAATTAGTTGGTTGGTAGAACACATATGGAGTCCCAGTTACGAGAATCTCACCCTAGACCTCCCACAAAATGTCCACTTCCTGTCAAACTATGTTTGAAACTAAACGCGGGGTGCGAGCCTTAAGATTTATGGTTGCGGTCAGCTGTCTTAGAGGAGAGAAAATCCAACCGTTCAGAGTCCGTAACAAACTTGACATTCCACACAAAATATTTGTTTCAGGACATGTATATATATATTCCTTTAACATTCAATTAATCAACTCGAGGAAGGGAGTACCGTTTCACTATATAAGAAATCTCCTATACATCTATTTTTCTTTTCTCCCATCCCCGTTATCATACGTACCGCCAATATCTCTTTACTTACACTGTCCCATTTCTTATCCCATATTTTTCTCCTGTCATTTGTTAACTCCTTACATTCTATCAGGTAATGAACAGTGCTCTCTTCATCTCCACTCAATTCACAAATTCCTTCCTCATTACTTCTCAACCCTTTTAGATATATTATTGCTACTCTCATTCATGCTATGCCTTCTCTTCCAGTTTTGTCACATTGATCTATATATTTTTCCCTACCCCATTCTGTCTTCAATTGATTATAAAATTTCAAAGATTTCTTTTCTTCTATACTTTCCCATATCTCTTGTCTATCTATGTCTTGTAGTCTATTTCTCAATTCCTTCCACAAAACCGCTATAATTTATCTCCTCTGCTCTCCATAGATCTCCCATGCCTATCTTTAATACAGTTCTTTCTAATTTCGACCGGCAACTGTTTGTGTTCATAACGCATTTCTGTTGCTTCATGTACTCGTACATATTCAATAATTCCCCTTTCTGCCCTTTAATACACTTATACCAGAATGTTCTTTTTATTATAATTCCCCTCCTTTTTGTATTACCCAACTCTAGTAATGCCACTTCTCTTGTTGCCGATTTTGGCAGCCCTGGTAGTCCATACATCTGGTCTAATTGTGTTCCTATCTCTGATGTGCCCCATACATTGTTCTGGCTTCAATGACCGCTTCATACATTCTTTCTAACCATCTAACTGACATCTCCAGTTTATGTTTACATATTCTTACCCCTGACATTGCCGACCTACCATTAGCTATCACTTTTCTGGCTTGTGCAGCCCATTCTCCACTGCTACACATCCTTACACCTAAATACTCATACTCGTTTACCACTTCTAACTTTTGGTCTCATATGAACCATTCCTCTATTTCTTAGGTATCGATCCTGTTTTGAATATCGTTATTTTGATGCTTATTCTTAATACACAGTCAGTGCAAAACCTATGAATTGTCTCAATTGATTTTTGTAGACATGTTATGCAATTTGCTCCTACCGTTAAATCATCCGCGTAAATAAAGCAGGGATCTCTTTCTTCATTATTATTGGGCAATGGGCATTGCTGTCCTTAACCTTCTCCATTATCATCTGTAAATAAGTTGTACAGTACAGAGCTCAATTTGCGGAGGTGATAGGAAGCTCCATTCAAACGGCTGACCAGCCAAGACTAATAGTTTCAACGGGTTCGATATGGGGAGGATTTGAAGGGGTGAAACAAAGCTACACGCCACTGTTGCCGAATCTCGTGTAATAGCGTTCCTCATGTTTCCAGGCCCGCCTCGGTAACGTGGTGGAGCATGTCTGCCTCACGTTCAAGAAGGCCGCGTCGTGGCTCAGTGGCTAGACAGCTTGGCTCTCACCAAGGCGCCCCGGGTTCGATCCCAGGCGACCGCAAATTGAGATTTGTGGTGGACAACACGGCGCTGGGGCGGGTGGGGGCTAATCCCCCGAGGGAGGTGCAGGGAAAATCCGTCCTAGCATTGTTGTAGCAGGTACTGTATGTGTGCGCGACGTTTGCCGTTTTAATTCAAGCAGCATGTGGAATATAACAGCCAAATATTCACTAGACAAAGCTGGATACAAGCAACAACGTGACACTTTCCTGCATGCCTTGAAAACAGTTTAAGCTATATTGATAGATGATCTTAGTTGTGTAATTGCTTTCCTGTACAATCTACTTTGTTTTTCATATTTTGTTTGTAGCTTTTTATTAAGTTATTTAGGAAAGATCCAAACTTACGAGACAGAATACAGATTTTGACAGACCTAGTAGTACTCGTTTACCACTTCTACCTTTTGATCTCCTATGAACCAATCCTCTCCTTTCCTCAGTTTATCTTATTTTATATACCATTATTTTTTGTTTAGCCGACAGTTATAACTCTGAAACACGAACCCACGGCCTCCTGAATGTGTGTAATGGACGATACATTCTGTACCATTCTGCTCGGTTTCTATTAGAAAGCCATTCTAAAGCAGTTTTGTTTCTCTCAGAAATGGAAACACTTTAGTAACATAACCTCGAGCGACTTGGCGCTTGCAAACACGCTCCTAAGTGTTGGTAATTCTGTCATGTGAGTCAATGTGTTGACGCAACCAATATATATTACTTACCGATCGGTGAGAATGTTATCGTCATTCGTACCCTGGCCGCTGAATGTGACGTCACCGCCTACCGGTTTAGACCTCGAGGGCACCTACAGCTATAAACTACTAATGAGCTGACAGCGTCCACAAGATGAAGTGAAGTATTTAAATTAGTTCGCAGCTCTGTCTTATCTCATCTCTTCAACGCGTTCCGGCAACGATACCACTAATGGAATTATTTAATTAGATATTTTGAAACACCGCTGATCACATCACCAAAGTTGGTAAACATAAGGACCTGCCATGTCAACTTCACATATAAACATTAACTTTACTCACAACTGAAGCTGTCTAACATTTTGAAAATAAAATAAAATAAATAAAATAGGCTCAGAATCCAAAGTTAGCTTCATGGCAGAAGGCTTTTCCTACCTTCAGCTGTTTTAAAATGAACGCAAAAAAAAAAAAAAAATCATGGCAACATAAAAGGAACAAAATCCGCCGACAAATGACAAACGACAACCATAACAAAGTAAGAGAAAAATAAATATTTTGTTTTTTTAAAGACACTGCCAATTGCTAAAACAATATCAATGCTGCCGGAGTGTTTAATTTTGTCCTACAGGACTTCTTTAACGTGCTAGTAAATTCTTCTGATAGGGTGTGTGTGTGTGTGTGTGTGTGTGTGTGTGTGTGTGTGTGTGTGTGTGTGTGTGTGTGTGTGTGTGTGTGTGTGTGTGTGTGTGTGTGTGTGTGTGTGTGACAAAGAAGTATGCGCGCCTGGGTAGCGTAGATGGTAACGTGTCTGCATCACATTCAAGAGGTCCTCAATTCGAGTCATGGTCATTGTGAGCTATGTGGCTAACTTTTATTTTTCCGGGTTTTCCCCTTATTCTAAAATATGAATGTCGGTTAACTCTAAGCTGTGTGGACCATGGATTCATTTGAGCTCCATTTGAACTTAGAGTTACCAGACATTCAACCTCTAGGTTACAACGGAAATGCTGCAATATTAAGTTATATCGAACGATGAATGAAATGATGCTACAATGAGTACAGGGTACATAGAGCTTAGAGTTACCAGACATTCATCTTTCAGGATAAGAGAAAACCTCCAACGTTAAGTCATATCGGACGATTAATGAAATGATGTTCAAATGAGTACAGAGCACATAGAGCTTAGAGTTACCCGACATTCATCTTTCAGGATAAGAGAGAACCTCCAACGTTAAGTCATATCGGACGATGAATGAAATGATGTTCAAATGAGTACAGGGTACATAGAGCTTAGAGTTACCAGACAGTCATCTTTCAGGATAAGAGAGAACCTCCAACGTTAAGTCATATCGGACGATGAATGAAATGATGTTCAAATGAGTACAGGGTACATAGAGCTTAGAGTTACCAGACATTCATCTTTCAGGATAAAGAAAACCTCCAACGTTAAGTCATATCGGACGATGAATGAAATGATGTTCAAATGAGTACAGGATACATAGAGCTTAGAGTTACCAGACATTCATCTTTCAGGATAAGAGAAAACCTCCAACGTTAAGGCATATCGGACGATGAATGAAATGATGCTCAAATGAGTACAGGGTACATAGAGCTTAGAGTTAGTAGACATTCATCTTTCAGGATAAGGGAAAACCTCCAACGTTAAGTCATATCGGGCGATGAATGAAATGATGTTCAAATGAGTACAGGGTACATAGAGCTTAGAGTTACCAGACATTCATCTTTCAGGATAAGAGAAAACCTCCAACGTTAAGTCATATCGGACGATGAATGAAATGATGCTCAAATGAGTACAGGATACATAGAGCTTAGAGTTACCAGACATTCATCTTTCAGGATAAGAGAAAACCTCCAACGTTAAGTCATATCGGACGATGAATGGAATGATGCTCAAATGAGTACAGGGTACATAGAGCTTAGAGTTACTAGACATTCATCTTTCAGGATAAGGGAAAACCTCCAACGTTAAGTCATATCGGGCGATGAATGAAATGATGCTCAAATGAGTACAGGGTACATAGAGCTTAGAGTTACCAGACATTCATCTTTCAGGATAAGAGAGAACCTCCAACGTTAAGTCATATCGGGCGATGAATGAAATGATGTTCAAATGAGTACAGGGTACATAGAGCTTAGAGTTACCAGACATTCATCTTTCAGGATAAGAGAGAACCTCCAACGTTAAGTCATATCGGACGATGAATGAAATGATGTTCAAATGAGTACAGGGTACATAGAGCTTAGAGTTACCAGATATTCATCTTTCAGGATAAAGAAAACCTCCAACGTTAAGTCATATCGGACGATGAATGAAATGATGTTCAAATGAGTACAGGATACATAGAGCTTAGAGCTACCAGACATTCATCTTTCAGGATAAGAGAAAACCTCCAACGTTAAGGCATATCGGACGATGAATGAAATGATGCTCAAATGAGTACAGGGTACATAGAGCTTAGAGTTAGTAGACATTCATCTTTCAGGATAAGGGAAAACCTCCAACGTTAAGTCATATCGGGCGATGAATGAAATGATGTTCAAATGAGTACAGGGTACATAGAGCTTAGAGTTACCAGACATGCATCTTTCAGGATAAGAGAAAACCTCCAACGTTAAGTCATATCGGACGATGAATGAAATGATGTTCAAATGAGTACAGGATACATAGAGCTTAGGGTTACCAGACATTCATCTTTCAGGATAAGAGAAAACCTCCAACGTTAAGTCATATCGGACGATGAATGGAATGATGCTCAAATGAGTACAGGGTACATAGAGCTTAGAGTTACTAGACATTCATCTTTCAGGATAAGGGAAAACCTCCAACGTTAAGTCATATCGGGCGATGAATGAAATGATGCTCAAATGAGTACAGGGTACATAGAGCTTAGAGTTACCAGACATTCATCTTTTAGGATAAGAGAAAACTTCCAACATTAAGTCATATCGGACGATGAATGAAATGATGTTCAAATGAGTACAGAGTACATAGAGCTTAGAGTTACCAGACATTCATCTTTCAGGATAAGAGAAAACCTCCAACGTTAAGTCATATCGGACGATGAATGAAATGATGACAAATGAGTACAGGGTACATAGAGCTTAGAGCTACCATTCATCTTTCAGGATAAGAGAAAACCTCCAACGTTAAGTGATATCGGACGATGAATGAAATGATGTTCAAATGAGTACAGGGTACATAGAGCTTAGAGTTACCAGACATTCATCTTTCAGGATAAAGAAAACCTCCAACGTTAAGTGATATCGGACGATGAATGAAATGATGTTCAAATGAGTACAGGGTACATAGAGCTTAGAGTTACCAGGCATTCATCTTTCAGGGTAAGAGAAAACCTCCAACGTTAAGTCATATCGGATGATGAATGAAATGATGTTCAAATGAGTACAGGATACATAGAGCTTAGAGTTACTAGACATTCATCTTTCAGGATAAGAGAAAACCTCCAACGTTAAGTCATATCGGACGATGAATGAAATGATGCTCAAATGAGTACAGGGTACATAGAGCTTAGAGTTAGTAGACATTCATCTTTCAGGATAAGGGAAAACCTCCAACGTTAAGTTATATCGGGCGATGAATGAAATGATGTTCAAATGAGTACAGGGTACATAGAGCTTAGAGTTACTAGACATTCATCTTTCAGGATAAGGGAAAACCTCCAACGTTAAGTCATATCGGACGATGAATGAAATGATGTTCAAATGAGTACAGGGTACATAGAGCTTAGAGTTACCAGACATTCATCTTTCAGGATAAGAGAAAAACTGCAACGTTAAGTCATATCGGACCATGAATGAAATGATGTTCAAATGAGTACAGGGTACATAGAGCTTAGAGTTACCAGACATTCATCTTTAAGGATAAGAGAAAACCTCCAACGTTAAGTCATATCGGACGATGAATGAAATGATGTTCAAATGAGTACAGGATACATAGAGCTAAGAGTTACCAGACATTCATCTTTCAGGATAAGAGAAAACCTCCAACGTTAAGTCATATCGGACGATGAATGAAATGATGTTCAAATGAGTACAGGGTACATAGAGCTTAGAGTTACCAGACATTCATCTTTCAGGATAAGAGAAAACCTCCAACGTTAAGTCATATCGGACGATGAATGGAATGATGCTCAAATGAGTACAGGGTACATAGAGCTTAGAGTTACTAGACATTCATCTTTCAGGATAAGGGAAAACCTCCAACGTTAAGTCATATCGGGCGATGAATGAAATGATGTTCAAATGAGTACAGGGTACATAGAGCTTAGAGTTACTAGACATTCATCTTTCAGGATAAGGGAAAACCTCCAACGTTAAGTCATATCGGACGATGAATGAAATGATGACAAATGAGTACAGGGTACATAGAGCTTAGAGTTACTAGACATTCATCTTTCAGGATAAGGGAAAACCTCCAACGTTAAGTCATATCGGACGATGAATGGAATGATGCTCAAATAAGTACAGGGTACATAGAGCTTAGAGTTACTAGACATTCATCTTTCAGGATAAGGGAAAACCTCCAACGTTAAGTCATATCGGGCGATGAATGAAATGATGTTCAAATGAGTACAGGGTACATAGAGCTTAGAGTTACCAGACATTCATCTTTCGGGATAAAGAAAACCGCCTGGAAAAACCTTATCCAGATAACTCCTGATCTGATCGAGAGTCAAACTTGGGACCTCTTGAAACTGAAGCAGACATGCTACTGATGCGATATAGAGGCGGGCCTTTAGATAAACTCTTATTTACAGCGAGGTTGTGACACTTGAGAATCAGTTGAGATAGCATAGGACATTGTAATATTTTCCAAGTATATGTCGTCACAGAGACTTAATGCACATATTCTCTGTCGCGCTAACTGAAGGGTTTCACAGATGTTCTGTGACGTTGCCGTAAGGGACAAAAGGAAGGAACTGCTGGGTGCAAAATAATGTTTCTGGTGGGGGAGGGTGGTGGTGCAGTTTATTTTAAACTGCGGCGAGCAAGGGGACCACTTCCTGGAATTCCTTCTCATCTTCCGTTTCGCAAACTATTTATAACTTCCACATTTTTTGTCTCCCTCGACGCCGCATGCCTGGGTTGTCCTTACACTGCGATAATCGCTCGTAAACTGCGGTCTGAATGCCGCCTGTGTAAAAACAGATACCAAACGGAATAATTAAAAATGTTATCTTCACAGTCATTAAACATTTCTGTCTCCCCTGCACGCACTTATGTCTTTCCAGACAGTTTTTGTAACTCTCGTGTTAGTTTAGTTTTATTTATGCCTTTCTTATGAATCTACTGTAATGAGTTGTTTAGCTGCATAATATATTAGCACTAAAACATTGTTCCATGTCCAAGCTTCATCAGTACATTGATGAAACAAAAGAGCGTCAGTTTTGAAAGTAGATTTCCATGTGAGATATGAGGTGCAGCCTAATTGAATTG